>CM035409.1:46076271-46078771 GCA_020310875.1 Ceratopteris richardii
CCATACATCTGAATATGTTTGTTACATTGTACATTCACTCATACATCTATTTCTCATCACATAGAGTGGTTGAGAGTTTTGCTCCCACATTGTACATTGAACATTGGTATATATGATACTATGAGTAAGTGATGGCTTACGTAACACCTTACACATGTCGTCTATTCTTTCTCTATCTTTGTCTCATCATTTGTATGATTAAGTTGTGTTATGTTCATGTTTTGTCAATATTGAAGAATGCTGGAATTAATGTTGTATATCCTAGACCTATGGAACCATGGACCTGTGACATGAGCCTAAGGGCCTACCTCACTTCCAACATTTGGTATGAGAGGACTAAGGTTTTGGTTACAGAACTTTAGATCTTTGGCATCAATGCTTTAAGGCTCATTCATATCTCAGGTTCCCAGAGTTCCAGATTTACAACATTTGATTTGAAAGCATCTTCTAATATCTGACATTTTGACATACACACTTAATCTAGATGAGTAGAGATTTGAGAATTAGACATTAGAGCTACATGTGTATTCATTAGTGTGGAGTATGAAGTTGATGATCTGTTAGCAGCCGAATATTTTTGGAAGAGTATGCAAATACTTTACAAAAGTATTGTTTGAAGACCCAGACTTGATGAAGAGAAGACTACTTCAAATTCAAGGAAGAACAATGGTTTAGAGAAGATGAAGAAATCAGATCGACATCAAATCACAGGTATCAGTTTCTACTATCAGATTATCATTTGCAGGTCATATCTTAGAAGAGCAGTTATGAAGAGATTTGAAGAAATTCAAGGAATGCTTTTATACGCTTTCATCATTTGAAAGTTAAAGGCTACATCAAAACAGGTATCTAGAGGTTTTTCTAGAGAGTTTTGAGAAGATCTCTTTCATGGCAAGAAAGTTCATCTAAGAAGACAAGTGCAGAGATGGGATGAGTTTTTCAGCCAATTTTCTATTGTAAGTTGGTTGGATATCAAGGTACAAATGTATCTAGAGAAGGTAACTCTAGAAGGGTAATTCATAATTCAGACAAATGATTGGTGAATTTAGTCATTTCAGACATTTGAAACAGCATTTTGATTCAGAGATATGAGGAGATGATAAAACATGACTCTATATTCACTTCCATTTATATACCATGTTTGTTTTATCTCTTACTCTAAGCATTAGAGGAAGAGAAAAGTTCATTTGAAGAAGTCAAGTGTTTGCTACTTCAAGATGAAGAGAACAAAAGGTATGGAAGAGAAGTTTGAAGATGTTGACATCATCAGGTGGAAGAAAGATGCAGAAAAAGAAAGTCCATCATTTCCAAAAGAAAAGTAAGGCTTCCTTTTCTCATATATTTTCCATATACTTTTCCTATATTATCCTCCACATCCAAAGACAAGTCTACGAGAACATCCTGTTTAAAGAAGAAGCAGTTTCTTGTTTTGCATTACACTTGGTCATGATTTAGTAGATTCGACAAAGAATTGCATTGAGAGAAAGAAAAGCAGCAGATATATGTTTTAACTCATATATGTATGAGTTATGTTTTAGTTGAAGCTTTTAAGCAGGCAGCTTATATGTTCCCTCAAAGAATTCTTGGAGTGTCAATACAGAGCTACTTGGTATATGACAAGTTGCAGAGAAGTATATTTCTTCTTTATCTAACTCTTGAGGTAAAAGAGTTTTTTGTAGCAGATGTTGGAGACTTGGGTTGAGGTTTTATGTTTGGAAAAGTTACCTCATATTCAGTATTTTCAGAAAACTTCAGAAAATTCAGCTTGTTGATGTACCAGTTAGTTGAAGAATCTACTTTCAATAATTGTTATGATTTTTGGATGCATGTTTGTATTCAAAAAGGTGTTCCATCAGATCCTATCACTTGATTGAGAGGTGGAGTTAGCCAAAAGAAAGTCAAGCAGTACTATCACATTTCACCCGGGTAAAATATGAAAGTTATGAAGTATCAACTTGCAGCTTTTGGAGTTCTCAAGGTGAGAAGTTTTTCCACTTATATTTCAAGTAGGAGTTGCAGATTCCTTGAAGGATTTGTTTGAAGAAAAGTTTTACAACTTTTTGAGAAGCATGGACACTTGGAGACATTCAGGTAACAAATCAAACATTCAGTCATGAAGGTTTGATAAGAGCAGATTCTACACAAGAGAGATCATTGATCTTGAATGATCTTGTATGATCTTGAACATTTATGAGTCAGTTGTCTATCCTTTGTTTATGAAGATTCTTAACATTGGAAGAAGTCAGTCAAAGATTCAGATTCTATCAAATTTGTGTTGAAGAGAGATAGAAGATACTTGTTATGTTACAGAAGGTTATGAATCCTATAAAGCTTTCAGCAAGGTTTTGTTATGTTAGGATCAGCTAACCTTATTCTAGATTTTGGAAAGCTGAGGAATGACATGGAAAGCTATTGGCATCTGATCAATGCTTATAAAAAGGATTCAGAATTTTTGTTTCAGATACAATTATTGATCACTGAACATCAGATTTATGAAGGA
>CM035409.1:46106271-46131271 GCA_020310875.1 Ceratopteris richardii
GTGTGGAGTTTTGAGCACCATTCCCCTAGGGGGATGTAACAGAACCTTAACCAAGACATACTTCCATGTATCACATTTGCAAAACTAGATCATAGGAGCAAGCATGATTGCAATTCAACCTAATCAAGAATGATCAGAACAATCCATAAAACAATCCAAAGTTCCCAAGAAATCATAACCCCAAAGTCCTCGATAAATTAGTGCTTGATATGTTGCACTATGATTGCAAACGCTGTATTGTAAGAGAGAATACCTGCATCAACTGTTACATGCAAATTTTTCATGCTATAACTAATGGAACACCAATTAAGTGAGCATTTAAATCATCTTCAACCAGTTGCTACACTAATGCTTATGAAGAAAATTTTGTTAGGCATCAGTGTTAAATGAGAATGAACACATAGAAGCAAATAAACAATCGAGCAGGCGGTGATAACAAGGACTTCAAACATCGATTTCCCCACCAAAAAATAGAGTTCAACATTTTCGAGGATAGGATGGGTTATACATGAGCCTACTTCATAGGTAGTCCCTCCTTCAAAGTGTAGCAGATCTGGAGTTATGGACAAAATCCCCCCATGGGGCAATCAAACACCACCCAAAACATAACAATTAATACATCACCTGAAATTGGGATTTTCACCAGTAAGGTTGAGGTGAACCATAACAAAAGCAACAAGAAATACATGTTCACCAAATTCTTTAATGGTATGAAGGCAACCTAAAACAGCAAGTACCTTATGCAAAGAGCTGCCCAAAAATCCAAAAAACTTGTAGCATTAATCCTTGGGGCATCATCCCGAGAGGAATGAAACACCTAAACGAGCTCTTTGGTCATTACTGCAAGAAACTGGAGGTACAACAAACAAGCACATCAAATGAATTAAGGCAAAAAGGAAAACATGACGAGCCTTCTCCCATGGTGCAGCACCAGATGCCTTGAAACCCAAACACATTGATATCCCTTCTCATATTTGGCGATACATCCACCTCTGCATGCCTGGAGCAAAAAGAAGAGTGGTGCAAGGCCATGGAAGAACAAGGAGTAGAGATGCCGCAAGGGATGCATGATGAGGAGCCTGATCGTGACCACAGATGGGGAGTAGAGTTGATGCTACTGTTTTAAAACTGACATAGGTGTGAAGCAGAGCTCACCGCACAACTACCAGAACACGAGACTCCTTGCACAACCCATAGTAGTGGGTGGGCAAGGGGAAAACTCAACTTCCCAGCAGTAGCATGCTCGACATGCAAGTGGTGAACACAAGGCCTCAACCTCACTATGTGGAGCCCAAGATTCATGAATTATCAGGGAAAAATGCAGCAAGGAGTGTGACTTGAAGCAGAGAATAGGCGTAGGTAAAGGGTGCTGATAGTAGCCATATCCAAAAGGGCACAAAGGGGAGCTGCGGGCAAGCTGAACCCCAGCTGAAGTAGAAGCAGTAGAATGCCGTGGAGGGGATGATTAGGAAGAACTCAACCCTAAAGTGCACAAGAGAGAGGGAGCAGGAGAGCACCGGAAGCTTGCCCCCCATCGATGCACACAGGAAGCCCTCCCAAAATTGGAGAGAGGAGGGTAACGTCTCCCCACTCTCACACATATGCACGGTGCAATGAATAAACTTAAATCAAGCCGTTCATGGATTCCAATGCACCTATCAATGCCACACAAAAGTATCTCGCATTCTGTGAGCGCATTCACATGGCTATTAAATGAAGGAAACTTATGCCAGAGCTCAAACTCGTATGAAAATTTTCAAAAACAAAAATATCCTTTTCGAACTCAAATTGTTCACGTGATCTCAAAAGTATCGTTCTTTTTTTTTTATGTTTACTTTCAAAAAGAATGGAAAGTGGGAGGGAGCCATAGAAGACACTCACCCAGCCACTCAACATTAAATGAATAAGACATAGATGAAAAGTGATGCCAGAGCCAACGTGTATGTTGAGGTGTGTGTATGAGACAAGGAATGAGAGAGAGAGAGGGGTTAGAGGATGTTTGTGTGCAACAAACAAAAATGAACTAACTACTCAAAAATTAACAAATGAGAGGTGCCCTTGACCAACCGAAGGCCACACGGATCCACAACTCAAACCAGGCGTGAGGTGCATCCACCAAGTGTAGGCACGACAAGCTTGGAAAAACCCAACGGTTGAAGGCCGATCATCCCCGACAACGGCGCCAAGTTTTGTTGAAGTAAGGGGGAATAACCAACCCAAACCGCCTCACATGGAAGTGAGAGGCTCTTCCAAGAGGAGTTGCAAGAAGTGTAAGCAACACACACACACCCACGTCCACGAACAATGGCACCATGGTTAACGTCAAAAGGAGCAAGGGAGGGCAATGCTCACACACAAGACAACCCCAAGTGCCAAACCAACACACATGGATCAATGCCTAGCACACAAGGAGAAATGTGGAAGCCAAATGAACCTTCTTTCCATTAGCATGGAGGCCAAGGCCATGGCCAAGGGACCTCCCTTTTACAAAATGAGCCCCTCCTTATATAAGAGAGGAGGAGGGATCCGTTGCGTACAAGTGGCCAAATGCTTCATTAACTAAGATATTCTAAAAATGATAGGTAGTTGGAAAAATAAAAAAAGGAATCTTCTTAGAGAGAGAGAGCTCTTGCACGTATCCAAAAGAGAGCTCTCATTTCTAAAATAAGGAAAGACTCAAAAAGAAGCCTTTTACAAAAAAGAAGGATAAGGTTGAGTTTTTATGAGTTTTCTCAAAAAAGGAAATAAGGGAGAGTTCCTATGAAGAACTTGTATACAAAAGAGAAAAGGGGAAATTTGTGAGACTGCCACACAAGGCCTTGAGCCTTCAAGTATCCTTAGCCTCAGGGGAGGCTTCCAAGTACTCCATAGCCCTCATAGCTTCATGGGTCCTTCAAAACTTCAAGGCTCCAACAATGAGCCTGTTTCATTTGACAAAGCACAAAATTCAAAAAATTGGATGGCTGCTATGCAATCTGAATATGATGCTATAATGAAGAATGGTACTTGGTCTTTATGTGACTTGCCTCCTGGCAAGAAGGCCATTGGTGCTAAGTGGGTTTACAAGTTGAAGCCTAAGCCTGATGGAACAATTGACATGTATAAGGCTAGGCTTGTTGCAAAGGGTTATGCATAGGAAAGAGGAATTGATTTTGATAAGACCTTTGCACCTACATGGCGTATGACTACTGTTCAGAGCATCTGTGCACTTGTAGCCCATCATGGTTGGACTGTACATTAGTTGGACATTAAAACTACATTTTTGAATGGTGACTTGCATGAAGAAGTGAATGTTTTTCAGCCTCGTGGCTTTGTGCAAAAAGGGCATGAAAACCAAGTGTGTAGGTTAAAGAAGGCATTATATGGTTTGAAGCAAGCACCACGTGCTTGGTATGAGAAGATACATGCCTATCTGATTGCCCATGGTTTTGAGATTAGTCCAACTAAAAGCGCCTTATATGTTAAGCACGCTAATGATGTACTTCTGATAATTGTGGTTTGTGTTGATGACATGCTGCTCATTGATCCTCATGGGAGGCATATTGCTGATTTTAAGGCTCATTTGCATGCCTCATTTGAGATGTCTGATTTGGGGCATTTGCATCACTATTTGGGCATTCAGCTTATGCATGTTGATGCTCGAATTGCCTTGTGTCAAATGAAATATATTGACACACTATTGCAACATTTTGGCCTTGAATACTGTAAACCTATTACCACTCCTATGGAGGTAGGTTTACGACTGAGTCTTCATGATGCTGGAGATGCATTTGATGTTGTTCTCTATCAGGAGGCTGTTGAATGCTTGATTTACTTATGCATTACTTGGCCAGATATTCAGTTTGCTGTCTCACAGATGAGCAGGTTTATGCATTGCCCAGGTGTCAAGGATTGGCAGACAGTTAAACATATCTTTTGCTACTTGAGTGGTACTCGACTATTTGGGTTGTTGTATCCCAAGGGGGATTACTATCGCCAGATTTGCATGCTTTTTCTGACTCAGACTAGGCTAGTTGCTATGACACTTGTGTGTCCACAAGTGGCTTTTGCTTCATGCTTGGTAGCTCATGTATATCTTGGTTGAGCAAGAAGTAGCCTACTGTGGCCACTTCTTGTTGTGAGGCTTAGTATAGGGCAGCTTTCACAGCTATTGTTGAGTGTGTGTGGCTCAGATGCCTTATGGTTGATTTGGGTGTCGGTTAGTCTTCTGCCACCACCATCTTCACTAGCAGTTAGAGTGCATTGGCAGTTGCGAGGAACCCTGTGTTCCATGCCTGCACTAAGCACATTGAGGTGCATTATCATTATGTCAGGGAGAGGTTCTTTGCTGGGGAGATAAGCTTGGCATATGTGCCCGCACAGGAAAACATTGCAGACCTTTTCACGAAGGCTTTGCCTAGGGAGAAGTTTGAAGCTTTCCACACAGCTTTGGGCTTACTTCCTTTTGTGGATTGATTCCACATATATTGGAACTTCCTTATACATGAGTGCCAGCTCCTTGTTCATTGCATCATTCCTAGGGGGGGATTTTTTGATATGTTTAGGTAGTGATGTGTGTGAACACATTAGGACCGTCGGGGCACAGTTTTTCCTCTTTAGGAGGTTTTTTCCCCCGACTTGTATATAGGCCTATTGCCCTAATGGGCTACTTATCTTTGTACATCCTTTAGTAATATATTCCAGTATTGTGGGTTGTGTTGCAAGCTTCTTCTTCTTCCTTGTGTTGTTCGCGTGCTTCCACAGACGTCTAACTCCAACAAGGCATGCACTAATTCAAGTTGAAAAGGTGTATCTTTTGGACAAGCTATTTATAAAGCTCAATCACTAAAGCCTTCCAAGATGTTGGTAAGTCAACACTTCTAGGAAAGATTTCCAATGATTCTTAAGTGATAAAGAAGACGACAAAGTGTTCATAGTATAATTATTATTCATTGGTTCAATAACCAAAAGATGCTTGTTCTTTAAACTATGCAATCAAGGTGGATTATCGAATTACGTTTAAAGTACTCTAGTAACATCAAATGATTAAAAAATGATAATAAATTTTTCAAAATCAAGAATAGGAACATAAGTAAAGGAAAGTTCAAGTCAAACTTTCATCAAGAAATGGGAAACCATATCCAATGGTGATCCTTTAGTTTTATACTCAAGACATGAACACAACTCAATCAATAAAGCTTTGAGAGTCTTGTCCACAAGTCAGGAATTTCTTCAAATATCATTATAGTAGTGCAAAAGATTCTAAGATTAATCATTTTCTCATGTTGTTGATTTCTCATAAGGAATCTCAAGTATTGGAAGAATAAAGTGCTCCATAGTAATGAGCACAAAATTCTTCCAACTCATTAGACAACAAGTAGTTCTGAAGAAGCCCTAAACCATTGGTAGTGGTACTCAAGTCCAATCATTGGTATAGCCTAAAGGTGTATCAATATTGATAAGATTCATAGTTGTGGAATCTAAAAGGCATAAGCATATGCTTAGACGTGAGTTGAGGGAAAGATCTATGCAAATCCTACAGGTAAGCTATAAAGCTCAGAAAAGTTTGAGATATCTTAACGATAAAGACTAGATATCTATTTTATCACATGATCAACAAGACTTGATCAAACTTGGCAAGGTTTGTCCAAGAAATTGTGACTGAATTACTTAGAAGTTTGCCCAAGTATTGGCAATCAAACTCCTTTTGGGATTTTTTTTCACTCAAGTTTCATCTATCCAATGTAAAGTGTGAAATGAGTAAGCTGTTCCAAGTTTGAACAAGGTAAAATGTTCCAAGTATGTAGTCTGTAACCCTGATGATACTAATTAAGTCTATGGAAGGTACAACATAAATTTTACCTATCCTTCAAGGGATTTTAGTAAAATCGAAAAAGCATGAGTGGATGCTTAGACTTAAATAGTAGAGAGATTCCTCTAAAGTCTTCAGCATAGCTACTTAAAGATTTAGTAAGAAAGGAATCTAAAGAAACAAAAAACGCTCTTGCCACTACAAATTGATCAAGTATAACCAATTGGACTTGAATTTGAGAAATTCAAGAACTTGGAATAATAACTAGTTATCTTTTGAAAATCCTATCAAAGAAGGATGGATGTTCCATCCAAAGGTTTTCAAGTTTCCAAGATAAAAACATGAGATCCTTAAATGATTGTGTTAAAAAACCAAAACCTAGAATATTAATAGCAGTAATGTCTAGAAATTCCAATTCTTTCAAAGAATTGAAGTGAGAAGGTACTCTATAGAGTTATGTTCAGACATTAGGATAAGTATCACTCAAACGTCAATGTGAATATAAAATAGGGTGGTATGGGATACAAGATTTTATACTCAGATTGATGTAGGAAAGATGGTATGGGACATCGGACCGTGGGATGATAATTATCTTTTAGTCCTAGAATGAGTCTTGAAGTTAGATTTTGATCCTCAAGGGAATTAAAAACTTCAAAGGAGAAGTTTAAATTCAAGGAGCTATTATAATGATCTCAAGATACTTCAAGATCAAGTATGTATAAAGATATGAAGTAAACAACATCCAATATCTTCTTTTTCAAATAGGACAAAGACTTGTTCTTATTTGAATTATGGAACACCTCAAGCTAAAGTGTTGTTGATTTAGAAATATATGATAAATTTTTGAAAGAATTTAGACTTTGGCTTTGAAATGATCCTTCCAACGAAGGAATAGACTGACTAAATTAAGCATCAAGTTCCTAGTGTAACTAAGTACATTTAATCCTTTGACTGAAAACAATGCACAAGAATTGCATTCCTAGTAAGCAATCATAAAGATTGAATATAGGCACAAAATTAGTCTCAAGTGAAACATTATTTCAGTAAAAACACATCAATAGAATGTTTGTGGGTCCACACACTAATGTTGGATACGTCACTAATATCTTGTGGTTGGATGATGTTTATTTGTACTCCAATAATATTTTTGAATATCCAATTTATTCATCTTAAAGATAAATAAATTGCTTCCATTCCTCGTTGAAATAGATCTTTGAGAAGTTGAAGTCTTGAGTCACCTAGACTTTGACTCTGAGCACATTCAAGTATCTCTTCGAAGTTGAAGTCTTGAGTCACCTAGAGTTTGAATCCAAGCACATTCAAGTATTTCTTCAAGTTACTTCTTCTTGCTTTCGAGATCTTTTGGCTTTGACACAGATATGCTATGTGATTCTTTTCACAAAAGTATAAGGTTAGCATGTTTGAACAAGATAACTAAATTAAACATCCTAGATAGATGTTCTGTAGAAGGACCCTTTCAATCTTCAAAAGATGATAAACTTAAAGTCATTTATTCATTTTTGTTTGCTTCTAGCTATCTAGCATAACTCTGACTTTCTACAGTTTAGGAATTCCTCATCAGATTGATAATTCCGAAGAACTTTAGCTAAAGCCTTTGAGAAAAGTTTCCTAAATTGGACACTTTTCATTTTGAATTTGACTTTGCAAGTAAGTACGGTTGACAAAATGTAAATGGCACACTTTCTCCTATATTTTTCATAGGAGTTTTTAGGCACATTGGGACACAAACAATCCTCTAGTTGGAAGAAAAAATCAAGGAAATGTTGGTTGAGAGTATACCATTGTACAAACATCCAAGTTAGATTTCTGGGCTAACCAAGCTTCTAGTTTTCCAAATCAAACTCAAGTAAGTCAAGAGTTCTGAAAGGCTTGTGAGGGGTAAGAATCCCACTTTAGGTTCTATCTTCATGCACAAGTGATGCCAAGAAATTAACTAGTACTTGGAGTCCACTCATTTTACATGTTTGTGCCTATATTGCACATCGAGATACAAGTGAATTGGGTAGGGATGTTTTTAGATCCACCTTATGATTCATTCGCTACTTTGTACTCTGACTAGTTTCTTAAAGTGAAAAGTTGGATGGTGTTTTGAATCTTTTGTGTAGGGATCCCACCACAAAAATGAAACATGTTCTTTCGATTGTAGAACATGAGGCTTGAGGGTTGCCTATGGTTACTATATCTAGCTTTATTCTCAAGCATATTTTCCCAGGGGGGAAGAATGTAATAAAGTAATTCTATGATTTAAGGTTTTGGTCAATTCAGATAGATCTAAAATCAGACACCGTTTGGTCACCCATGTGTATGAAGAAAGATTTGGAGACTAGAGTTATGTAGAAGGCATGTGTTCTTGTATGCAAGTGATCCACTTAGCTTAGTGGTTAAGTCTCAAGGGTGTGGAGTCTTGAGAGTTCCATGCTCCACCCTTTTGTCCCAACTAACTTTCATTCTCATACAAGCTCATTTATCCCACATGCAAGGGATTTCTCCCAAACTCCATATAAGCAAGGCCTTCACTCCACATAAGCTCATTCCACTCTAGCTCATTTCCAAGAGTGTGCTTCCTCTTGTCATGGAGGCTCCATGCTCATAGAGCATTTTATGTAAGTCATTTCCATTTCTATTTTAACTCATTCATCATGTTTTGTTATCTTCTGTTCCTTCCTCCTTAGCTTTTTAGATGTGTGCATGTGAGTAGAGTAGGATTAGTCCTTTTTCATTTTAACATGGTATCAGAGCATAGGTTAATTAGTTTTCCTTTTCAATTATGTTTTTTATTATCTTCATCATTAGCATGTAATTCAGTTTCCCTCCCTCCCTCCCATCTCACATCTTTACATTAAGAGTGCTTTTAAACACTATTTGCATTTTCATTATGCATGCTTCTCATTATTGTTTTCGTTTCTTTTATTTTTTTAGTGTCTTGAGTTCAACATGTCTCTATCTTCCCAATTTTCTCTCATCTTTTTCACTCATAGAATGTTAGATAATTACCATTGCATTTTCAATAAAATGCTCTAAAGCAGAAGCTAGCATGCTGACTAGTGAGAGAAGAATGCACTTGCCATAGAAAGAAGCAAATGGGACAACATGCCAGCATGTTGATTCACATTGTTGTAGCTATGAGTGACTCATGCTGTTTTGATTTCTGAGTCCTGAAGACAACCTCGAGTATGCTTGCCTCAGTGGGAGAAGCACTTGCAGAGAAGAAAAGGTGTGTGATAAGAACATGAATTGAGCTTGATGCACAACTTTAGGAAGTGGCATTGTCATCCATTCTGACGGAAAAAATATAGACTCTACACAAAGAAGCTCTACACAGTATTAGAAGATCTTCTAGCCTTTGAAAGCAAATCTGTTCTTTCATCCCAACCAAAAATGGGGAGCGCTATTGTTTGTACTTCTCTCCCATGCCCACATGTGCATATGAGAAAAAACAATAGACCAGCTTACAGAGAATCATGGCATAACACCTGTCAACAGTTCGTGCAACAATATCAAATATGTATGCCTCTTCTACCATGAAGAGCAAGGCTCCAGTAGACGATATGATAAACCAGAGATATCAATGACGGAACGAGAAGAAGAGGTGTGCATTCATAGTGGTAGATCAAACTTATCATTTGGACGAGATACATACTAGAGACTCAGGATCACTGAGCGGATTTTTGAATGGGCATGAATACACATAGGATGAGAGGACAACATTGGAAGCAACTGGATACATGATATGGGGTAGGACACTGCAAAGACAAAGAAGGAGCTGCGCAAGTTCTTGAAATCCACTTTAGAAGAGCTCTGGAGTAGTTCATCAGAAATTGGAGCTCTAGGGTAGCATCTTCACATGAAGATACATGTTCTTGCTCTATCATCTTGTTTTATCATCAAAAGAGAAAAGTTCTCAAGTTCGACAGAGCTGGCAAAGCCTTCAAAATAGAGGCAATAGACTGTCATATTGGAGAACACAGAGATACATTAAGAAGGTTTTGCGCAGGACATTATGAATGGCGATTCTAAACTCCAACAGTTTGAAGCATTGAAAGGCCATGCTCAGGAGAAGAAATAGTTATAGATCTGCAAGATAGAAGGACAAACGAACTTCTCGCAAACTATTTGTGTAGCCATCATGGATGTCTACTTCACACACACTCTTCGTACACTTTCACACTTTAGTAGCTGTGCCTCTATGCTTCTATAAGAGACAAGGATCCGAAGGTCACTGTTGACGCGCTTCACGTCCATGGCAATGACACAGAGAGTGTTGTTCTGACATAATCCTCGTACTTGCACAATTCATGGAGTCTCTTGCACAATTCATGGAGTCTCACGTGTTATAATGATTAGAGTTTTCATAAGCAATGATGTCACATAGAGCTAACTAGTTCAACCATTGTTCACGTGACACTAGAAGAAATGTGCACGTCAGATTTTGGTCATCGTAGGAGTGGGAAGGCACCATTTCTCCTTAATAAAGAGAACCAAGCAAGAGAAACACATTGTTTTTTTTCTGGCTAAAGTGTCTCCGAATGCATACTCTCAATGTTCCTGTGTAAGGGGATTAGACACTACCACCTTAAAAGTGGTAAGACCTTCCCCAAATGCATATTTTGCTCCATATGTACATCATTGATATGTTCTCTCCCAAGTCGCACAAAGGATACATCTCCACATATGCCTTTTCAAACATATGACATACAAAGCCCACTACAAGGTCATGAAGCTCACAAGACAAAGGCTACACCAACAACAAAAGACCCAAGAAAAGAAAAATGCTCAAAAGGTGGCAAATGGTTCCATAAGCACTACCTACCCCATGATGTAAACTTGTGTACATGTCTAGGGATCCCATATGTCCCTAGATCCCATTAAAAACCACTTGGATCCCAAATGTCCAAGTATATGTCTTGGGATCCCATATGTCCCAAGATCCTAGGGATGCCATATGTCCCACACTTGGATGCCATATGTCCAAGTTATGTTTAAGGATCCCATATGTCCTTAGATCCTAAAAACCAAATGGACTAAGTGATCCCATATTTCACTAGTCCCCGTGCTAAAAACAAAAGGTTCATCACATGGAGGGGGGCTGTTGAGAGTTCCATGCTCCACCCGTTTGTCCCAACTAACTTTCATTCTCATACAAGCTCATTTATCCCACATGCAAGGGATTTCTCCCAAAATCCATATAAGCAAGGCCTCTCCTTCACTCCACATAAGCTCATTCCACTCCAGCTCATTGCCAAGAGTGTGCTTCCTCTCGTCATGGAGGCTCCATGCTCATAGAGCATTTTATGTAAGTCATTTCCATTTCTATTTTAATTCATTCATCATGTTTTTTTATCTTTTGTTCCTTCCTCCTTAGCTTGTTAGATGTGTGCATAGATCTAGATCCTTTTAGAAGCATCCACTTGAGTTAACTACAATTAACTAGGACATGGTGCACATGCAATTACATGGCCGACACATTGATGGTTAGAATCCATGTGCCCAAGAAGGCAGTCCCCTAGAGACAACTATATAAAGAGGCATATGGTTAGGAGGAGAGTCATCTCTGTAGCACGTGGTGGTGGTCATAATCTTCATTTTTTTGTAACGACTTTTTTTATGCTCTTCACATGTGCAATTGGTCATTGAACTATTATAACCTTGACTAGTGTTTATTAAACCTTCTATATTTACATGCGTGTAAGGTCTTCCATCAATATATAATCTTTCATTTTCTATATGTGTAATCCCTATACTCACAAGAGAAGCTCCATTCCTGCATAATCCATAAGTACTCATTCTTTGAATGTAACATGTACGTCGTTGCCAATCTCCCCATCCATATATAGGATCACATCACTCTTTAGAGTTTGGAGGCATAGACAAATCCTCTAGAATAAAGAGATCACGATCAACACTAGTGATAGTGAGGGAGAAATCATATAGTGGTAACCCCAAAAGTTGAAAACCTTCTATCATATGTTTATACTAGAGGACATTCATAAGTTGGCAATGGATAATATCCAACCATTTCAGTCTGTAAACCAGGAGATAGAGGATTTCAAGAAACCTTGGCTTGATTGATAACTGGCATGTCCATGATGTGTACAAGGAATATTAGCATTATTAGTAGGAAAATCGTCATCTTCATCATCATCCAGTAAATATTTGTGTATATTAAGTATAATTCTGTTTTGTATATGTTTTCAAAATATAAGAATGACATTAAATTTTGGAGTCAATATATACCCAAGCATTTATCACATTGATTAGATGGTGGCACATGCTCCAAAATACCATAATCTACCTCATGTTCAATACATTCCAATCGTGGTCTTCGATACGTGTCAATAATATCTTGATAGGAAAAATCATCATAATTCATGTCAGATCACACATGTGAAGCCATTCCATGGGTAGGAGGTTGTGGAGGACCCTTTGCACTACAAGGAATATGAGGGCATAGCAATGGTTAACATGACACATTTTTGTCAATACATGATACTGAATTTCATCGGACCTAGCATCAAGTGCGCACTGTTGTATACACAACGCTATTCTTGATGCTATTTCTGACATCATTCCTAACGCTTCTAGTGATGCTCTTGAGAGCCTTGCTAGATTAGCGTCACTAGATTAGCATCACTTATGCAATGAAAAAGGAGTGCCGCATATGGGACTCCTATTTTCCTCACTTACGCAACACCAATGGGTGTCGATTATCCACAAGTTCTATAATCGCATACATGATGCTTGTACATTGCTTCTGTGATATTCAAGCTTGATAAAAAAAAACATCAGATCTCTCTTTGATCCTGATTTTATGTGCAACTGATCGAAGAGCTCTCCAACATTCAGATGTGCACTACGCTTATGAGCTCTAGCAATCTCTTCTTGAATCTCTCTTTTGTAATATCTCACTCATATTGTCTCTCTCTCTCTCTTTTGCTTTGTTTATTGCAAGTTATTCAAGAAGTTCACCAAGAATAAAATATGGCTAATTATTGTATGTAAAATTTTCATTGTTTGTATATCCTTTAAATTATTTTATTTTCATTAATTAACATACTCACTCATTCATATGCACATAAATACATATATACATGACTATGCACGCTCACACTTTTACACACACATACATATGTACATATGCACACATACACATGCACATGCACATACACGCATACACACACATACACTTACACATACACATACACACACAGACACATATGCATATGCACAAACATATCTACAAACACATGAAAATACATGCATGCATTATTGCATATACACATATGCACATTAACACATACTAATAATACACATGCATATGCACATTCACATGCATGCACATACACATGGAGCTTCCTACTTCATTTTTTGATATTCAAGTTCATTTATTAGTCCACCTTCTAGATGAAATAGAGATTGCAGGTGTTGTCAACACTCAATGGATGTTTTGGGTCGAACGATTTATGGGAATATTAAAAGGTTATGTGTAGAAAAGAGCAAAACCAGAAGGATCCATGGCAAAGGGTTGGATGCTTGAGGAGTGCATGTACTATGTTAGTGAGTACCTTGAAAGATTTCATGAAGAAGCTCCACGTGCATGGACCAATGAGTCTTCTTCAAAAATAATAGAGGAGGTATTATCAAGTAAGGGAGATCCATTTTTATTTACATTTCAATAAAAAAATGATGTTTCTACTTTTGTAGCATATAATAGCAAATGCATGCAAGCATTCAAAAGCGAGTACGAACAGGAACTTCCAAATCTCCGAAGTAAAAGACGAAGAAACAAAAGATATAGACACAATCTGGATAATAATGAGATTACAAATATATCTTCTTTCATGGATTGGCTATATACTTGTTTGCAACATGCCAATGCAAATAATGAAGAAATCTCAGATGAGCAGAGAGAGTTAATGATAGGTTGTGAACGAAAAGTAATTTTATTTTAATAATATTATGTTTTTTTCATATATGTTTATTAGTTTATCTTTACTAACTTAATTTCTTTTGCACACCCAAATGTTCACTAATATGTGGGCTTTTGGACAACATATTATTATTAAAGCTATTGATTCTTTACGTAAAACTGAGGATTCTAGCATTGTTGCTTCTTTCAAGCAACTATCACGTGCTAGCTCAAAAGACACGAACCTTATAGATGGAAAACTTGGTTACATGGGAACTATTGTTGGTATCTACAAAATCTCATTTCATACATTCATACACGTAGAAAAAAGTTTATATTTTTGATGACAGAGTTTATTATTTTTTTAAGCACCTGTAGCTCAAGCATAAGCACCACCTCCTTTACTTGTCAATCCGCGGAGACGTGAGGACCGATATGAAGATCGTGAGCAATTGTGGTGAGCAAATGTGAGTGACAAGCACATACATGCACGCACACACACACACACACACACACAAGGCAAGATCAAAGAGAGGAACAATGGAAGGACTTTGAATACAAAGAAATCTATTACAAAACTGAAATCTACAAGAAGCCAACCTCAAAAATGAGCTTTCTAGCTCGTTTTATAGTTTTTTGACTAGTTTTGGCCCTGTCGAGACCTAGTGTCCGGCCAAGTTAAAAAATAGGTTCCAGGGCTTATTTGAGGGCTCAAACAAAGTCTAAAAATTATGAAAATTGGTAGGATGATAGTTCTAATACTCCTCAAGCTCAAGGACTCCTTGGATTGAACAAAATGGAGTTACAAAAATAGAAAATGGTATTTAAAATGGTTTTTACTGATGAAAATCACTATTTTTGTAGGGAATTCTTGTGAAAATTTGACATACACTTCTTGGAGCTCTCTATTTGCTCCCTTTCCTTGTGTGTCCACCTCTTTGATGTGCTTCCATGCTTTGTCCTTGACCTTGAGCTTCAACACTCCCCCCCCCTCTCGAGTCTCTCGTCCCTGACAGACCCTTGTTGTAATGGTTATTCTAGGTTGCTTTGAGAGGGAGTGTCCATGCGGATGAACTAGAGTCGTCTCTCGTCCAAATGTGGCAAGGTTGGTTGTCCGGTTCTTCATTTGTCACTGCAAGCCTTTGCAAGTTGTAGTCCCTTGGTAGGTGCTTCTGCCTTGGATTCTGGCATGACTGTGTCGTTGTGCGTCTCCATTGATGACCTCAGATCGTCCAAAGATGATGTTCATAGGAGTCATGCCAAGTACTCATAACCCATAATGGATGATGGATAAGTGTGTTCGTGCATGGGTTGAGGAAAATATGTGCCTCGTGCATGGCCTTGTAATGTAGCCCTATGCATGCTTACTTGGAAAATGCATCAGAAGAAGTATGGTGCAAAAATTGGGGGTCTTGACCTAAGTGCTCAAGGGTATGCCGACGAAGAGGTTTCCTAAGCTATCATGGTTATGATGTTTGCAAAGTAAAGATACTTACCATGGAGAAGGTCGATCGATGTTCATCTCTTCATGTTGTACACTCGGTCTTTGGGATGGAACATTGTTGATGAATGTCCATGTTGATGGTCCACTGATGAGATCTTTTGAGTGGCTGATCCTTTCTCCTCTTTCCAAAGCATCATTTGCCAAATACTGAGAATTGAATTTCTTTATATTCCTTGACAAAAAACATTCGATAACTACACCAAGCTTAGTTTCACATATTCTGTTTAGCTCACCATAAGCAGGAGTCTTCTCATCCAGTATACATACAAAGATTTACAGGGTACCAGAACTACCCCTTATAGATATCTCCCTGGATGCTCTCGTACATGTAGTAGTTAAGCATCACTCAAGTTGCAGACCTTCAAGCTCTGCACTCCTACCATGGTAAGAGGAAACCATAGTTGTGGATGCCATGTTCATGCCAAGTTCTTGACATCTACCAGATAAGGCAACAATTATATCATCAACTAGCCGAGACACACTTCTATCCAAACTGATAAATGCCCAGTAATAAATAGTTCCACCTTCAACTAAGCATGACTCATTCATGTTTCATGAGCCAAACCTGGGAACAAGTGCTACCTCTCTATTTTTTTTTTATAAGGAACAATGTCACCAAACAAGAAGACAGATGTTAGTATCAAAACAAATAGTTGACATATGTCAATGTGCTCTTGTGCATGGGACTCTCAAATGCGTCTATGCACGGACATGTAATGTGGCCCTATATTAATGCATACTTTGGAAATGCATGACCTGAATGGTGCAAAAGACAGGGTTGTGCAAGGAGCACATGGTTGTCGCTTGTCGAGGCTTGATGTCACTTGCATATATTGATGCTATCTTTGTTGGAGGTATCCATTGTATCTCGAGATGACAATTGATCATTCCTCCTTATAGGGATCCATTTGAGAACGGTTTGTGACTGGGTAGTGATCACCTTTGGTCGCTTCAGGTTTGAATGATTTCTTGAGGGTTTGATCCATCGTGGTTGGCTCTTTGCTTTGATGGATTCTATTGGTGCTTTTGTCTTCCAAACCCATATCCTTGCAGAAGAGGTTCTTTGATCTTTTTTGGAGCTCTGTGCTTAATTCAGTCCCTTAGCTCGCCTTGGTGTCTTTGTTGTGTAGGTTGTTGCCTTGAAGTCCCCCCCTGGATTTTTTTTGAGTTTAGGCTTGATTGCTTTGGGTCCTTTGATTGGAAGTGGTCTTTCTTGAGGATAAGTCATGGTAGGCCTAGACCAGAGATTTTGAAGTCTAGTGTGAAGGGGCTGATTTTGTACAAGGGCTTTCTTTGGTACCCATATCATAGTGCGATTCGGTTGGGATATAAGTAATTTCTTGGCCACCCAAATTTGCTTGACATTACCAAGAAAATGTGATTGCTGTCTCTTGATGTAAGGGTCTTTTTGGCCTCCTATGTGAGTTTTTTGAGAAAACTCATCTTTACATGGGGAATGCAACAAAGCTTGATCTTCTATACATACATCATGCTTATGCAAGGGATCAATGGGTTGTGTGGTTTGAGATTGATCTAGAGATTCATCAATACATTTATCTGTATTACACATCGAATCTCTAGATGTACAAATGGGTGATGAATTGTCATGATTGACCCTAGATTTGACATCATTCTCCACGTCAGTGATACAAAGTATTTGTTGATCATCTCCTTCTTGATGATATGAGGGTAGATCATCCCTGCTTATGGTTTCAGGAGGGGAATCCAAATTTACAAGAAGAGAGGTTCCTTCCACTTACCTCAAACACTTGGAGTCCTCCATTTCTCCATTCTCCAAGGTTTCCTGTGATTTAATCAAAGAAGGATTAGATTAAAAAACATGAGTAGAAAGAAAATTTTGTGCATGAAAAGCACAATCCTTGAAAAGATGATTTTGTCCCCAATTATCACAAGGTGGATAGTCATTAGGATTTTCAATAGACATTTATGTAGAAGCGTGCGTACTAGGTGGAGAAGACACCTCAAATTCTTAATGATTTTGTGTAATGAACCTTTGGGTGCCAATGATCAAGTCGTCATCTATAGTGTCCATGACAAAGAATGTTTCAAAAAATTGCATATCATCCATCATAACAGGCAACACAACTTGACCCATGCATTCATAATGTTCCCCATCCATGAGGATAGAAGGATGAGTTGTTGGCTGAATGTTCGCAAAAATAATGGTCACTAGGTCAATATGAATTAAATTCTGCTCACAATTAGGGTTGATATAAACACTCAACCTCATATGGTCATATCCTATTCTTATATGCACAAAAGTATTGTTATCTCCCTCCTTTTTTTCAATCTTAGCCCCCTTTCTTCTCTCTTTTGCTTTTTTCTTTCCCATGATACAATTTTTCTCCCTCTTGTCTTCTTAACCCCACCTGAAGGTCAACTTCAAATTATCCTATCTGAAAATCAACGCATTATTCTTATAAAAAACAGTTGAGATCATGTAGGATTTGAAACGAGCTTTCCAACAAGCTATAGAGCTCAAAAAATGGACTTTGGATGAAAAAGTTATGTCAAATCAAGCTCTTGGGGGTCAAAACAGGCAAACATGACCTTTTGGAAAAAATCACGATTTTGTGTGAAAATCGCGATTTTGTGAAATCAAGAGAATCGTGATGCTCTGAAATCAAGAAAATTGCGATGCTGAGCACCTATGAAAATTACGATTCTGAAGACTAGACAATCACGATGTTGTGAGATAATCGCGATGCTGAGTCGAGCTTGAAAATCGTGTTTTTGAAAATCGCAATTTTGTACCTTAGTGAAAATCGTGTTTTCTGAAAATCATGTTTTTTGAAAATCGTGATTTTGGAGCCACAGAGAATCGTGTTTTTGAAAATCACGATTGCCAACAGAGAATCATGTTTTTGAAAATCGTGATTTCCAACAGAGAATCGTGTTTTTGAAAATTGCGATTGCCAACAGAGAATCGTGTTTTTGATCACAATCGTGTTTTTGGATGAAAATCGTGTTTTCGCTCAGAATCGTATTTTTTGAGAATCACAAACAAAAATCACGCTTCTGAGGGTGACCAGAGAATCGTGTTTTTGAAAAACTTAGAGAATCGTGATTCTGAGCACAACTAGAGAATCACGATTCTGAGAATGACCTCAGAATCGTGTTTCCTTCAGAGAGATTTTAGGCGGGAAATAGAAAATAATGATTTTCAAAAAAACTTGAATTTTTCACAAAATCGCAATTTTCATCACAGAATCATGTTTTTTTGGCACGAACTTTGAATTTCTAAGCGTCGAGCAATGGCGAGCTCCGTATGTGCAAAAAATCGTAAAAAAACACAGGCGCTTGCTCTCCCTTGCACTTCCTATTCCCACATAATAATGCATGAAATATGGTATGAAAATGGTGAAAATACACTAAAAAAACAAGAAATTTCTATGAAGATGAAGATGGATGAAGATGGAGATGATGATGATGATGAAGATGGAGAAGAAAAATCAGAAAAATAACAGAACTGACAGTTTTTTTAACCTTCCAACATCACAAATCTACGATCTTACCATCACAACGCTTGTCCTCGAAGCTCTCTACCCGGAAACGGCGCCAAAATTTGATGTAGCTCAAGCGTAAGCACCACTTCCTTTACTTGTCAATCCGCGGAGACGTGAGGACCCATATGAAGATCGTGAGCAATTGTGGTGAGCAAATGTGAGTGACAAGCACATACATGCATGCTCACACACACACGCACACAAGGCAAGATCAAAGAGAGGAACAATGGAAGGACTTTGATTACAAAGAAATCTATTAAAAAACTGAAATCTGCAAGAAGCCAACCTCAAAAATGAGCTTTCTAGCTCTTTTTATAGTTTTTGACTAGTTTTGGCCCTCTCCAGACCTAGTGTCTGGCCTACTTAAAAAATAGGTTCTAGGGCTTATTTGAGGGCTCAAACAAAGTATAAAAATTATGAAAATTGGTAGGATGATAGTTCTTATACTCCTCAAGCCCAAGGACTCCTTGGCTTGAACAAAATGGAGTTACAAAAATAGAAAATGGTATTTACAATGGTTTTTAGTGATGAAAATCACCATTTTTGTAGGGAATTCTTGTAAAAATTTTACATACACTTCTTGGAGCCCCCTAATTGCTCCCTTTCCTTGTGTGTCCACCTCTTTGATGTGCTTCCATGCTTTTTCCTTGACCTTGAGCTTCAAGAACACCTAATAATGGTTTTTTGTTTTTATTTATTTTGATAGTTCATTTTGAAGGTTGACTGGTTCGAGTCGAGTATAAAGGTAGTAATTCCACATTGAGAAAAGAATTATCTGGGTTTTGGGAAATTGATTCTTCTAAGGTAATGTGATCTACTAGAGAACCATATATTCTTCCTAGGCATATTGAACAATCATTTTTCTATAAAAACCTTGATGCTCATCCTTATTGGAGTTAGAATTCTGCGGAAGCACGTGAACAACACAAGGAAGAAGAAGAAGCTTGGAGCACAACACACAATACTGAATGTATTACTAGAGAATGTACAAAGATAAGTAGCCCATTAAGGCAATAGGCGTATATACAAGCCGAGGGAAAAAAACCTCCTGAAGAGGGAAAAAGTGCCTCGGCGTCCTAGAGTGTTCACACACATCACTACCTAAATATATCAACAAATCCCTAGTAGTGATGCGGTGAACAAGTAGCTGGCACTCATGTATAAGGAAGTGCCAAGCTATGTGGAAATCACTCACCAAAAGGAAGTAAGCCCAAAGATTTGGAGAAAGCTTCAAACTTCTCCCTAGGCAGAGCCTTCGTGAAAAGATCTGCAATGTTCTCCTGCATGGGCACATATGCCAAGCTGATCTCCCGAGTAGAGAACCTCTCCCTTACATAATGATAATGCACCTCAATGTGCTTAGTGCGAGCATGGAACACATGGTTCCTCGCATTTACCAATGTGCTCTGACTGTCAGTGAAGATGGTGGTGGCAGAAGACTGACCAACACCCAAATTAGCCATAAGGCATATGAGCCACACACACTCAACAGTCACTGTGAAGGCAACCCTATACTCAACCTCACAACTAGAAGTGGCCACAGTAGGCTGCTTCTTGTTGATATACATGAGCTACCAAGCATGAAGCAAAAACCACTACTGGACACACGAGTGTCATAGCAACCAGCCCAATCAGAGTCACAAAAAGTATGCAAATCTGGCGATAGTGATCCCCCCTTGGGATAAAACAACCCAAGTAGTCGAGTACCACTCAAGTAGCGAAAGATGCGCTTAACCGCTTGCCAATGCTTGACTCATGGGCAATGCATAAACCTGCTCATCTGTGAGACAACAAACTGAATATCTGGCCGAGTAATGCATAAGTAAATCAAGCATCCAATAGCCTACTGATAGAGAACAACATCAAACGCATCTCCAGCATCATGAAGACTCAATCGTAAACCTGTCTCCATAGGAGTCGCAATAGGCTTATATTCTTCAAGGCCAAAACGCTGCAATAATGTGTCAATATATTTTGTTTGACACAAAGCCATTCCACCATCAACTTGCATAAACTAAATGCCCAAATAGTGATGCAAATGCCCCAAATCAGACATCTCAAATGAGGCATGCAAATCAGCCTTAAAATCAGCAATATGCTTCTCAATACGACCAGTGAGCAGCATGTCATCAACATAGACAACAATGATTAGAAGCACATCATTAGCACGCTTAACATATAAGGTGCTTTTAGTTGGACTGTTCTCAAAACCATGTGCAATCAGATAGGCATGTATCTTCTCATACCAAACACGTGGTGCTTGCTTTAAACCATATAATGCCTTCTTTAACCTGCACACCTGGTTTTCATGCCCTTTCTACACAAAGCCATGGGGCTGAAAAACATACACTTCTTCATGCAAGTCACCATTCAGAAATGCAGTTTTAATGTCCAACTGATGTACATTCCAACCATGATGGGCTACAAGTGCACAAATGCTCCGAACAGTAGTCATACGACATGTAGGTGCAAAGATCTCATCAAAATCAATGCCTCTTTCCTGCGCATAACCCTTTGCAACAAGCCTAGCCTTATACCTGTCAACTGTACCATCAGGTTTACGCTTCAGCTTGTATACCCACTTAGTGCCAATGGCCTTCTTGCCAGGAGGCAAGTCACATAAAGACCAAGTACCATTCTTCATTATTGCATCATATTCAGATTGCATAGCAGCCATCCAATTTTCTGAATTTTGTGCTTCATCAAACAAAACAGGCTCATTCTCATCACAGAGACTAGATGCAGCCATATCATAGCAATCTGATGCAAAAGAGGCAGTATGAGAGCCTGAACGAGTACAATATGACAGAGGTGCATCTAATTTGCTATCACGCAAGGTCTGCACTAGCCATTTTGGCATAGTTCTTGCCTGCTCAATATCAGCTCTCTCATCAATAAGTGCATCATGTAAATCTGCATCAGAAATGGAATGATCTGCATCGTCACATGAAACCTGCAAAGGCTAAGAAATTGCCTCATTAGGAATAGCACTAGACTGTCCACCTGTAAAAAGAGGCAGCAAAGTATCATACATGTCTTTGGAGCTAACAGATGTCTCCTTAGTACATGAAAGCAATGGCTGAATAGCATCCTCCACAAAAACAACATCACAGCTAACCAGAATGCATTTAATCTGTGGATGATACAGATGATAGCCTTTACTTTCAGAATTGTACCCAACAAAAATACATTTTACTGCTTTATCATCCAATTTTCTGTGATGTTGTTCAGGCACTAATGCATATGCCAAACAACCAAGAACACGCAGATGAGCAACAGATGGCTTGCGGTCATGCCAAGCCTCATATGGAGTGATAGACTGCAGTGCTTTAGTGGGACACCTGTTCAGTACATATGCTGCACACATGATAGCCTCAAGCCAGAAACTATGTGGTAAAGCTTGACTCTTGACCATACACCTCGCCATCTCCATGAGTGACCTGTTCTTTCATTCAGCAACTCCATTCTGTTGAGGTGTATACGGCACTGTACACTGGTGTTTTATCCCACATTCAGTCAGAAATGCATTAAAATAAAAAGACATATATTCCCCCCCTCGATCAGAATGGAGGGTGCCCATTTTACATGCTGACAGATTTTCAACCAAAACCAAAAACTGTTTGAAGCACATGAACACTTCAGACTTTGCCTTCAATGGATATACCCATGCATGCCTGGACAAATCATTGATGAAAGTCACGAAGTAAAGATAATTCCCAAAAGAAGGTGTCTGCATAGGACCACAGACATCACTATGTACAAGCTGCAAATTCTGAGTAGCCCGAACTGAACCATTGTTTGGAAAGGACAAATGCTGCATTTTGCCCAAAATACACCCTTCACAAACATGTTTTCCAGGTGCCTCAAGTTTGCAAAGAGGACACCATTTTAGATTTCTACAGGCATAGTAAACTAGAAAAATTCAGATGACCAAAGCGTGCATGCCAAAGCTTTGCATCTGACATAGCTTGAGAATCATTTACTGCACATGCCAAATCATTTATAGATCTTTCATAGTTTATGAGCTTATACAGCCCACGACATAAAATGCCAGAAGCAATAATCACATCGCCATTTGACAGATCATGAACTGTACACCTGTCATCAACAAATTTCGCAACAAAGCCAATCTTGGCTAATGCAGAAACTGATAATAGGTTCTTCTTGATACTTGGCACAAATAAATCATCTAACAAAGTGAAAGAGCTACCATCAACAGTAGTCAAAATGATCTTACCAACTCGCATAACAGGATAAGAGGAGTTGTTGGTGCATGTAACAGTATTCCCTGTAGGGGCAGGCTCGAGTGAAGAGAAGAAACTGCGTCGTGAAGTAATATGTTTGATCACCCCATTGTCAAAATACCAAACATCTGAGTCTACTACAGACATGCACTGCTCATGAGAAGATGGGTCAAAATTGCAGACAGTAGTAAACGCCCATTCTTCTTCGTGCACAAGATTAGCAGATTCTATTTTTGGTGTAGAGACCTCTGCAACAACCATTCCAAACTGTTTCTTCTTTGCCTCTTTAGCATCTAGTTTTGGACAGTTCTTTATGATATGATCATTCTCTTTATAGTACTTACAAAACAATTTCTGCTTTTCTGATTTCTTCTCATCTTTATCTTCCTTCTTTGAATATGCAGAATTAGCAGATTTTTGCTTACTAGTTGAAGAGCTTCATTTTCCTTTGCCCTTCTGACTAGCCAGGAAAGCTTGATCTGCAACTCGCATAATGGACCTGTTTTGCCTGGACTGATCTTCTTGCAACATAACAACGACTAACTCTTCAAATGATAAGGCATTTGGATTGCCTTTCATCATCAATCGAAGAGTAGAAGCAAAACTCTGATATGAATGAGGGAGACCATTCAGAACGGTCTGCACAAGTGAGCTATCTGGTATAACCTCATGAGCAGAAATCAACTGTTCCTTCAGGTCTTTGATCTTCATCAGGAAACTGTCCATAGAATCACCTTCATTCATGTGCTCATTGTCCAACTGTTTTTGGAGGTAAGCAACACGAGCCTCATTCCTAGCTTGGTACAATGTGGTAAGTGTATCCCAAGTGTCCTTCGCTGTTCTGCAAGAGCGAATGTGAGGAATAATGGCATGTTTGACAGACAAAGCTATCAATGCATGTGCCTAGGCATCTCTGCCATCCTAGCAAATCTGTTGTGTAGTAGGTGGAGCAGAAACCGCAGCACGAACACGAATATGCAGAATATCATCATCTTCGACACCTTCTGCATCAGCTTCAGTACCTGCAGTTGTAACAGTTACAGGTGTGATAGGACGTTTTTCGACACCCTATACAATGTTCCACAGTCCTTTTGCAACCAACACATGTCGCATCATATAAGCCCATAAGGGGTAGTTGGTAGCATCCAACTTATCCTCAACAGGCAACATACGGAATACATCACTGCTTTCAGCCATGGTTGGTGACTAAAATACCTTGATGCAGAAAATTGACTGTATCTCAAAAAGTTGAACAGAACTGCCCAGACAAATTCTGCTAGACCTGTACCAGACTTCGAGACGCTTATACTAGCGAACAAAAACATGTATATACCTTTGGCACAAAAAGATGAAATAGCCTGCACAAGTGCTGTGATAGTGCATTCGGAGGCCGAAACAAGCTCGGATCGTGATTTTGGCACCACAAAGTGAAGCGGTTCTGATCTCGGAAACATGTTGAGTATGCTCACCAAAATTCATGCGATTTTGAGACTGCAAATGGAGGAGTGTTGACGGTGCCCTAGATGAAGCGACAACGTGCTCTGATACCAATTGTTGGAGTTAGACGTCTGCAGAAGCACGTGAACAACACAAGGAAGAAGAAGAAGCTTGGAGCACAACACACAATACTAAATGTATTACTAGAGAATGTACAAAGATAAATAGCCCATTAGGGCAATAGGCGTATATACAAGCCGAGGGAAAAAAACCTCCTAAAGAGGGAAAAAAGTGCCCCGACGGTCCTAGAGTGTTCACACACATCACTACCTAAATATATCAACAATCCTTGGTGGCAAGTCATTCATGTTCAACCTAGAGGTAGATCATTGTTTGAACAATTTATTGTTACACAGATGGAAGAAATTCCTCTTGATGATTCACCATCAGATACAGATACATCAACATCTGAAAGATAAATTAGAATCATTGTGCATGACAATGATACTAATCTTCTTGGTGAAGAGGATAATAATCTACATGTTGATTCTATTGACGATGAACAAGAAT
>CM035409.1:46141271-46188771 GCA_020310875.1 Ceratopteris richardii
TATGTGTATATATGTGTATGTATGTACATGTGTGTATATGTGTGTATGTTTGTGTGTGTATATGTGTGTGTATATGTGTGTGTATATGTATGTATGTGTGTGTATATGTGTGTATGTTTGTGTATATGTGTGTATGTATGTGTGTGTATATGTGTGTATGTATGTGTATGTATATGTGTGTATGTGTATATACGTGTATGTATGTGTGTATGCATATGTGTGTATGTATGTGTATGCATGCGTGTGTATGCATATGTGTATGTGTATGTGGTTATATGTGTATGTATGTGTATGTATGTGTGTGTATGCATATGTGTGCATGTGTGTGTATGCATATGTGTGCATGTCTGTGTATGCATGTGTATGTATGCATATGTGTGTATGTATGTGTGTCTATGTGGGTGTACATACCTCGGGAATCGCATGCAACGGCACACTCATTGTCGCTCATGATTCATCTTTGTTCGCTTGCTCGATCCTGACACAAATGTGTCCGGAAAAAGCTATTTTTTTTCAACTCTTAGATCGTCGCTTATGTGACACCCAATCATCGCACGCAGTTTGCCTACATTGCTAAGAGCGTCGCAACTAGGCTTTGACGCTCTTAGCAATGCTTGAGCCAAGCATTGCATAAGTGATAATGAGCATTGCATATGCAACTACCCTGATTTAGTTTTTGAGTTTTTTGTCTTGAAGGTCTCTTATGTGATGCTTTTTAAAAGAAGCTTCACATTAGTGAGGATACCCACTTTTGTTTTCAATCGGGGGGTCACTACGCCCCTGTTATTCTTGTAGTGCTGATTGATCAAAATCTGATTATAATATATCAATAAAAAACATACATCAATCATGTATGAATCTATCAAATATTAGAATTAAAAGTTTGATATACTTACAGTAAGTAGTCCCTTCACGGTTAGGAGATGGTGGTGGACTTCCCTCTAATTGACGAGAATCTGATTGTGTAGCAAAAAAAGGATTAGATGTTAATAATCCTGTTATTTACATACATACACATTCACATGCACACATTTACACATACACGCATATTCACATATTCACATATTCACATATTCACAAATACACATTCTGACATATAAATACACATACAAAATCTTAAATCTATGATGCATATATGTATGTATGTATGTATATGTATGTGTATGTGTGTGTATGTGTGTGTATGTGTACGCATCTATGTGTATGTGTGTGCATATATGTGTATGTGTATATTTGTGTGTTATGTATGTGTGTGTACCTATTGTATTTATGTTTCTGTGTACATGTGTATATGTGTATGTTTATTATTATTTATTATTTTTAGTAATATCATAACGTAAATGTTTTTATTGATTTTTATAGCATTAACAACTAAGTATCTTCCTACATCTCTTGGTTTTTATTATTCTCTATACATTTGACAACTAAGTATCTTCCTTCATCTCTACTCATATATGGTGATTCAAAACTATTTTCACGCTCATGTAACTGTGTGTTTATATGTATGCGTGTGTATGTATGTGTGTGTATGTGTATATATGTGTACATGTATGTGTATGTATGTATGTGTAAATGTATGTATGTATGTGTAAATGTATGTATGTATGTGTGTGTAAATGTATGTATGTGTGTATGCATGTTTATAAATTTAAAGTTTTTTTTCTTGTATACTGATCCTTTTTTTGGGACTAAAATAATAGGAGATAATGTATGGTAGAAAAGAAATAAGATAAGAGTTGATATACCACTTGAGACGTGGCAGTATTTTTGCAGATAGCTATGTCTTTAAGAATCATTTCATCAGCAGAAGGTATGCAAAATATTTTATATTATTGTGAATTGTAGTTCTCATATGTTCTATAAATATTTTACATTTAATCTATGTACTTTTTGTTCATTAAGTAAACATAGGTTGCTGCAAAGAAGAGACTTGAGTCAAGTCATATGTCGTGCTTAAGCCAAATGGGCCATCACGGTTTTGTTGCTACATTTGTAAGTATATGTATTATTGAAACTATATTTTTTAGTTTATTTAAAACATTAATCATTCATCTTCTTTATTTGTTTCAATACAAAAAAAATATTATAGTCATTATCCAAATTTGCTTCATATTGTGGGTATCCATGCTTGAGTAAGAAGAAAAGAG
Source organism: Ceratopteris richardii (assembly GCA_020310875.1). Lineage (NCBI taxonomy): Eukaryota > Viridiplantae > Streptophyta > Polypodiopsida > Polypodiales > Pteridaceae > Ceratopteris > Ceratopteris richardii. Next base: position 46,143,419 of record CM035409.1, read on the forward strand.
ATCATCCAAATGATTTTGAGAGTACTATTAAATTTGATATATTTTGTTTTATTTGTATTGATGTTTTATAGGTTTTATTTATTTATGTTTGTTATATGTAATATATGAGTATTATGGAGAGTCTGATATGGATGACATCAACAGGAATGATATCGATCTTCGCATAGTACAAACCTCTCTACCCACAATGCCTCTTTAGATACATCAGATGATGTAGATGAACATGATGATGTGGATGATCATGATGATGTGCATGATCATGATCAAGGATGGGATTCACATGATTGACCTATTATATCGGATGTATTATGTACATTGATACACACACACACACACACACACACACACACACACACACACACACACACATATATATATATATATATATATATATATATATATATATATATATATATATATATATATATATATATATATATATATATATATATATATATATATATATATATATATATATATGCTCGTACCACTTATGCATTTAATTGTGTCTATGGTGTGAATTGTATGAATGAATCGTAATAATGATTTTTATTATAGTTTATATTTGACATGTGATTTATTACTTTGTGTAATTCATTCATTTGTGTGTTTGTATATGTATATGTATGTATGCACATCTAGGTATATATCTACATTTGTGTATGTGCATGTATGTTTGTATCTATGTGTATATGTGTGTGTATGTGTATGTGTATATGTATGTGTATATGTATGTGTATATGTATGTGTATATGTATGTGTATATGTATGTGTATATGTATATGTATATGTATGTGTATATGTATGTGTATATGTATGTGTATATGTAGGTGTGGTTGTATGTGTCTGTATGTGCATATTTGTGTATGTGTATATGTGTATATGCATGTGTATGTGTATGTGTGTATATGTATGTGTATATTTATGATCATGCATGTGGATGCATGTGCATGTGCAAGCATGTGCATGCATGTGTAAGTGTGAGTATGTTAATAAATAAAAACAAAACAATTTAAATGATATAAAAACAATGAAAATTGTACTTACAATAACTAGCCATATATTATGCTTAGTGAATGTCTTGAATATCCTACAATAAAGAGAGAGAAGAGAGAGAGAGAGAGAGAGAGAGAGAGAGAGAGAGAGAGAGAGAGAGAGATTGAAAGAGAGAGAGAAATTGAAAGAGAAATAGGGAGAGATAGAGAGAGATAGAGAGTAGAAGAGAGAGAGAAAGAGAGTAGAAGAGAGAGAGAAAGAGAAAGAGAGAGCTCGAGCTAGTATGTGTGGCACATATATGAATGTTGGATTGCTCTTCAATGAGATACGCAAAAAATGATGATCAGAGACCCATGTGTTTTCTTTTATTTGGGTCAAAAGCGACCGTCATATAAGTGATGTGCACACATCTTATATGCGATCTTCTGAACTCTCACATATGTGATATTACTAAGCACCACATATGTGATGTTTTCTAGCTTCCATATGCGATATTGTGAAGTTTTGCATATGGAACTTTCACAATATATGTGAGGCTTGAATTAATGTTGCTAACACCACAACATATGAGGAGCATACCGATGCTATTCATACTGATGCTCAGGGCCCGACATTGGTATGATCGTTGGAAATGCCTCAAAAGATCATGTTAGGCATACCAACAATCACTTGACAATCAGTATAAGCATTTAAAATTGATCATCGATATATGCATTTGGTTGTTGGTATAGGTTCCGATATAGACATCAGTAATGGTGTCCATATAAGCCTTGGTAATTTGCTAGAAATTACTGATGCTCATACCGATGCTTATACCAATGCCTATACCGGTGCCATCTTTTAACATAAGAGGACCCAAGAGCTAAAATTTGACATTTTGTGCATGTTTTGAACTGAGTAGTGCTGCTATCAAGTTTGCATGCGTGATCTGCATTGTGAACTGCATTGACTTATGCACACACATGCGCATATTCTTTCACCCCTTCTCTTTCTTTATGTTTTTTGTTTTCTAATTTCTCTTCTCTTTGGTTTTGCAGGAGCTTTTTGGCATCGATTCTTGGAATTTGATGAGAATGACGTTGATTGGGCTTTGACAAAAACAATCCAAGAAAATACATCAATGTAGTTGATTGTTTTGTTCCCTATTGATAGAGAGTGAGAGTGAGAGAGAGAGAGATGAAAATGAGAGAGAGAGACAAAGAGAGAGAGAGATCTAGAGAGAGATAAAGAGAGAAAGAGAGAGAGATGTTGGAGCAAGACAATCATGAATGGATGATTATATGAAGCTTAGGAATGAAGAAGTGAAGAAAAGATTCAAGCTCAAATGTATGAAGTCAATTGAAGAATCAGAGACAAATGTTCTATACATTTATGTATAATAGTTTTGGAAAACACTTAAAAATTACTTGATGGAGTGACGAGTTTATATCCACACACACATATATATATAAGCTCATGTATAGTCCTGTTATAGAAGAGAGATGAAGAATAGATGAGAATATAGAAAATAGATTTCAAAGTTCTCAATAGATATGTCTGTAGAGAGTTTTCTCGTGAGTTAGCACCTGGTCTTTCCTAGAATGAGAAAATCTTTTGTACACATCTAATGCAGAAGCTAATCAAGCTATGACCAAATTTTGATGATCTAATTCTCTTCAGGTTGTGTGTATGACAAGTAAAAACATTCATATGTAGAAGTCTGCAAGTGAAGTTCTCATAATTGCACATTTTCTTGTTTAAAGATTTTCTTGGATCTCAGTGCTCAGTCTGAAGTTTTTTATGTTTCAGCATTTAAAATTTAAGTTAGAAGGTAAGGATTCTTTATCCAAAAGCATTTAGCAAAACGGGTTAGATTCTGAGAGAAATCAACTTAAGAAGTTGACCATGTCAAAGTCCTCATTTTTGGAAGGCAGTTTCTGACACAAGTTTGATCTAAGTGATCAAATTAGAAATCTAACAGTTCTTTTGAAGAACCAATGATCAATATGATTGCACAAAGGTAGTATGAACATGTGAGTATCGTTTGAATGATTAAAAGCGAAGTCATATGCAGAGGTTGAAGTCTATTTCTGAAGCAGACTCTTGAACATGAAGAACGCTTCCTACATAGAAGTATTTCTTAACATATGTGAAAGATAATTTGAAGTTTGTGTAAAGTTTGATTTATTCTTGATATAAAGAAGTTCTTAAGTCAAGATAGATCAGACATTTGGAGATTAAAAGGCCTCCAGCAGTGGTATCAGAGCAGCAAGATCAAATCAAGGTGAAGAAGAAGCAATGAGAACCTCGACTATTGCAGATATCAAAGATCTTGTGAATTGAAGAAGCAAAGATTAAAGCTTGGAAGAAAACCTGAAGAAGAACAAAGCAGGAGCTCAAAGGATCAAGAAGGATTAAAGTTTCATATCAAAGGCACATTATATCACCATAAATCTTAGTAATTGCAGACACAAAAGTCAAGAAATGGGAGAAAGCTTGCAGATTGACAAGCTAGATAGAGAGAACTATCCAGCATGGTCTATGAGGATGGAAGCACACCTCATGAGCAAAGACTTGATATCATTTATTACACGAGAAGAAGAAAAGCCTAAGTTTAAGGATCCAAGTGTTCCAATAAGAGAAGAACTTGTAGAATTGAAGAATTGGATGAAGAGAGATGTTCAAGCCAGGAGTATCATTTATATGGCTATAAATGATTATCTTCTACCACACATTAGAGGATTAGAAAGTGCAGCAGATATATGGAATGCTTTGGAAGAACATTTCGAAAACACAACCAAATCAAGGAAGGCTTCACTATGGGCTGAATTTACAACATTCAAGAAGAAAGGCTCTCAGTTAATTTCTGACTATGTTACAAGGATGGACATTGCAGATAGCTTGGGAGCAGTAGATGAATAAATTGAAGAAGACAATTTGGTAAGGCAAATACTTACAAGTCTAAGAGGAGATGAAAAGTGGAAACCGTTCATATTGTCTACAGAACTATCATTAGATCATTTTACTCGTGATCTTAATCAATTGTTAGGACATATGCTAACATTTGCGCAGGACATTAAAGGAGAGAATGACAGAGGTTCAAGTCAAGAAATGTATTCAAAGGATAAGAAGAAGAATGCTAAAGGCAAGTAGATAAATGATGAAGAAGGATCTTCAAATCAAGTAAACTTCATGAAAGGGAAGATGAATTTCAGAGGTAAAGGAAGAGGAGGTAAGAACAAATATAATAATAAAGCTTGTTGGATTTGTGGTAGAACAAAGTATTTGGCAAATGATTGTTGGTATAACAATCAGAATGGTGGAAGTCATAATCATAATTTTACTCCTAGAGGAAGAGGAGGCAGAAATCAAAGAGGAAATTTCAGAGGAAGAGGTGGTAGAACCTCATTTACTAGATGAGGAGGAAGGAGTTTTCAAACTCAATCCTATAACAACACATATTACAATTATGCTTCAGATCAGAAGGAAGACTTGACTCTTATCCTTAATGCAACTCATGAAGTAATCAATGAAGACCAAATGATGTTTTATATTGACTCAGGATGTAGTAATCATTTGAGTGGTAATATTTCTTTGATGACTGATATGGAAGTTAAAGTGAATGGACATACAGTTCAAACAAGAGATAACACCAAACACAAAGTTGAGAGCATTGGATCAGTGAAGACAAGGAGTGGAAGTACACTCCTAAGCAAGGTACTTTATGTTCCAATAATCCCTAAAAATTTAATAAGTGTAGGGCAAATTGTTGAGACGGGATATGAAGTCAGATTTACAAGTGATGGTGTTTATGTTGAAGATCCAGGTCAAGGATATAGAAGTATTGTTACAGGGAAAAAGGAAGGAAGAATATTTACCCTCAAAGTCCAAGGTAATGTGGGACATGCATTGTGTACTTATGGAAATCAAAAGATGTCTGAATTGGATCTATGGCACAAGAGCCTTTAGGACATTTTAATGAAAGGGGAATTAAAGAAATGACAAAGAATGGTTCAGTACTTGGTCTACCAAATGTTGAAGGTCAACATATGATATACAAATGTGAAGCTTGTCAGTTACGTAAAGCCCACAAGAAATCATACAATAAGCAAGGATAAAGGTATTCAAATATGCTTGAATTGGTTCATCCAGATGTGTGGGGTCCTTCAAAGGAGTATAGAATAAATGGATCAAGGTATTATGTGCTATTTGTTGAGATCCAACTAGATGGATTACTCTATATGTGATCAAGGATAAATCTGAAGTGTTTGAGACATTTAAACATTATCATGCCTATGTAGAAAGGATTACAGGACAAAAGCTTAAAAGGTTGAGATTAGATGGAGGGGGAGAGTACTTTTCTAAAGAATTTGATGACTATATGTGGAATGCAGGTATCAAAAGAGAAGTGACTTGTAGGTACTCCCCACAACAAAATGGAGTTGCAGAAAGAAGAAATAGAACTCTTGTAGAGTTTGCAAGATCAATGATGAAGGAAAAAAGGTGTCCTAATTATATGTGGGCAGAAGCAATTAATACTGCAACTTATCTTGTGAATAGGTTGCCTTGCAAAGCTTTGGAGGGAAGGACTCCTTATGAAGCATGGTGGGTTAAGAAACTTACTCTTGATCACTGCAAAATATTTGGATGTTTGGCATATGCTTATGTTCCATCTCAATTGAGACATAAGCTAGAACCTAAAGCAGAAATATATATGTTCATTGGGTATGACGATAAACAAATGGGATACAGGTTGGGGAATCCATCCACAAAAAAAATTCTTGTTTCAAGAGATGTTACATTTGATGAGCAAAGCACATGGTTTACAGGATCAGATAATGTATGTATAGATCTTAAAGAAATCAAAAGGAAAGGGAAGTCAAAGATGAAGGTATGTGAAGAAGACATTAATGATGATGTTTGTAGAAATGAAATGCAGGACAATTATGAAGATAGGCTAATGTTTGATCCAAAACAAAATGAAGGAGAAACTTCAAGAAGTGTAGAAATTAGAAGATCATCAAGAGATAGAAAACAACCTATCAGGTATAGTTATGATACTTCTTTCTTGAGAACCAAAGATTATGCTTATATTGTGAAGACAGATGAAGATCCATCCACATATGATGAAGCTAAAGGAAAGGAAAATTGGGAAAAAGCAATGCAAGAAGAGTATGATGCTCTACTTGAGAACGAGACATGGGAATTGGTGCCAAGGCCAAAGAATAAGAAGGTGATTGGATGTAAGTGGGTGTATAAGACAAAGAGGTTTGCAGTTGGAAAAGTGTCTAGATACAAGGCTAGACTTGTGGTCAAGGGATATGCTCAAACACATGGAGTGGATTATGATGAAACCTTTAGTCCAATAGCCAAGATGTCTACAATCAGAACTATAATTGCAATTGCTACATGTAAAGGTTGGAAACTTCTCAATTAGATGTAAAGAATGCATTTCTAAATGCAGATGAAGTATACATGGAGCAACCAGAAGGTTTCAAAGAGTCAAATGAATCAGATTATGTGTGCAAGCTTAAGAGAGCTTTGTATGGTCTAAAAAAAGCTCCAAGAGCATGGAATTACAGATTGGTCAAGTTCTTGAATGAACTTGGATATCAAGCCTCAAAGGTAGATAGTAGTTTGCTAGTGAAAGCAAATGAAGGTAGATACATTTATGTGTGTATTTATGTTGATGACATCATTGTCACAGGTACAGATGCTCAAGGAATCAAGGAGCTAAAGAAGCATATGGAAAATGAGTTTAAGATAAGAGATTTGGGAAACTTGTCTTATTTCCAAGGGATGGAGATTATATACACTCAACATGGAGTGTATGTTACACAAGAAAGATATCTGAAAAATATTGTGATAAAGTTTGACATGGAGAATTGTAAATCCTCAACCACACCATTGGAAGTTAATCATAAGTTGAGCAGGTATGGAGGAGAAGAGTTCAAAGACATGAAGAAATATCAGAGTTTGGTAGGTAGTTTAATCTATGCTACCTTGACAAGACCAGATCTTTCATACGCAGTTGGTGTTGTATCTCAATTTATGCATTGCCCAAAGCAAACTCATTGGGTTGTAGCACAAAGAGTGCTAAGATATATCAAAGGAACTCTGAATGAAGATTTGTATTATGGATTTACTTCTGATACTAGACTCAAAGTGTTTAGTGATGCAGATTGGGCAGGTAATTCAGATGATAGAAGATCTACTCATGGTTATTTGTGTTATATTGGAGATAAGCCAATTTCTTGGTGCTCAAAAGAAGCAACATACAATTGCATTGTCATCCACAGAGGCTGAATACAAAGGAATGGTGGAAGGTGCAAAACAAGTAATTTGGTTGAAGACTTTACTAAAAAGTCTAGGAATTGATCAGAGTGTTCCAATCATATTTGGAGACAATATGAGTTCACTATATTTGGCAGTTAATCTTCTTTTTCATGCTAGGACTAAACACATAGAGATTCAGTATCATTTCTTGAGAGAAAAGGTACTTGAAAAAGAAATTGAAGTCCTGTATACACCAACAAAAGAGCAAGTGGTAGTTATGCTAACAAAAAGCTTGGATGGACCAAAGTTACAAAGGTTTAAAGAGATGGTAGGTATAACGAAGGTGCAGGTAATCACAATTGATAATTGAGGGGGAGTTGTTGGAGCAAGACAATCATCAATGGATGATTATATGAAGCTTAGGAATGAATAAGTGAAGAAAAGATTCAAGATCAAATGTATGAAGTCAATTGAAGAATCAGAGACAAATGTTCTCTACATTTATGTATAATAGTTTTGGAAAACACTTAAAAATTACTTGACGGAGTGACAAGTTTATATCCACATGTATATATAAGCTCATGTATAGCCGTTTTATAGAAGAGAGATGAAGAATAGATGAGAATATAGAAAATAGATTTCAAAGTTCTCAATGGATATGTCTGTAGAGAGTTTTCTGGTGAGTTAGCGATTGGTCTTTCCTAGAATTCTCTCAGCTTGATCATGTGGATCAGAAAATCTTTTGTACACATCTAATTCAGACTCTAGTCAAGCTATGATCAAATTTTGATGATCTAATTCTCTTCAAGTTGTGTGTATGACAAGTAGGAACATTCATATGTAGAAGTCTACAAGTGAAGTTCTCAGAATCACGCATTTTCTTGTTTAAAGATTTGCTTGGATCTCAGTGCTCAGTGTAAAGTTTTTTATGTTTGAGCATTCAAAATTTAAGCTAGAAGGTAAGGAAGCTTTATACAAAAGCATTTAGCAAAACGGGTTAGATTCTGAGAGAAATCAACTTAAGAAGTTGACCATGTCAAAGTCATCATTTCTGAAAGCCAGTTTCTAACATAGGTTTGATCTAAGTGATGAAATTAGAAATCTAATAGTCCTTTTGAAGAACTAATGATCAATATGATTGTGCAAAGGTATTATGAACATGTGAGTATCATTTGAATGATTAAAATCAAAGTCATATGCAAAGGTTGAAGTCTATTTCTAAAGCAGACTCTTGAAGATGAAGAAAGCTTCCTACAAAGAAGTATTTCTTAACATATGTGAAAGATAATGTGAATTTTGTGTAAAGTTTGATTTATTCTTGATATAGAGGAGTTCTTAAGTCAAGATAGATCATAAATTTGGAGATTAAAAGGTCTCCAACAAGAGAGATGAAAGAGAGAGAGAGAGAGAAAGAGAGATCTAGAGAGAGATAAAAAGAGAAAGAGACATGCATACACATACATATGCATACATACATTCACACACATATGTACACACACATATGTACACATACATATGCATACATACATTCACACACATACACACACCATACATACACATACATATGCATATATTACATACACGCATACATATTATATACTCACATACATATTACATACACTAGGGCATATTTATGTATACACACATATACATACACACTCACATACATATATACACACACGCACACTCACTCACATATATACATACACACACACCTGTACACACAAACACACACTCACACACTCACATACATATTACATATACCCATGCATATACATACACACACACATATGCATACACACATGCATATCCATACATACGTACACACACATATGCATACACACACATATGCATATACACACATATGCATACACACACATACGCATACACACATATACATACATATATGTACACACACATATACATACTTATACACATATACACATACACATATATATAACATGCATACACACATATACATGTTTTAGGTCTAGGTCTTTAGGATTAGGATTTTTAGGCTTTTTACACATGTATACACACATAATACATTAACACATACACATATATATCCACATGCATACACACATAATATATATATATATATATATATATATATATATATATATATATATATATATATATATATATATATATATATATATATATATATATATATATATATATATATATATATATATATATATATACATACATACACACGTATATACACATGCATTCACACATATACATGTTTTAGGTCTAAGTCTTTATGATTAGGGTTTTAGGCTTTCTACACATGCATACACACTATACATGTTTTGGTCTAGGTCTTTAGGATTAGGGTTTTAGGATTTTTACACATACATACACACATAAACACATATAATACATATACACATACACATATGTATGCACATGCATGCACAGGTATACATGTTTTAGGTCTAGTTCTTTAGGATTAGGGTTTTAGGATTTTTACAGATGCATGCATACATATAGACACACACACACACACACACACACACACATATATATATATATATATATATATATATATATATATATATATATATATATATATATATATATATATATATATATATATATATATATATATATATATATATATATATATATATATATATATATATATTCATGTATATACACATGCATACACACATATATTTGTTTTAGGTCTAGGTCTTTACGTACTAATTTGTGTTTTTATTCTTTGCTATGTTCTTTTGTACACTACTATTTCTCTATATTAACATTATTATCATATGCTAATTATTTGAGTTTCCGTGTTGCAGAGCACGATGGGAGATAGTCCTCAAGTCACTCCACATTCCATGATAGAGGAGTAGTTCTTAGAGTATATATCTCAAGTAGCTCCCGGTTCTATGGTCGCTGCATCACAATACCAGATCGCTCACAGTAGCACTCTCCCCGACCTCACTGCTAATGGTCTCACTGTTGCTTGCCTCACTATCACCGACATCACTTTCATGGGGAGGGCTACTCTCGCTAGAGTACGTCTCCTAGGTTTCTGACTCCACCACAACTACCTTCTCAACCATCCTGTAGTGGCTCGAGTAGTCGACATATGCGTTCAACACCTTAGCACAATACAAGTTTTGACCCGTCTCGTCAGTCGAGGTCACGCTCTAGAGGAGGAGGTTCCGCAAGTGGATCTACAAGTGGCTCTTGAGGAGGCAGATGTTGTCGAGGTAGTGCGACGGACGTTGTGTCTCCCACTTCTACTTCTAGAGCGAGTACCTCAGAAGCAGTTATGCCACATGGTACACCTTGGGGTGCTCATGACCATGACATATCCAAGATGTATAGTATACATAATGGAGCTCCAATGATGAATGCAGTTGGAAAGGCCATGTGTCAACGCATACCATAGCTTTGCTCCATACAGTTTGGATACTCTATCATGTTGAAATAGAGTCAACAAAACAAAGATTGTAAAAATTATATCACAGAGATGATCTATCGGGAGCACCAACCAGCACCTAGGCATCCTATTATGAGCTTAGAGTGGATTTCGAACACAACATATGAGGTGATGTCCCATTAAGGATCCCAGGCTCATGATGCTTTTAGAGCATGCTTATCAAAGCCCGTATGGTTAGAAGTTGAGGATTGGGATATGCTTTGCGATGAACAATAGCAAACTCCTAACCGATATCGCTAGCAGCAAGATGTAATGGCCACATATCTAGATATGGTGGGAATGTCACATCTCGGTAGTGATAGATATGACACTATGTGTCATGAGTTTGTAAGTATCATTTTGATTATTGAATTTGTTTGTGTTAAGCACATCATGTATGTTCATCTAATATTTTTCATATTTGTTGCAGGAGTTGGCAGTGGGTCATCCTACGAAATGAACAGAGGAGGGTTATGGATATCGTCATGGTTTGGTTACACTGTTGGAGGATTTGGAGGGATGCGTTGCGGTCATTTCATGGGAGCATCTACGATGAGGTGAGCTTATAAACTTGGTTTGGTGTTTTTAGTTGTTGTTTGTAAATATCATGTCAATTTGTCTCATTTCATGAATGGGTTTTGTTGAATGACTACATATATACATGTTTTGATGCCTCTAGGCATGTGTGCCTAGCTGCATACCAACAGTTTTGCCCAAGAGATTACCGATGCCTATAGCGATGCTCATACCGATGCTCATAATGATGCTTATACTAGTGCCTATACCAGTGCTTTGGCACGGGGCCTACGTCGAAGCTTACACTAGTGTTGGGGCAAAATGGCACCCATGCATTTGTACCTATAGAAGCCTCGATATACCCCTCATATGTTCTAGTGTAATAGCCTCAAAAATATCATCGATATTAGCATCATTTAAACAATGATGCATGATCAATGCTCAATGCGATAGAATGTGAAATCATGAAGCATGAAATTTTGTCACATCAATCGTTGCTATGCCCATGTATTCCTTTTAGTGTTGAACTATCCATACATTGTAACACATAAGGATGGAAAAACAACTTTGGGATACAAGCTCAAACTTCACATTTTGGTTCAAATGGCTCAAATACATGGTGACTTTTTTGTGTATTAGATACTTTGAAGATATTCAACATGTTTGAAGCCTACTTAATTGCGTTTCTGAGGTCCATGTTCCATATCTCATGATGGTGTTGTTCAAATTCAATTTGAACCCTGTCATATTTGGCCTTGGTGAGACACTAGAGTGAAGGATACAACAAGAATATCTTGATCGACTCAAATATATTTCCATTCCACACAAGAGGACACTTACGTAACATTTAAGATGACTTCTTCCAAATTGGATCTATGTTCTATGGATATTATCAAACACCTTCTCAAACACTCATTGTAGCTTTAAAAACATATGCACAAGAATGGCAAATGATGGAAGCTCAACAAGATCCCAAGAAAAAGGTGATTGAATGGAACAAAAAATTACGAAACTTTCTTGTGTAGTTCACAAAATGGAGCACAAAAAAGGCCACACAATTACAAGAATCCATACAAAGTGCTCCACCCATAAAAGGCTCATATTGGCCTCCCTTCTATCAAGGATGATAGAAAACATGAGGGGAGGAGTGTTGAGAGGTGGAGCTTGGAGCAGTGCTTTGGGAGGGGGGCGTGGGTTGAAATTTTATTTTTCCATTATGATGTGAAGTGTATGCTTTGGTTTATCCATGAAGCTTAATTTAAGATATAGCACTTGGAGGCAGCCCGACTATGTCATCTCTTCTCAAGGAAACCTACTTTTCCTCACACATGAGTATCAAGACACTATGAGAGGTCAATGTAGATACTTCTTGAGTACTCATGGATAATGTTACACCAATTTTGTGATGTTAGAGGAGTTCTATAACCATTAGGGATGTACACCATTTTTTGGAGATTGATTTGGTGTATTCTAGGCCTATCTGCCATCTTTAGTGAGGATGGACCAATCTAAACATGGACAAAGGCTCATCTATCAAAGTGAGCTCAAGTCATCCCTATTTTGGAGACTCTCATTTTTAATAGAAAATAGTGCATGGATAATGTTAAAGAAAATAGAGAAAAGTCAGAGAAAACATAATGCAAATAATAATGAAATAGGATCATTAGGGATTTTTCTACAATGTAGATGTAGAAATTGTATATAGAAAGATTTATCTCTTCAATTAATGGCCTCCTAACCTTTATGATGATGATGCCTAAAAACTATCATTTGTCTCTAACGCTTCTCTCTGTACTTACAAGAAAGTAATTATGTAGTCTAAATACATATAATCTTAGCTAGAAGTTGCTTAAATGTCACAATTATCAAAGGTACACTAGAAAAGAAAAATTTGAGATGCGAAGATTATTTCCAAGGGTTTGAACTTTGAGTACAATCTCTATTGGAAACATTGGATCGAGTGAGTTTAATTCACTTGAGTAACAAAAAACATTTTTCTATCAAATGGTCTATATTTGCCTTGACTAATGGAAATTCGAGAAGTGTAAATATGGCTGACATTGATTACCCTGATTAATGGAAAGTAAAGAATTGGGAGCACCCCTATGGAATATTCAAGATCGAAGGCATTGGATCATATTTGAAGACATTTATCCAAATTGTAGAGTTGGCTTCTAATATGGGTGCCTATTGAAGTAAAGAATCAATGCTTGGATGAATTCAAGACTCCTCTCCTCGTAGGTCAAGAACCCTCCCAGTGAAAAGGTCTAATGTAGTAGAATGGCAAAAAAATGTAGGATAATTTGAGATTTAAAAGAAATTCAAACTTTCCTCACTCTAAAAACAAGAAGTGGTGCTTGATTTGGACCTAGATAACATGGGAGTTCAAATTTGGCACCCATTGATTGAAAACAAGAAATTCATCTTCATGTGGCACATTACCCACGAGGGGATCTGGACCAATGTCAAGGCAAACAAAATTTATAATGCACCCCCATGGTGTAAGCAATGTTTGAGCAGCAACGAAGCTTTAGGTCACCTCTTCTTTTTTGGTCTTAAGAGCACCATGACTTGGTAGTGGCTTAGCTCTCTTATTTTGTTGGCTCACGAAGTCAACTAGAAGCAAGCTTTATGATGAAGCGATCAGTTGCTCGTCTTCACTCAAGAATGCCATTAGGAGTGAAGTGCTATAGAAAACATGGAAGGAAAGATGTGTAGTCAATTTAGACAAGACTCTCAAAGAGTTGCAAATTGACAAATCCATAGTTTGTCTGGGTAGAGGGATTTGTGATTGTAAGAAGCTCCCCCCATTCGACACCATAGAGTGTTCTTGTTTGAAAACAACAGGTTGAAATACAACTGAGTCCCTCATGAATGAGAGGAAAAGCCTATAAACCTTCTTTGCAACTCTCTCTAAGACACTCTTATATGTTTTGCTTGTTTATAAAAGTTAAAGAACTTTTGTGTTAAAAAAAATGTCCGACATCTTTTTTCTCTTTGTTAATTAAGACTCCTTCTCCGGCGGAAAACACAATCTAATGTTAGCATCTAGTTGACATACGTCAATGGAATATACAGTTTTAAACAGCATATGTCAATGGAATATACAATTTTAAACAGCATTTGAGTTCACTCGTGTCATCATGTGCAAAGTTCACTTTGTTGTATAATCCATCACGGTTCTCTTGCACAGACGTGAAAAAGATATGGAGTCTTTGCATGAAGTTACATCTTCGGTATAAAAAGGGAACGAAGTGTTTCCATGATTCAAGTGTTCGACGATTTAGGACGACGGCGAACCGCGAGACATACAACAGAATACAGAGACCTGTACGTTTGTCGTGGGCTTGATTAGTCTGCCACTGATGAAAGATAATATTTCATAAAAAGGACGTGCGATTTCACTTGTCTCCATTTTACACCTTTCTATTGCTTTGACATGATTCTGTTTGACATGCACTTATGCATTTGCATTTCGTTAGAAATTGTGAATATGGCTGTGATCTTCTGTTTCAACGAGCTGAATGAATATTATAACCATGAAGAAGATAATTCCGTATTATCCATCCTTCGCAAATGCTTTATTCTCCATAGGTCAGCTTGAGTAACTTCTTCGTTTCTCAATTGTCTACCTGGAAAACGGTGCTCTATGCTCAGGTAATTCCTTGGCTTGTCCCATTTCAAAATGTTTCCGTTGTTGTCTGGAATCTGGATTACCGGCGGAGAACGAGAACATGAATTGCCGTCTGTTCTCCTTGTTTTTGACAAGTTCACGTCTCACCTTATTCTTTGATTTCTTCGACATACTGAATATGCTTATGGCTGCGTCTTCCAAAGTTTTCTTGTATTTTCTGCTTTTTCCAACGGTCAACGCAGAGAACAAGTCCAGGAAAAATTTCTCTCGAAGTGGATGCATCATGCGGCCATATGATTTTCTTGCCTTTCGTGATTTGCTTCTGTTCTCCATTATAGACATGCGTCATCGTGGTTCTGATCATTTTCAGGTAAGAATGGAAATACGAATCTTTGTTATCTTTCCTTGTTCCTGCGTCACGAGTCACGACTTGCCTCCTTGACGGTACTGCTGTCAACCTCATCAAATGTATTTCTGTTTCCTTCTGAAGAACTAAAAAAAGAATGCCTGCGCATTCCAATGCTTTCTTGTGCGCGGACGTTTTGGGAAGGCTGACGTAAAAAGCGAGTTCAATAGTGCTGGTGGAATTTAGAACTTTTCTGTGGCCGTGGATGCATGACTTCGAAAGATTATTTCCTTCACTTTTCTGGTTCGTGTCCATTCTTCGTCATATGCCTGCCTCGTACTATATGTCACGTTTCTCCTTCCATCGAAAGCTATTATTCTATTATACCAATATATTTCAGTATGCCATGTGGGGATATCCCGTTCATCTACCATTGCGATGACCAGAATAAACCTTTACAAAGTACAGACGAGATTTGTCTGTGTCGGACACTTGCACTTGTAACCAAACCATGACAAGGAAGCCAGTAACGTCCACTTCCTATAAAAGGTGTCCGTTCCTTCCTGACTTTTCGGAAATGTTGTATTTAATCGGATTATTACGAGAGCTTCCTCGCCTTTCATAATTTTCAAGGGGGCTTGGTTTTTTAACTCAGCAGGGAATTAAGGAGCCCCGTGATTTCTCCTTTTTTCTGACAAGGTGATCGTCCGTTCATGGGTGTATTGCAAGATGCTCCATCTCTGTTCAACGCTTGTGACGGTCGAGGAAGATTTTTATGAGCTTAGATGCTCCCGCCAAACTGTCTGAACAGACTCTAAGTTATAGATTCTCGTGCAAAGTAAAACTGTGTGTCCAGTGTCCACTAGAACAAAAGATCATGGAAAGTGAAATTCGTCTTGCTTTTATGGATTTCATATATTATCCAAACAGTTCATGCCTATCTGCCTTAGAAAGTAAGGCTGTAGACTGTGGATATAAGCAGTCTGTCCTATCCTGGCCTCCACGTTTGAAAGTGGAAGAAAAGATCTTTGTTCCGTGCAGCAAATTATGACGGGAGGGAGGGCCAAAAGATGCGTGACGAGGATGGATAATGCAATGCGGGTTGAGATGACTGTGGGAGGATAGAAAAATGCAAGTCTTGAAAGGAGATCGTAAATGTTCTTGATTATTGCATACATTAATTCTCACGCTGTTTTTCAGAGCTTCGCTGAGCATACCAGCACTTCATTCAATAAAACTTGTTTCCATGAAAATCATGTGTTGTCCTTGAGGATAGTGCAATTTAATTCTTATCATATGAAAAAGTCGGCAGGGCAAGGGATGAATTGATCTATTTATACCTTGAACACCACCCACATCCACCTTGAACCCTTTGCGTTTGCCTTAGCATCAGTCCATATTCCTTAACAGGTCAGCCCCAAATATTCTCGCTTGATCCTCAGGCGCACAAGCTTTTATTTCTCTACTCATAAGGCAAGATGAATCTCTTGTGTTTGCTACTTGCTGAGCTGGAGACCGCATTTCTCATTCATATACTTCGATGCGTGAAAATCTGTTGACAAGCTATGGTCCCTTCGCTTTGATTTTTTACGAGCAGAACAGTGCTCTTGCCATCGCCTTGCATTTAAGGATTCTTTTCAGGAACCAGCTATTAAAGTTTCTTCTCACACGAGGTTGCATCGAATCTTTATTCGACTGATGAAAGATGTCTTAATCCACTTTTTTTAATCTTCTTTTGTAGAGCACATACATCCGATATCATAACGCTATTTACTTTCATTATTATAAGAGTAGAGATAAAAAAGCGAGATTTAAATTTTCACTCCTCCCCTTTTCTCTTACATGCAAAATGCCTGCGTATGCACATGCATAGGCACGCATATAAGTACACACAAAAATGTGTGTATGAATCGCCTCATGTGAGCCGGGGCACACACGCACATACACGCATTTGTTTACTCATACAATATGTTTCTCCTATCTATTTTAATAAGTTAAAGTAGAGATATTCAGTCTGTATAAAATAATATATATATATATATATATATATATATATATATATATATATATATATATATATATATTATGGTTCTCCTATCTATTTAAATAGGTTAAGTGGAGATATTCAGCACGTATAAAATAATATAACATAGCCCAGACACACACACTTTACGTATTTAAATGCTGAATATCTCTAATTTACCTATTCTAATTTATACAAACCTCTCTCTCTCTCTCTCTCTCTAT
Source organism: Ceratopteris richardii (assembly GCA_020310875.1). NCBI lineage: Eukaryota > Viridiplantae > Streptophyta > Polypodiopsida > Polypodiales > Pteridaceae > Ceratopteris > Ceratopteris richardii. The sequence continues at coordinate 46,160,855 of CM035409.1, forward strand.
ATATATATATATATATATAGAGAGAGAGAGAGAGAGAGAGAGAGAGGTTTGTATAAGAGAAAGACTATCAATGTATGCATGGTCACGTACACGCACGCACATATATACATGCATTTACACACGCGCACGCGCATATATATATATATATATATATATATATATATATATATATATATTTATTTATTTATTTATATATGTTTGTGTGTGTGTGTCTGTGCCTAAAATGTATGAAATTTGTTTGAGGAATCATAAATCCATCGTATATGTGTATTTTGCGTATATATAATACAAGTTATGGATCTATGTGACCATATATACATTATTACTCTTTCTCTTGTACAAACCAATTGTTCACCATAAATTCACAAGGATCCAAATGGTCATTTATCGGCATCAAGTGAGTTGTTGAAAAGCACCAATCATCAATCAAGCATCTATCTGGTTGGGACATTGAAATTAATAAGAAGATATTTGAATGGAGAGAAATGGAAGAGAGAGAGAATGAAATTTGGAATTAGAGTCTGGCTGGTACATGGAAATTAATACGAAGATATTTGAATGGAGAGAAATGGAAGAGAGAAAGAATGAAATTTGGAATTAGAATATGCAGATCTTCTTATAAGAAATATTTGCAAATGCATCGGAGATATATCCCCTTGTCATATATGAGGAGAGCGAATGCATCACAACCTAATGCAATTCACAATTGTGCTAAGTAATCGAAACTTGCGGAACAAAAAGTTATACACATCCTATACACATTCTAATAGACATGGCTACAAAAAAACAATAGGTACACAAAGAAAATAGGCTTTGAAACTCTATTGGGAAAAAACTTATCTTGTTTCTGAACTCCCATGCATGCACAAAGCCATTTATGCAAAGAGAAGATAGCTCAACACTTGTATACGTCTTGGGCCAAACTTTGTCAAGAAAGAAGAAGAAAAATGGAGAAGAAAGGAGGTTTACAAAATTTCTCGAGATCTCACTACTCAAAATGTCAAAAAGTCTAGAAACGTCGACCTTCCATTGAGATTTATAAAAAAATGGGTTGTCTGGTTCACATTAAAATGGAAGGCCTAGTTACTAATAGTCCCACTCTTTTTGTAGGGCTATTATAATAATCTTATTTACCTATCTAAACTACTAGACGTTAAATATACTCAATACTCCACCCTCAAGTGACCAAAAATGATCTATGGTGCTTTAAATTGTAAAGGCCCCATTATGAAGAGAAGCCATTGAGAGAATCTAGACATTTGTGGAATCCTAGCTTCCAAATTAGATGAAGTCTATGTGTGACCGTTGATTGTAATAGATGATGTTTGTGAGCCTATTCATGAGGCTAGGTAAGACATAAAGTTTTGGGTCACTGGGTTTCCATTCAAGGTAAAATGGAGGCCTTGTGAGGACAGTTTCCCCATAGAAGCTTAATGGGGGGAGTGTTGGGGGGGCTTACCAAGAGGGTAGGACTTCAACTCAAGGAGATATTATCAGATCATATATTGATTTTTTACTATTTTTTTTAATATCTTTGGACTCCATTTATCTGCACTAACGCCCATTGTTAAAGCTATATAAGCATGAACCATGTATGAGGTTCGTTTAGAGTCATGCTCAACACTTCCACCCTTCCTAGACATTTTCTCCCTGAAAATGCATCTAGGGGTTCTACAAGTCATATTCCTCCATGAGCTTGAGATATCTTTCATGTTCTTGTTGTCGCTATCTCGTGGATAGTCTTCCGATTGTTCTATTCTATTTGACTTGAGGTAATATTTCAGATTCTCACAGTTTGGATGATTTCTTTTGCACTAGATTCAATGTTAGGATCAGTGTTGCAAATCTGAAATCGAATTTGTAGAAGCTTTCTAAGTACCTCTTGAAGAAGCCTATTTGAAAAGCTTCGACTTCGAATATCTGCATAAAATGACTTGGTACCTCCTTCAATCTACCATGGAAGGTGATGGCAGCCTCAATGTTAGGGGTCTCTCGCAAATCATATACCATTGGGTGATTTTTGTGTCTAAATCCCTATCTATTGAACAATGCCATTGGTATCCCTTTGAACGCGATGAAGCAAGTTTGCATCATGATGAAGATCTTCCTGAGGACGATGCATGTGGGATATGGCGCATTGCGTATCTTGTCAACCCAATGTTCATAAGTTATCAGGATATATTGCTCGTTAGCAGTTGCATCGTTTGGTGGCTCGTTGCGTGATTCTATTGTAACTGTTTTCGGGCCTTGTTGAACACTTCATGAAAGTCCACATTTTCTTTTAGGAACTCTCTTCTCCATTGCAGATTCATAGACACTTGATACGGTCCGAATGAAGAACATATTCAGGATCTAACTATAGGAGAGTCAAAATCTTTAAAGATATTATGTTGGGTAGCTCTCTCCATGGTGGCGGATATGGAAAATAGATCCTATTGAGCCTTGAAACTTTGATTCTTTGAGAAGGTGGCAATCAATTATTTTCTTCTTGAATAATATGAGTTGTCAACTGATGTTCTGACTCATATTATTCATTGCAATTTCATTAATATAATCTTGAGATTCAACTGTCCACATTATTCATTGCATTTTCATTAATATAAGCTTGAGATTCAACTGTCCAAATTGTAGCCAATAACTTTTCTATGGATTATAACTCTTATTCAATTGCAGGTCTGAAGTTTTCTCTGCAATATTCTCTTCAAATATGGAATCAAGTTGCATATTAGTTGACACTCTATATTGAAAATCCTAAACTTGAGCCTGTAAAGCTTCAAATGTGGCATCTTTGCTTGCATTCTCTTGAAGTAACTATTCTACTTCCTAATCGACACTAATCTATTCTATCTATTGGCCCAAAAGATTGAAGCCGTGATGGGATGGGTGCATCTATGGTTAAACAAACCAAAAGGTTTATTTTTATCACTCCTCAATTTTTTTCATCCTTTAATTGACGTATTCTTTGGTCAGATGCAGCTTGAAGTGCTAAAGCTTGCTAAAGTTTACTTCTCATTCATTATCATAGCTTGCTAAAGTTTACTTGTCATTCATTATCGATTCATTGTTATAATTTAACATCGTTCATTACTAGTGCATGTGGGGTCTTAAAGCTCATTAATTCCTATTGTAATTCTTTTATTTACTGTATATCTTCTTCATGACTAGGCATTGTTTTGAGTAAAATCCTAGCAAGAATTTCAGCCATTTGTCATGCATGCGGGTGCACTCTAGAAAACAATGTTAGATAAAGATATTTATGTATTTTTTGCAATCAATGTGGCAGTCGTGGTTGCTTCTTCTCTTTGCATGGTGGTATGAAGTGGAGACACTCATGAAGTTGACTGTTAATGAGGTGAAAAGGATTGAAGTGGTGGTAAGTATGGATGATGTTAGGTCCATTTTTATAGGGTACACTCAATTGATTGGTTTCTCCTTATATTGCATGTTGGTATGATGATGACCTAAGGCCATATTGTTCTATAGCATGGGTAGAAGGTGGTCTCAACATGCCTATGGTAATGAGATCTAAGAAGCCAATGAATGCTGACCAGGCAAAGTGACTTGTATTTCCATGGTGGTGACTTCTCCCCATGTGTTTCTCAAACCTTCCCTTATTGGTAAGTGCATTGCAGACTCTCACTCTAGCACAATGGCAAGTACCAACGTGAGGAGATCCACTTCATAATTATCAATCCAAGAAGACGTGAGGAGGGTATGAGGATCGTGAGCAAGTGAGATGCACAAGTGCATGAGTGAGAAGCACACTAGCATGCACACACATACACACATGCACACACATGGCAAGGCAAAGAGATGGAGCAGTGGAATCTTTGATTAGTGAAAAACAAGAATACAGTCTCATTTTCACTTCAATTCCCAGTTTTCTAACCCCAAAAATGAGCTCTCTAGCTCCTTTTATAGTTTTTGACTAGGTTTTGTTCTTGTCCAGACCTAGTGTCTCGCCTAATTAAAAATTAGATTCCTAGGCTATTTTGGAGGCTCAAAGGAGATCTAAAAAATATGAAATTTGATACATAGGTACTTCTAATACTCCTCAAGCTCAAGGACTCCTTGGCTTGAACAAAATGGAGTATAATCTACCAAAAATAGTATTTATAATATTGATGTAGTGATGAAAATCATTGTTGATAAGGATTTATCTTTAAAAAAATGGGTAGGTCAAGTTATCGGATCTTCATTGACTGCTCTGTCTGCTTGGTCCTACTTGACTCTCCCTTTGTTCAAACTCTCTTTGACGACTTCCCTGTCTTGTAACACCTTCGCTTCCCTTGCTGCTATCAACACCCCTCCCTCTCTCGCATCTGTTGTCCCTAACATACCTTTGTTGTATGGAGTGTTTGATGTAATATTCGATGACATCAGTGGCTAGATGATGTTCTTGTAACCATAGTCCTCGTGCCAATCTGTCATTAGTTGATCCCAATCGATTATCGTAGCTTATCAGCATGGATGGCTTGTTCTACTGCAAATAGATGCAATAGGTGGGTGGATTTAGGAATGAAAATTTCATAGTGGTATTCCCAAAACCCTGTTGAAAATATCTCCTCAAATGTCTGCTTGTAGCAAGCAGATAAGTACCTGATGCACGGATGACAAGCATAAATGATGTTGATGGAGAGGATTTGGTTCATATCATATGCTAGATCATGATTTCGTTCAGAAAACCTTGTGGCCAAAATATATGGAGCTTGGAATTTCTAAAAAGTTTTGAACACTACCATCATTAGCTCGTAAATCTTCATACACATCTTTGCGGCAATGTCTGGCACATTCTTGAATCTTACAGATTAGTGGCGTATATTAGGTATCATATAAGCCACAGTGGCTGGCCCTCTTGGGCGAGCAAAACAAGGATAGTTGATCCAATCTGAACACTCTTTATTTTTTCACACTTTGATTGCAAATGCTTGTCAGGATTTGTGATGAACAGGAGGATAATTACATAGGTTATATTTAATATATAATGGCATGTTTGACCATGTATGCATCATTTAAAGATAATCTATCAATAGTCATGTAGACCAATTTGGTTGAAAAATATGTCCTGCTTGTGCCTTCTCAGGTAGGTCATTTGGCTTGAATTGAGTAGCAAACGTGGGTTCTTTTCTTATATGCCTTTTTATTTATGCATTATAATTTTCCAATAATACAAAGTCTGGCATGTATTGTTGTTTTGATGTGGTGATGAGGTGTTGATGTTATAAGTGCTAGAAATAAGTGGACTTGAGAACCGTTTCTTCCAGATTGGACATTGATTGGATTTGTACTCTTACTTGTCAATGCATCTTGCCTATTTGTTCTACTCACTTGAGCCAATCTTGTGCTTCAATTTCAAAAGTATCTCTACCCTCTTCAATGATGCGCCCACCTGGTACTCCCATGGGTTCGTATGGTTCTTCAAAGGATTCTTTGACATGGATTTCCACGACCGTGTCTAGCTTTGGTTCTTCAATCGGAGAAGGTGGCCTCTCATATGGCAATAGCCTTGCTTGCAGTTCTTCAACTTGTTTCTTGAGGGTTTCCACTTCCTCTCTAGTTTATGGGAGGGTTGCAACCACTGGCCTAGATGTGCTTATTGTAGTTAATTGCTTCTTGAGTTCATGCACTCTGTTTCCAACTTTTCATATGACTCTAGAAAATTAGTGTGTCCCTCAAGTAAGATCTTGATGTCTTCAGAGGGAACAACTTGAAACTTTGTAGGGCTGATAGTTGTGTCTGGTGTTCCTTCCATGGTAGCTTCAAGATTATCTCGGTTCTAGTGCTGCAATCTCTTATTTTCTTCTAGCACTACTGACATATGCTTCCTAAGAAGCCCTAGATTCCTTTGTAGTTTTACGTTGGTGAGATTTTTCTCATGAAGCATTGTCTCTAAGTTTTTGAGACTTGGGAATCCACGTTGAGTACCTTGGACTCTAGTTCTGCATGAGCCTGTTGTAGCGTGAAGTATTTTGTCTGGAGTGCTTCATTGTCAGCTTCCAAAGCCATGACTCATGCTTGTAATCTTTGAGATTCTCCCTGGAAGGCAGCATTCCAATCTTCTAGTCATTGATAGTCCTCTTGAAGCTCTGATACACATTGAAGTATCGTATTGAAGGTATGTTGGGAAACAATGTCCCATTGGTCCATTTTATCTAGAGTTGACAGTATGAGTAGCTCTTTAATATAGATCCTTGTACAACAAATAGCGCTGGGCACCTTGGATACTAGAATTGCCTTCCAAACTTGTGGTCTGGGTTCAAATCCTGTGAGCGGTCGTGACATCACAAATTGCAAAGCTCTTTTGGTGCTTTTAATTTATTGAAAGCTCACGTGAACGCAAAAGAATAAAAGCGACAGACAAATTTATTCCGATTAAATTTTCCCGATAGGGATCGTCATTTTAGTGCTTTAATTTAAGCTTTTGGAGGTGCTTTTCAAGGAACACAAAGACTGTTGATATATTTAGGTAGTTATGTGTGTGAACACACTAGGACTGTTGGGGCACTTTTTCCCTCTTTAGGAGGTTTTTTTCCCCTGGCTTGTATATACGTCTTTTGCCCTAATGGGCTACTTATTTTTGTACATTCTCTAGTAATATATTCAGTATTGTGTGTTTGTGCTCCAAGATTCTTCTTCTTCCTTGTGCTGTTGGCGTGCTTCCATAGAAATCTATCTCCAACAATTGGTATCAGAGTAGGTCGTCGCTTCATCTAGGACACCGTTGACACTCCTCCGTTTGCAGTCTCAGATTCGCATGAAATTTGGTGAGCATACTCAGGGTGTTTCAGAGATCAAAACGGCTTCGCTTTCTGGTGCCAAAATCGCGATTTGAGCTCGTTTCGGCCTCCAAACGCACTATCGCAGTGCTTGTGTAGGCTATTTCGTCTTTTTGTGCCAAAGATATATACCAGTTTTTGTTCGCCAGTTTAAGCGTCTCGAAGTCTGCTACAAGTCTAGCAGAACTCGTCTGGTCAATTTTGTTCAACTTTTTGAGATACAGTCAATTTTCTGCATCAAGGTATTTTAGTCATTGGCCATGGCTGAAAGGAGTCATGTATTCCGTATGTTGGCTATTGAGGATAAATTGGATGGTACCAACTACCCATTATGGGCTTATATGATGCGACATGTATTGGTTGCAAAAGGATTGTGGAACATTGTGTAGGGTGTTGAAAGATGTCCTATTATACCTCTGACTACAAGAACTACAAATACAGGTGCTGGAGCTGATGAAGATGGTATCCAAAATGATATTCTGCAGATTCCTGTTCGTGTTGTTGTTTCTGCTGCACCTACTGCAGAGCAGATTCGCTAGGATGGCAAAGATGCCCAGGCACATGCATTGATAGCTTTATCTGTCAAACGTGCCATTATTCCTCACATTCGCTCTTGCAGAACAGCTAAGGATGCTTGGGATACACTTACCACATTGTACCAAGCTAGGAATGAGGCTCGTGTTGCTTACCTCCGAAAACAATTGGAGAGTGAGCACATGAATGAAGGTGATTCTATGGACAGTTTCCTAACGAAGATCAAAGACTTGAAGGAACAATTGATTTCTGCGGATGAGGTTATACCAGATAGCTCACTTGTGCAGAACATTCTAAATGGTCTTCCTGACTCATATCAGAGTTTTGCTTCTACTCTTCGGTTGATGATGAAAGGCAATCCAAATGCCTTATCATTTGAGGAGTTAGTCTCTGTTCTATTGCAAGAAGATCAGCCCAGGCAAAACAGGTCCATTATGTGAGTTGCAGATCAAGCTTTCTTGGCTAGTCAGAAGGGCAAAGGAAAATGGAGCTCTTCAACTAGTAAGCAGAAATCTGCTAATTTTGCATATTCAAAGAAGGAAGATAAAGATGAGAAGAAATCAGAAAAGCAGGAATTGTTTTGTAAGTACTGTAAAGGGAATGATCATATCATAAAGAAGTGTCCAAAACTGGCTGCTAAAGAGGCAAAGAAGAAAGAGGCTGGAATGGTTGTTGTAGAGGCCTCTACACCAAAAACAGAGTCTGCAAATCTTGTGCAAGAAGAAGAATGGGTGTTTACTACTGTCTGCAGTTTTGACCCATCTTCTCATGATCAATGCATGCCTGAAGGAGACTCAGATGTTTGGTACTTTGACAGTGGGGCGACCAAACATATTACCTTGCAGCGCAGTTTCTTCTCTTCACTCGAGCCTGCCCCTACAGGGAATCCGGTATAAGGCTAGGCTTATTGCAAAGGGTTATGCACAGGAAAGAGGCATTGATTTTGATGAGAACTTTGCACCTATATGCCATATGACTACTGTACGGAGCATTTGTGCACTTGCAGCCCATCATGGTTGGAATGTACATCAATTGGACATTAAAACAGAATTTCTGAATGGTGACTTGCATGAAGAAGTGTATGTTTTTCAGCCCCGTGGTTTTGTGCAGAAAGAGCATGAAAACCAGGTGTGCATGTTAAAGAAGGCATTATATGGTTTAAAGCAAGCACCACGTGCTTGATATGAGAAGATACATGCCTATCTGGTTGCACATGGTTTTGAGAACAGTCCAACTGAAAGCACCTTATATGTTAAGCGTGCTAATGATGTGCTTGTGATTATTGTTGTCTATGTTGACGACATGCTACTCACTGGTCTTATTGAGAAGCATATTGCTAATTTCAAGGCTAATTTGCATGCCTCATTTGAGATATCTGATTTGGGGCATTTGCATCACTATTTGGGCATTCAATTTATGCAAGTTGATGGTGGAATGGCTTTGTGTCAAAGGAAATATATTGACACATTATTGCAGCATTTTGGCCTTGAAGACTGTAAGCCTATTGCCACTCCTATGGAGACAGGTTTACGATTGATTCTTCATGATGCTGAAGATGCATTTGATGTTGTTCTCTATTAGCAGGTTGTTGGATGCTTGATTTACTTATGCATTACTCGGCCAGATATTCAGTTTGTTGTCTCACAGATGAGCAGATTTATGCATTGCCCAGGAGTCAAGCATTGGCAGGCGGTTAAGCGCATCTTTCGCTAGTTGAGTGGTACTCGGCTACTTGGGTTGTTTTATCCCAAGGGGGGATCACTACCTCCAAATTTGCATGCTTTTTCTGACTCTGATTGGGCTGGTTGCTATGACACTCGTGTGTCCACTAGTGGCTTTTGCTTCATGCTTGGTAGCTCATGTATATCTTGGTTTAGCAAGAAGCAGCCTACTGTGGCCACTTCCAATTGTGAGGCTGAGTATAGGGTAGCTTTCACAGCTACTGTTGAGTGTGTGTGGCTCAGATGCCTTATGGCTGATTTGGGTGTTCGCTAGTCTTCTGCCACCACCATCTTCACTAACAGTCAGAGCGCATTGGCAGTTGTGAGGAACCCTGTGTTCCATGCTCGCACTAAGCACATTGAGGTGCATTATCACTATGTCAGGGAGAGGTTCTGTGTTGGGGAGATCACCTTGGCATATGTGCCCATGTAGGAGAACATTGCAGACCTTTTCACGAAGGCTCTGCCTAGGGAGAAGTTTGAAGCTTTCTGCAAAGCTTTGGGCTTACTTCCTTTTGTGGAGTGATTTCCACATAGCTTGGCACTTCCTTATACATGAGTGCCAGCTCCTTGTTCACCGCATCACTCCCAGGGGGGATTTGTTGATATATTTAGGTAGTGATGTGTGTGAACACACTAGGACCACCGGGGCACTTTTTTCCCTCTTTAGGAGGTTTTTTTCCCGTGGCTTGTATATACGCCTATCGCTAATGGGCTACTTATCTTTGTACATTCTCTAGTAATACATTCAGTATTGTGTGTTTGTGCTCCAAGCTTCTTCTTCTTCCTTGTGTTGTTCGCGTGCTTCCACAGACATCTATCTCCAACAAAGAGTATATAAGAAGTGCTTGGGGTCAGTCATAATCATCCTTCACCTAGTGTTCAACACAAGCTTTGGAGAGCTTGAACCTCAATAGAGGTGGTGTTTCGTCTAGCACATGGGGCAGCCATGGTGCTAACTTGAAGCATGTTGAAGAGTGGCTATGGAGTTCTTCTTGGACAAGAAGAGTGTGCTCACACCCTTGCTCATGGAGAAGAGGTTATCTCTTGTTTATGGAGAGGACTTGGTCATTAGCAACTTGGTGGTGAGGATCCGCCATCTACATGGAGTATTTGAAGATTGTCTTCTACATGAAGATTTCAGGTTACTTCAAATACATTGGATGGTGGTTAACATAAGATTTGCATCTTATGTTAAGTATTCATGTACATATTCTCTTTATGCACACAAGTACTACTTGGGGTTTATGGAGGTAGTAGCATTCATATCAGAAGCAGTCCTATTCGGCATAGGTACAAGAGAATCAGTATGTATATGCTTTATGCATATTTGGATGAGGTGTTTGAGAAGGTGTGTTCACATGAGTTTGAGGATTTTCGGCAGCAAACTTGTTAGCATCCTTTGCTACTTTTTAAGTATGTGATCTTTTCACACACGTATCTGACTTAGGGTCTTACATAGCCTAAGGTTAGATGAGGGTTTGTTGATTATCAGTTTCACACTAATCCTTCCTCTTTCGGTCACTCATATTCATTCTTCTACAACCTATCAAGTCAAACATCTCATATATATTCAGATTTTTGTCCATACATCTGAATATGTTTGTTACATTTGTACATTCACTCATTCATCTATTTCTCTTCACATAGAGTGGTTGAGAGTTTTGCTCCCACAATGTACATTGAACATTGGTATATATGATAGTGTGAGTAAGCCTTGGCTTGCGTAGCACTTTACACATGTTGTCTAGTCTCTCTCTATCTTTGTCTCATCATTTGTATGATTAAATGTGGTATGTTCATGTTTTGTCAATATTGAAGATTGCTAGATTCTGTGTTGTATATGCTGGACCTATGGAACCATGGACCTGTGATATGAGCTATGGGCCTACCTCATTTCCAACATTTGGTATTAGAGCACTAAGGTTTTGGTTTCAAAACTTTAGGTCTTTGGCATCAATGCATTAAGGCTCATTCAGATTGCCAGGTTTTCTAGAATTCCTGGTTTACAACATATGATTTAAAGGAATCTTCTAATATTTGACATTTGATATATACACTTAATCTAGATGAGTAGAGATTTGAGAATTAGACAATTTAGTCACATGTGTATTCATCAGTGTGGAGTATGACGTTGATGATCTGTTAACAACCGAATATTTTTGGAAGAGTATGCAAATACTTTACAAAAGTATTATTTGAAGACCCAGACTTGATGAAGAGAAGACTACTTCAAATTCAAGGAGGAACAATGGTTTAGAGAAGATGAAGGAATTAGATCGATATCAATTCATAGGTATCAGTTTTTACTATCCGATTATCATTTGCAAGTCATATCTTAGAAGAGTAGTTATGAAGAGATTTAAAGGATTCAAGGAATGCTTTTATACACTTTCATTATTTGAAAGTTAAAGGCTACATCAAAATAGGTATCTAGAGGTTTTTCTAGAGAGTTTTGAGAGATCTCTTTCATGGCAAGAAAGCTCATTTAAGAAGACAAATTTGGAGATGGGATGAGTTTCGTTTTCAGCCAATTTTCTGTTGCAAGTTGGTTGGATATCAAGGTACAAATGTGATCTAGAGAGGTAACTCTAGAAAGGTAATTCATCATTCATACAAAAGGTTGGCGAATTTAGTCATTTCAGACATTTCAAGCAGAATTTTGATTCAGAGATATGAGGAGATGATAAAACATGTTTCTATATTCACTTCCATTTGTATACCATGTTTTTTTTGTCTCTTACTCTTAGCCCTAGAGGAAGAGAAAGAGTTCGTTTGAAGAATTCACGAGTGCTTGCTACTTCAAGATAAAGAGAACAAAAGGTATGGAAGAGAAGTTTGAAGATGTTGATATCATCATTAGGTGGAAGAAAGATGCAGAAAAACAAAGGCCATCATTTCCAAAAGAAAAGTAAGGCTTCCTTTTCTCATATACTTTCCATATACTTTTCCTATTTAATCCTCTACATCCAAAGACAAGTCTATGAGAACATCTTGTGAAGAAAGTCTAAAGAAGAAGCAATTTCTTGTTTTGTTATACTTGGTCATGATTTAGTAGATTTGACAAAGAATTGCATTGAGAGAAAGAAAAGCAACAGATTTCAAAGATAACTTGTATGTTTTGACTCATATATATGAGTTATATATAAGTTGAAGCTTTTTAAGCAGGCAGCTGATATGTTCCCTCAAAGAATTCTTGGAGTGTCAATTCAGAGCTACTTGGTATATGACAAGTTGTAGAGATTCTTCTTGACCTAACTCTTGAGGTAAAAGAGTTTTTTGTAGCAGATGTTGAAGACTTGGGTTGAGGTTTTGTGTTTGGAAAGGTTACCTCATATTCAGTATTTTCAAAAGACATCAGAAAATTCAGATTGTTGATGTACAAGTCAATGGAGAATCTACTTTCTATGATTGTCTAGACTTTTGGATACATACTTGTATTCAAAAAGGTGTTCCATCAGATCCTATCACTTGATTGAGAAGTGGAGTTAGCCAAAAGAAATTCAAGTAGGTACTGTCACATTTCACCCGGGTAGAATATGAAAGATATGAAGTATCAACTTGCAGCTTTTGGAGTTCTCAAGGTGAGAAGTTTGTCCACTTATGTTTCAAGTAGGAGTTGTAGATTCTTGGAAAGGATTTGTTTGAAGAAAAGTTTTACAACTTTGTGTGAAGCATGGACACTTGCAGACATTCAGGTAAATAAATCAAACATTCAATCATGAAGGTTTGATGAGAGCAGATTCTACACAGGAGAGATCATTGATCTTATATGATCTTGTATGATCTTGAGTATTTTTGAGTCAGTTGTCTATCCATTGTTTGTGAAGATTCTTAGCATTAGAAGAAGTAAGTCAAAGATTCAGGTTCTATCAGATTAGTGTTGCACAGAGATAGAAGAAGATACTTGTTATGTTGCAAAAAGGTTATGAATCCTAAAATGCTTTCAGCAAGGTTTTTATGATAGATCAGCTAACCTTATTCTAGATTTTGGAAGCTGAGAAATGACAAGGAAAGCTATTGGCATATGTACAATGCTAATAAAAAGGGTTAAGAGATTTTGTTTCAGATACAGGTATTGATCACTGAACATCAGATTTATGAAGGAAGAAGTTCCAGATTTCATAAAATCTGATATATTTGAAGAATACTGGATACTAGTGTTAAATCATCCAGGGGGGGTGATGAAACATGAAGACTTATTTTAAGCCATATCTAAAAGAATGCAGAGTCATACCTTCAGGTATTCCTATTTCAGGTATTCTTATATTTCCTTTATCAGGTTCTCTTTATGTTCCAGCTTTGAAACAAGAAGGAAGAAGAAGAATGTTTGGAGAAAGTTCCTGTTAGGATGTTCCTGTTCAAGAGAAGGTTCCAAAATTCTATTGAAGAGAAGCTTGATATTTCAGAGAGGTATGTTTTAGAAGTGCGCACATTTATGTTTATACCAGGTTCTGAAGGAAAGAGGTATGAAAGACTTACAGATAGAACAAGGATGATGACATGATGACATCATAGATTTTTTTATGAGACTCATATTTCAATTGATTTCAGTTGATTTCAATTAAGTTGAGTTGATTTGACTTGAGTAGAGTCAGAGATGAACCAACAATGTTCATAGTACACTAAGTTGTGAGTTGTCAGTCACAGGTTCCAGGATTCAGTTCCTGATTTTGTTTAGTGTATTCACATGATGCAGCAGAAGTACGTTGAGAAACCTTTTTGGAAGGTAAATGCAAATATATTGGTCCTAGTGTATTTTTTCAGGTTTTTGAAAACAAGAGATAGCAGGTTCGGAGATAGTTCATGCTATATTTGTTGTCAAGTAGTGATTGGTTGATGTGTACACTATTGGATATGTAGTTTGCATATTTCCTCAAGTATTATGGTTCATATTCAGCAAGTTTAGGTTTTTTGAAGAAAAGTCAAATTCAGTTTTGAAAAAGTCTTTTGAAGTTAAGGTTTGAAGATCAGTTCGGGAGTACAAGCTTGGAGCTTATGATAGTCTACAACTTGTGATAGTTTGCAGATCCAATCCAGTTTGTACCAATATGACATTGCAGGGGGGATTGTTGGGAAAAAATGTCCCATTGGTCCATTTTATCTAGAGTTGATAGTATGAGTAGCTCTTTTATATAAGTCCTTGTACAACAAATGGCACTGGGTGCCTTGGATACTAGAATTGCCTTCCAAACTTGTGGTCCGGGTTGAAATCCTGTGAGCGGCCACAGCAGCACAAATCGCAAAGCTCTTTTGGTGCTTTTAATTTATTAAAAGCTCACGCGAACGTGGAAGAATAAAAGCGATGGACAAATTTATTCCGATTAAATTTTCCCGATAGCGATCATAGTTTTAGTGCGTTAATTTAAGCTTTTGGAGGTGCTTTTCAAGGAACACAAAGACTATATAAGAAGTGCTTGGGGTCAATCATAATCATCCTTCACCTAGTGTTCAACACAAGCTTTGGAGAGCTTGGACCTCAATAGAGGTGGTTTTTCATCTAGCACATGGGGCAGCCATGGTGCTAACTTGAAGCATGTTGAGGAGCGACTATGGAGTTCTTCTTGGAGAAGAAGAGTGTGCTCACACTCTTGCTCATGGAGAAGAGGTTATCTCTTGTTTATGGAGAGGACTTGGTCATTAGCAACTTGGTGGTGAGGATCGGCCATCTACATGGAGTATTTGAAGATTGTCTTCTACATGAAGATTTCGGGTTACTTCAAAGACATTGGATGGTGTTAAGATAAGATTTGCATCTTATGTTAAGTATTCAGGTATGTATTCTCTTTATGCACACAGGTACTACTTGGAGTTTATGGAGGCAGTAGCATCGATATCAGAAGGAGTCCTATTGGGCATAGGTACAAGAGAATCAGCATGTATATGCTTTACGCATATTTGGATGAGGTGTTTGAGAAGGTGTGTTCACATGAGTTTGAGGATTTCTGGCAGCAAACTTGTTAGCATCCTTTGCTACTTTTTAAGTATGTGATCTTTTCACACACGTATCTGACTTAGGGTCTTCCATAGCCTAAGGTTAGATGAGTGTTTGTTGATTATCAATTTCACACTGATCCTTCCTCTTTCGGTCACTCATATTCATTCTTCTACAACCTATCAAGTCACACATCTCATATATATTCAGATTTATGTCCATACATCTAAATATGTTTGTTACATTTGTACATTCACTCATTCATCTATTTCTCTTCACATAGAGTGGTTGAGAGTTTTGATCCCACGTTGTACATTGAACATTGGTATATATGATAGTGTGAGTAAGCCTTGGCTTACGTAACACTTCTACACATGTTGTCTAGTCTCTCTCTATCTTTGTCTCATCATTTATATGATTAAATGTGGTATGTTCATGTTTTGTCAATATTGAAGATTGCTAGATTCTGTGTTGTATATGCTGGACCTATGGAACCATGGACCTGTGATATGAGCTATGGGCCTACCTCATTTCCAACAAGGTAGTATTTATAGGTGCAGATGCAATGGGAGTAATAATTAATGTAGGGGGAATGGGAATGGGAATGGGGATGGGAATGGTGGATTTTTTGCATAGTGGTACCGATGATGTGGGTGGAGGAGGGATTAGGGATGGTGGTAGCGTGGGGGAAGGAGGAGGTGCGATGGGTGGAGAAATGTCCATAGGATCGGTCAGTGCAATGCTTGTGGGAACTACCATGTAAGTGGGAATGGTAGATGAAGTGAGCATGGTATCTATGTATAGTGAATATGATGTGAGTGTTTGTGAAACAAACATCTGTGTGGTGGGGACATGAATGAAACTTTCCATGAATGATACATAATGGGATGGGGCTATGGTCATGATTGAGGTGTAGGGGAAGATAAAGGAGGCAAAATGGGAAGCATGGATCATTGGAAAGAGGGAGGTGTGAATGGGGATATGAAGGGATGCCTCAACTAACTTCAATAGGTCTTTGGTGTCCTTCTATACTAGGTATAATGGGGTGTCTAATGGGCTCTATAGAAAAAATGAGGAAGTAAAAAGAGGGTTGGTGATAGAGGAAACGAGGGTTGTCTAAGAGATTGGTTCATGAAAAAAAAAGGAGATTGATGAGGTAGGGATTTGGGTTGTGGTGGTTAATACTACACTAGTTTCATCAATGGTAAGAGGCAAAGGTGGTGGCAATGGGGGAGATGGGAGATGTTGAGGTGAGATAGGTGACATTTGTACAATGGGGGAGATGGGAGATGTTGAGGTGAGATAGGTGACGTTTGTACAAAAGTTTCCACAGTAAGATCTATGGTGGGACTTGAGGTGGTCGTTGGAAGCTTAGCATCGAAGTACGCATCTAATCCTGCTTTTTACCACACTCCGTGTAGGTCTTTTTGCATTTTGTAACTTCTCAAATGCTTGCATGAAGAAATGGCACTTTCTCCACTTGCCATTGAACTCTAACTCTACCTCCCAAAGGTATGAGCCCTTGCCCAATGGTCCTGCTACTTCACTAAACCAATGGGAGGTTTTGGCTATAGGCATGGTATGACTGCTCAGGGGATCTTGTATGAGTGTGATCTATATGGCCTACAATTCTTCAGATCATTCATTCATCTCAAGCATGATGGGTAAGCTCTCCATATCAACTACTTGTTGACTTGTGTCTACCTTAGAGCTATTTCTTGCTACTTCAGCCATGATAGTATCTGATGATTGCTTATCTATACGAAGAAGAAAATCATATTAGTATTGCATAGAAGATATGATAATATTGTGTTCCCTCTGTAATACTAACATGTTGTTTGTTGAGGTTAGATGTTATTCAAATTGGTGTATTGTGTGTGTGTGAGTGAGATTTAGGAAGTCAGTAATGTTCCTATATGCATACTCTGGTTGTGCATTGTACTCAAATGGATCTACTTCTATGCACAATATTTTACATGGTTGGGTCAAGGGGCTTATTACAAGGTTTAACTCGCCAAATTTGCTTTGTGGGATGGCATCTTTGGGCTGTGATGATCTTTACATGTTTCCCAAATATGTCTTCTTGGATTTGGGACTTTTTGGGTACCCATTTCCAAAAAGTCCTAGGTGTGATTTCAGGTGTGAAGGTGTTTATTGAAAATGTTTGCCATGAAGTGTATGATGTGAGTGTTTTTGGGTGGTGATTCGAGCTTATGAGCCTATGTGCAGCTAGCTGAGCTAGTAAGCAAGTCTTAGGCACCCAAATTTGTTGTGCATTGGGATCAGCCTTCATCGACTACTTTGGGACCCAAATAGAAATACTCTACCTCGGTTGATTCCTGGCATACTCCTTCATTGTAGTCTTTGATTAAGTAGTTTGTTCATTGCATCTTTGCGGTCTTTTCATTGGAGCAAAGGGTTGTTCACCCTTGCATATCTACTGTTCTACAATTTGAGTCCTCTTGCTTCGTGTTGTCCCTTGATTATGAGCATAGACGATCTACTTTCTCTCCCCCTTATACTCCTTTGCTTGCTTTGTCTCGATCACTTTTAAAAAAGAAGGGAGTTCCATCAAATCCCTTACTTCTTTGTTGAGAATATCATCCTTCTGCATCACAGAGTTTTGGACAAGAACATCATCATTATCTTCATGTGTGCTCTTGGAAGGACCAAGAAGTGGTGCCTTTTCTAATTGCCTAGGTGTTTAATCTTCTAGTTCCATTGTGATGTGATTTTGATTCACCGAGACCTAAAGAGGTCCACTTCTTAGGTTTAGGTTGACTGCATGATCATAGATCAGGTCTTAACCCAAGACAAGAGGTTCGGTGAGATCCTTGCCTTGACACACTGGCACCCTGACTGTCATTAGAACATCTTGAATGTAGAGAGGAAGCTCCACCTCACCCATGCAAGGGGTTTCTACACCTCCCAATCCTATGAGATATGCTTCTATAGGATTGATACTTAATTTCAACTCTTGATAGTAAGAAAGTCTAACTGCACTAGTGGCTGCTCCTAAGTCAATCAAAGCTCTTACAGTCCTTGCACTCTCTCCCTGTCCTACCTCTAGGGTCACAAAGGATCGTCGGTCCACTATTCTATGGGAACGTACACCTCATGCTTTGCATATGACCATGTGATATCTTGCAGCTTCATAAGCATCTACCGTAGGCTGATCTCTACCCTATCTTCTCACTTTCATTCGTTGGATGCATTTTAAGGCTTTTGTTTGTGCTTCTTCTCAAACTCGTTTTTCTTCTTCCTTATGTTTCGTGTCAGTGTTGAGTCAATTTAGCATTTCCTCTAAGAGGGATTCCTAATATAATTTGACTCTAAATCCACTCATGTAATTACGTAGGATGTCGCCCTCTAAAGTGATTGTTTGGATAGCTCCACTTGTTGATATTTTATTAATAATCATGGGTCGATAGCCACACTTCTCGATTTTCCTAGCATGTTTCTTCAAGGTATACACCAAGACTAAATCTCCTTCTTTCAAGCCCTTTTCCTTCACATGTGCATCAAAGTAAGCCTTTTGCCTTTTCTTGGCTGCATAGATCCCTGCACCTGCTCTCAATCTTGTTTCACCTAAGCATTCCAGATTAAAGATTCTAGACAAGAGCTCATGGCCAGTCCACTAATGCTCTTGTGCGACTTTCAAGATAGGTATCAAGAAGTCTAATGATAGTACTATATTTTGACCAAATACCATCTGAAAGGGTGTGGCTTGGAGTATCGTTTTGTAGGCAACTTGATATGCCCAAATAGCATGGTGTAGTTGTTTGTCCCAGTTAGAGCATTTATTATTCACCAATTTTGTCAAGGCATGACATAGAATCTTATTTGTGCTCTCGGCTTGTCTATTAGCTTGTGGGTGATAGGGAGTAGATTTCTTATGTACCACCAAGAATTCTTGGAGAAGGTTTTCAATGACCTGATCAAGAAGTGTGTGCCTCTATCACTTACTAACTCAATTGGCCCATATCTTGTGAATATGTTCTCAAATAAGAACTTAGCCATCATTTGAGCATCATTCTTCATTATGGCCTTTACTCCTATCCATTTGGTTAGATAGTCAATGGCAACAATAATGTATTCGACATGTGAACTCTTAGCTGGGGGATTAATAAAACCGACAAAGTCTATTCCCCACTTAGAGAATGCACATCCACCCATCATAGGTTTTAGTGGCATCTCATCTTTACGTATAGGTTACTTAGTTTGTTAACAAATACCACACCGCTTCACATAGGTTTTTGCATCCATGTGAAGGGTTGGCCACCAAAGATCCACAAATAGAATTGCCTTAATGACACGCTTTGGTCCAAAATGTCCTCTTGCCACTCTTTGGTGAGTAGTCTCCAAGATCTTGAGATATTTACTCTCGTGGAACATGCAATCTTAGGTATCCACCTCTTCCTCATCTGTATAGATTATCACCTATGAGTGTGTAATCTAGTGCTTCTTGCTCTAAGCTCCGTTGTTTGACCAATTTCATTTCTTGAGGGAATGTTTTTTTCCTCAAGAAATCTACCAATGGTTCACTCCAATCTAGCATTAGAGACACTTGATATAATGTAGCATGCTCCACAAGTGGTCTAATACCGTAGATTGGGCATTCCTTGCACATCCTATGGACATTTGCTTCCATTGTTGATCAATATACCCTTAACCTTTGTAGCGTTTGTAGGGTTCGATGTTTGGAGTGTTGTTGTAGTGCACCTACATGTGCTATTTGCAACCATTTTTCATGTTCATCTTCTTCTACATAGAAAGCTAGTATGCCTTGATTGGTGTGCTTATACATAGTGCTTACCAGTATGTGATGTTTTTGAGATCTCACTACTGCTTTATCTTTGTCTTTAAATACAGGATGTTTGGGTCCAAGGGTGAGAATAGGCACTATAGTTTTGGCCCATTCACACACTACTTCTAGATTGAACAAGTAAGCATTAGGAAGGTCATCTGATATTCCTTGAGGGGTCTCTCCTGAAGTTAGTCTAGAAAGGTGATCCACCCAAAGGTGAGTCCTACCTTTCCTAACCATGACTTCAAAGTCATATTCCATTAGTAACAGGAACCATCTTACTAATCTCCCAGTATTGCAAGGTTTGTTCACTAGATATAATAGTGCTTGATGGTCTGTAAAAAGTTTAAACTAATTTGCAAGTAAATAATGTCTAAACTTTTTAACCACATACACCATGCCTAATCCTTCCCTTTCAATAGCGGTATAATTTCATTCAGCCACATTCAATTGTCTACTAGCATAAGCAATGGGAAGATCCATATTACCTTCGCCAGTAGGTTGTGTTAGTACACACCTAATAGCGTAATTGGATGCATCTACATGAACATGGAATGGCTTGTTCGAATCTAGTGTAGTCAAGATTGGTGCTAAACACAATCATCACGTAAGCTCATTAAAGGAGTTTTCACATTCTATCAACCACTCAAAGTTAGTTAAAAGAGCATAGAGAGGCTTTGCGATGATCGCATACATATGAATGAAATGTTTATAATGGCCGCAATGCCCCATGAAAGCTTGTATGTCTTGACATTATTTGGCCTAAGTAGCTCTACAATAGCTCTAACTTTATCCTCATCTGTGGATATGCCATTCTTTGACACTATGTGTCCTAGAATCTTGCCCTGCCTAACCATAAAAACACACTTTTTTGGGTTAAAGTAGACCTGATATTCTCTACATTTGTCAAAGATTTGTCTTAGCTCAGTTATATGTGTTTGTCTAATGTTGGAATGAGCACATAGATCATCAACATAGACTTCCAAGTTGTTATGCAAGAATTCCTTAAATACATGACATATCAGCCTTTGGAAGGTAGCTAGTGCATTGTTTATCCCAAATGGCATTACCCAAAATGCAAATATG
Source organism: Ceratopteris richardii (assembly GCA_020310875.1). NCBI lineage: Eukaryota > Viridiplantae > Streptophyta > Polypodiopsida > Polypodiales > Pteridaceae > Ceratopteris > Ceratopteris richardii. The sequence continues at coordinate 46,181,714 of CM035409.1, forward strand.
CTCCACTCTATGCCAAAATTTGTCTTATGTAGACCTTCTTAAGCAATGGACACTTGAAGCCAAAGAATCCATTAAGGAAGTTTTATACTTCCTTGCTTGCCACTCTTTCTAATAGATTCTCAGTGATAGGAAGTGGATATCTATCTCTAATGGTTGCTGCATTAACTTCTTCAAGCTAATGCAAACATGTAACTTTTCATTCTTTTTAGGCACAACTAGAATGGGGGACACTCATTTAGTGTGCTCAATCTCAAAGATAAACCTCGCTTCCACAAATCAATCTATATCTTCCTTGATCTTGGCAACATAATTATCATTATATGTGTATGGCTTCTACTTGGAGGGTTTTGCTTTTGAGTTCATGGGTATCATATGTGAGCATTTGTCAGGGTCTACTCCGTTTAACTCCTTATAACTCCATGCAAACACATCTCTATATTCACTCAATAGTTCAATCAACTCCTTTTTCTCTTCTTCAGTGAGATCATGCCCTATGTAGATGCATCATTCTTCACCTTCTTCTATGGTCTCAATAATTTTCTTTGTGGTTTCTTTGTTGTCATAGGCCACTCCTCTGAGTGCTTCTTGCTTAGGCATTTTGATCATGACTTTTCGATCTTCTACGTCATACTTCTTGACGTTTTCTAGGATCTCAAACAAGTCTTCTTCCTCTTCTAATGGGAGTTCTCTCTTCTTTCTTTTCTTGCCTTCACTCTTGGTGGTCACCTCCATGGTTAATCTCAATCCATTCATAAGCTCTTCTTGTCTTTGAGGGTGAGCTTCTACTTTGTATAGGTATTCCTCTTTTGATATACAAAAAGGATATGGATAATTGATTCTAGATCTGAGTGACTTACTTCTTCAAGTACATCAGTGCTAGGCTCACATTCCTCAATAACCAAATCACACTATTGGTTCCATAGTGAAAACTGAAATTTCATAGCCACCCTCATCATAGTGTGGTGTCCATTGTTCCTCATTGAAGGCTATGTCCATTGTGGCTAGGATTTGTGCCCAACCATGAGGTTCAAACTCTTCATCTCGAAATACTACAGGTGCAGAGGCTAGGTCTCGACTTGATGTATGATTTTCCTTCCCAGCTACCTCTCTAGAATTTTCTCTTTTCTCTTCTTCCATTGTAATTTTGCATATCCATAAGTGAGCGGCTTCATGCATCCATGATCCTGATCCTATGGAATGCAGTGACTCTGTATCATCTACTGGCTCTATGGATGGGATTCCATTATATAGGGGGCATGTCTCTATGAGGGTAATCCTTGAGGTTGAACTTAGTTTTAACACCTAAGTGCTGCAAATACAAGGAATTGATTCCCCAATCTCGTACTACTTGCAAGTTCTATGTGATCCTACCTAGGAATGGGTTTTCACTACTTCAAGCACTTGGTTGGCCATATGTTTCCACAATTCTAGCTTAACCTTGAGTAGCTCCTCTAAGGTGAGATTGCACTGCACTTTCGTATTCTTTACTGCCTCTCTATCTCTAGGCAAGACTGAGCCTTCGTTCCTTATCACGACCATGGGTGCTCTCATACAGGTGGACTTGGCTTCCCATGGGCATGTGAAATCGGGCAATTCTTGTAGGGAATTAGACTCAAAGTCTAATAGTTCACTAGTCTGGGCATCCTCTTTTCCATAAATAGATGGAATATCTTGTGGGAGTTGGTCATGTAAGTCATCCACAAGTTCAATGGGACGAGGATTTTCACTTTCTTCTTCCCATTTCCCTTCTTGAATTTCTCTTAGAAATTCTTGTGAGTATTGATTAAGAGAAGCAGAGGTTCCTAACTTGGTGGAGTTGGGAACATAAGTATCCTTGGGAGGAAGGCTTATCCTTTTGCTTCTGATGTTACTCACCTGTGATGTAGCTTGTTTTCCTGACTTTCTAATAATCCATCAAAGTGAAATTGAGTTTTGGTTGAACTAGAGCAATTGAAGAAATGACTGGCTTCAAACATGGTTTGAGAAAATTCTACCATCTTTGCACAAAGATTGGCCCTTTCAATCTCTAGATCCGCTTTGAGATAACACTTTTCATGATCTATTATAATTTACCCTTCTTGGATTCAGGACTGATATGCTTTGAGCATCATGTCTAAGTCTTCGGGAGTGGGATCTGCTAAGATTTATCCTACTCTAGGGGGTGGTGGGGTTGCATGAGGTCGAATGGATGGTGATGGTGGTGATGTGTGAGAGGGCATTTGAGATGTGATTTCAATTATCTTGGCTTTTGTTTCTCTTAGGCTTTCTTCAAGCTCACTCATCTTCTTTGACCAATGTCTTTTCATTTGTTCACGGCTATCCTTCCAGGCTCTTGTCTGTTTCTTAGTTAGACTCACAGTCTCACTAACCTCAAAACCCTTTTCCTAACCTAAGCCTTGGGTATGTTGTAATGTCTAAGCTCTAGTGACCACTTGCACTAGGGCACTAGAAATCACACTTCAATTAGAATCTACTACTAACCCAATCACATCAGTAGGAGTGATCTTCGGCCCATTGTTTGGGTTCTTAGGATAATCTCCTAGAAGGTCCTCTTCTCGCAATCCTAAAAAAAAACTTGAATTGTCACCAATTGGGGTTGCATAGATGCAGGTATAGGGCAATAACAAATGAAATGATCTCCTTGGATTTGTAGCATGGTCCTCTAGGATCTGGGAGTCTGATTTGTCTAGGTTAGGGCCTAGAGTTAAGATTGGCATGCATTATATTAGCATATTCTAGCTCCCAACTAGATTCACTAGGGTCCTCGTAAGACTAAGTCTCATTATGCTCTGGTGACTGCATATAGTAGGCCGGTGGACTATCCATTTGAGCCCAGTCAAAACTATGATTGTTAGGGTCACTTTTTGATATCAATGGTGATGCTGGCACTAAGGCTCTATTCAAATTTTCTTTGATTGTTGCATACTTTATCGGGATTACATTGGCTGGAGGTGAAGGCTGTTGAACTAACACTAGTTGAGGTCTTTTTTGAGCTTCATAGGGTGGTTGGTAGGGTTGTTAGGGCATAACATACTACTATGGTGGGTGCTTGCTCAGGTATCTCCATAGCTGTAATGATTGTGGATAATTTTGCCTAACCACTTGCTTGTTATATGAGCAATCCTATGCACTATGGTTAGTGTATCTCCTTTCTATGGTGTATTATTGGATGTTAGGGTTCACTTGCAGTTGAGCCATGATTGGGCACACATTACCCATGTGGTCTCCTCCACAGGTATAGCATCATCTCATGGAGGCAAATCTAGGTGTCTGCTTGCTAGAGACTTCTAAATTTTGAGCTAGCTTTTCTGCCAATTCATCAATGGCATTTGGATATGAGGCTCATGGAACTATCTGAATCTTTGTAAATCTTAGAGAGCTCTAGTTCCTCACCTAGAGTGTCCTCAATTTCTATGCACAATTGTACACACTCTTCTATGTATCTAGGGTCCTCCAAGTACACATAAGATCTCAATTTGATATTTAAAAAATCATCTAGGAATAAAGCCACTTGTTTGGCAAGTGTGGGTAAGTGTGGCATAGGGCATCTCTCTAGCTATTGTCTAAATCTTCTTCCTGCCAGCCTAACTGTTTCCTGGGGTGTCTGCTTGAAGCAATGTATCAACGAGGAAGTATTGTGTCTGATGCCACTTTTAGAGAATTTAGTGATGATTCTAGCAACTAGTCTATATTCCTGAATTGGACTTGGTGTAGTAGTTGAAACCACATTAAGGTAGTAGTGTTCTTGAGAGTTAGACCAAAGGCATCATATTGAGTGAACAACTCCTCAACTTATTCAACTCTCAACACTTTTCTTAACTCTACTACCTCATCATATGGATCTCTAGTGTCATCGAAGTAATTCTTCATGGATTTGACCATTTGGGTGGGCATCAAGATTATGGGGTGTTCTCTAGGTGTAGGCAATGAAAACTCACCCCTACCTCTTTGATGTCTCGAACTTATGTGCCTCTCCTAATATGTTCTTTGTGCATCTAATCCTGACCGCTCTCTTCCTAAGGGGTTTGCAAAGCTCACTTCAGGTCTATCTCTACTTTTGTCCCTCTGAGTTCTATGAGCTTAGGATGTCCTGGCTCCTTGATGACCATAAGAGACATTGGATCTTGGTTGGGGAAAAACAAATTCACCCTTCCAAGTGTAGGTAGGCCTACCAAGATTTGTTACAATGAACACTCTCTCCGATGTGTTGTCTAAGTAGACCACTTTGCCTGGGGTATCAGGATCTTTAAATTCATATATCATCATGCTTCCTACTTTGCTAGGTTGATCAATCTTAAACCTATAAAAGGCTTCATCTGTCTCCCTATTCCAAAATAATTCTACACCTTTGTTATCCTATGAAATCCACTCTAGTGTGAGTATCTTGGTTAAGACCGATTTACCTCTCGGGGTTCTTGGCTCTCTTCCTAAATTCCCTTGCTCTATGTCACCATTTTAGTTTCTGGGATTACATTACCAAATTCATCTATTCTATCTGGCTATTTGGTGACTACGTACATGGTCCCTTCTTTATTAATGTATGAACCATTTTCAAATTTGACTACCGAGTGTTCTAGCCTAATAGTTTGATCAGGGTTTTTAATTTGGACAATAGATTTTCCCATACCATCCTCATAGATGCAAGCACCTAATCGGTTGGACTTGATATATTCCAATTGAGTCTTGTAAGGAGCTTCTAGTTTTTCTAGGTATGTAACTCCTGATCTACCCACCGATCTCTCCATGCTATATGACATCTCAGAATTACTCATTTCTGAACTTAGAATGTATGGATAATCACTCAATTGCTGGGCCCAAGACCTAGCTCTATGATTGAGACTAGCTTCGAAAGATCTGATGCTTTGACTATTACGGCCTAGGTATCTTCCTGACCTAAGGTTCATATGCCTGGACTCTTATCCCAATTTTCCCAAGTACAACCTCATTACAAAGTTCTTTGGTATTAGTAACTTGTTCTTTTTATGTTACTTAGGCTGTCACTTCTTGTCTAGTAGTTTCCATCGTGAGGAACACTTGAGTTTAAATGCACTTGGAGTTTGATTGCTTGATTTATGTCCTTTTACTTTAGAATTTGTGGCAAAATTAACTTGATTATGCTTGAACTTGACTAAATAGGGTTCTTGAACTTGTATTGTGCCTAATGTAGCCATAATTAATCAATATCACTAACTGCACTTAGCCTAAGCTAGGAATTGACTGAGGGGGTTGAGAATGCTCCAACCTCAAGTCAATTATCCCTTGGATCACCCTTGAGTGCTCAAGACATTCATTCTCAAGCTTCCAACATGCTTGTGCTCTGGACCCCCTTCAATGCTCTCAATGGACTTGTAAAAGTCCCAAAGTTCGATCAATAGTTAAAGTTAATTGAATTAATAGACCATTTTCATTCATGTGTTTCAAAGACTAAATTTTCAATAGTCTTTCTGAAAGATGTCCTTAGAGATCCCTTTGTATCCTCACCCGTGTGGAAGGCCAACTTCAAAATACTATATCTAAAACTCAACATATGATCACTAGAAATAGATTTCATATGAAAAAGTTATGTCTATTCAAGGTCCTCGGGGCTTAAACAGGAAAAAGTTCAATCAAGATTTCTCAAAATATTTGCTAGGGGGCATCACATTGCCCAATTACTTGAAACTTTGACCCGTAATTAGCTAAAATTTGAAAATTAGAAAACCCTTAAAAATTAGCCAAAATTGCCTTTCAATTGCGATGGACAAGGCTATCAATCACGATGGACAAATATATCCATCATGTCCTATCAAGCGTGACGGACAGTGTCAATTACGATTGATGGTGTCAATCATAATGGATGTGTCACTGGTGATGGACATAATTTTTCAGAGTTTTGCATGAATATGTGTCAATCGTGGGCCTATGCATTGCCATGGATAGATTTTTCGCCCAGAGCAAGTGTCAATCGTGATATTTCTATCAATCGTGATGGACAATGGTGTCTGTCACAATGGACACCTATGTCTTGCAATGAACAAGAAGTCCTTCATGGTTAATCAAACGTGATGGACTACATTTGTTGTTTTTTTGCATTTATTGGTGTCAATCATGGGCCTATGCATCGCAATGGATTAGATTCTTGCCAAATTTATCTATCAATCATGCTATTTGCATCAACTGCGATGGACAAGGGTGTATGGATAGAGACATCCGTTGTGGTCTATCGATCACGATGGACAGGCAGTCCGTCACGATGGACAGGCAGTCCGTCGCGATGGACAATGTCAATCATGATTCTTGATGTCAACTGTGGTGGATTGAAAAAATGCAATTTTTTTTACTTTTTTGTGCATTTGTGATATGCAAGTTTTCATGCAGATGATACAAGGAGAAGTGACCTAGGACCAAGAAGATCTGGGAGGATGCAGAATTTTGTACATTGATTAACATATGATAGTTACATGGCTCGTCATAGTGCCTACGTGACAAAGGTAATACAAGATGATGAACCTTCTTGTTTTGAAGATGCAATTGGAAATGCAGATTGGGAAAAAATTATGGATGAGGAGATGGCTGCACTTTATGGAAACGAAACATGGAAGCTGGTTCCATTGCCACAAGGAAAGAAACCCATAGGCTACAAGTGGGTTTACAAGGTAAAGCACAATGCTGATGGTAGCATAAGGAGGTACAAAGCATGATTGGTAGAAAAAGGATATGCATAGACATATGGCATTGATTATGAGAAAACATTCAGCCCTGTAGCTAAAATGTCTACTATCAAAACACTTGTTGCATTAGCTACAACAAAAGGATGGACTTTGCATCAGATGGATGTGAAGAATGCTTACAAGAAGAAGTATACATGGACCCACCACAAGTATATAAAGATTCAAAGCATCCAGAATATGTTTGTAGGTTGCAAAAGGCTTTGTATGGACTGAAGCAAGCTCCTCCTACATGGCATGCAAGGGTTGCTGATTACTTAACCACCATTGGTTTTTCTATGTGTGATGTAGATAATTCACTATATGCAAGGAAGGGTGATGATTGCATCACACTTGTGGCTATCTATGTTG
>CM035409.1:46193771-46628771 GCA_020310875.1 Ceratopteris richardii
GAAATATGGCACAAGAGATTAGGGCACATAGGTGAAAGAACCCTAAAGCAAATGTGCAGGGATCAATGTGTGCTTGGGATACCTAATGTGTCCAAGCAACACATGATATACAAGTGTGGATCATGTCAATTTGGTAAGTCTCACAGGTTACCCTATTCAAGGAAAGGTTTCATGCATGAAGACTATCTAGACTTGGTACACACAGATGTTTGGGGACCTAGCAAGGACCCTTCCATTTCAGGTTCAAGGTATTATGTGTCCTTCATTGATGACTATAGCAGGTGGACCATTTTATACTTTATGAAGCATAAAGATGAAGTGTTTAATTGTTTCAAGAGGTATCTTGCACTTGTTGAAAATCAAACAGGAAGAAGCTTGAAGAGGCTAAGGTCAGATGGTGGAGGAGAGTACTTCTCAAATGAGTTTGAAGATTTCTTGCAGGAAAGAGGCATCAAAAGGGAGATTACTACAAGGTACTCACCTGAACAAAATGGAGTAGCTGAAAGAAGGAATAGACTCATTGTGGAAACAGCTAGGTCTATGCTTAATGAGAAAAAATTGCCAAATTATCTTTGGGCAGAGAGTGTGTCCACTGCCACCTATCTCATCAATAGGTTGCCATCCAAATCACTTGATGGCATGACACCATATGAAGCTTGGCATGGTAAGAGACCCTCTCTGGATCATTGTAAAATCTTTGGTTGTGTAGCATATGTGCATATTCCCTCACAGGTAAGGGGAAAGCTAGACCCCAAGGCTGAAAAATGTATCTTCATTGGTTATGATTTGAACCAAAAGGGATACAGATTCTACAACCCAACAAACAAAGGTTTCAAGGTAACCAGAGATGTCATCTTTGATGAGAATGACTCTTGGTATGAGAATGAATGTAGGAAAGTGAGTCTACCCTATGACATGGAAGAAGATTTTCCAAAGCTCACCAAGGAGGAACCAATTCAGCAAGAAGATTCAAGCTCAGATGATGATGATACAATAAATCTTGAGGAGTTCAAAGCTTGGAAGTCCAAAGGAAAAATGAAGATGAAGCAACTAGAAGATAAACCAGAATCCTCAACTCAAGCAATGAGGAGATCTCAGAGAGAAAAGAAGAAACCTATCAAATTTGGGTATGACACATCACTTGTAACTAAACATTCTGTATATCTTGCAAAGGACTTGTTGAATGAAGAACCAGGTACCTATGAAGAAGCAATTACCAAACCAGAATGGAGAGAAGCCATGGATGAAGAAATGGAAGCTCTCAAGGAGAGTGATACTTGGGACTTGGTACCCAAGAAGGACACCATGAAGGTAATAGGATCCAGATGGATCTACAAACTAAAAAAGAATTCAGATGGAACAATAAACAGGTATAAAGCTAGGTTGGTAGCCAAGGGTTTTGCACAAACCCAAGGCATTGATTATGAGGAGACATTTTCTCCTGTGGCCAAGATGCCAACTATCAGAATATTGGTGAGTGTAGCTGCATCCAAGAATTGGAATATGTACCAATTAGATGTCAAGAATGCCTTCTTGAATGGATGGATATCTGAAGAAGTCTACATGTCACAACCACCTGGCTATGAAGATCCAACAAAGGTACATTATGTTTGTAAATTGAAGAAGGCTCTATATGGTTTGAAGCAGGCACCTAGAGCATGGAATTACAGGTTGACAACCTACCTCCTAGACCAAGGATTTATAATGAGTAAAGCAGATACTTCATTGTTTATCAAAAGGAACAATTCAGAGGTAATATATTTGTGTGTCTATGTTGATGACATCATTATTACAGGAAATGATGTTCAGGAAATAAGACACATCAAAGGACAAATGATGAAGGAATTCAAGATCAATGATCTTGGATTATTGAAGTACTTCCTAGGACTTGAACTGGTCTATACAAATTCAGGTATCTTTATTACTCAGAAGAAGTACATTCAAGACATGGTCAAGAAGTTTAATTTGCAGGAAGCTAAAGTATCTACTACTCCAATGGAGGTCAATCTAAAGCTAAGTGCTCATGAAGGAGAAGAAGTCAAAGACATCACAGGATACCAAAGTATGGTAGGTAGTTTGAACTATGCTACCTTGACAAGAATTGACATAGCATATGGAGTTAGTGTACTTAGTCAATTCATGCACAAACCAAGGGTACCTCACCTAGAGGCAGCAAAAAGGATCTTGAAGTATCTGAAGGGAACTCAAAGTCATGGTTTGTACTTTCCTTATACATCAGATATTGACATAAAAGTTTACTCAGATGCAGATTGGGCAGGATGCAAGGATGATAGGAGAAGCACTTCAGGATATATTTGCTTTGCAGGAGATAAGCCTATCTCTTGGTCAGCTAAGAAGCAACCTACAGTGGCATTGTCATCCACTGAAGCAGAGTATAGAGGGCTTGCCAATGCCACTCAAGAAGCTATCTGGTTGAAGCTTCTATATACAGAGTTAGGCCTATATACAAGGCCACCAATTATCTTTGGAGATAACACTAGCTCTCTTCACCTTGCAGCTAATCCAATTTATCATGCCAGAACCAAACACATAGAGGTTCATTACCACTATGTGAGAGAGAAGCTACTTAGCAAAGAGATTCAATTGACATATGTGTCTACTAATATGCAATGTGCAGATTTACTTACAAAGGCATTAGATGGAAACAAGTTATGCAGATTCAACTCTATGATTGGATTGCAGGAAGTGATTGAAGAATGAAGAAGAAGACTTAAGCCAAAGTGTTTGGCTTGAGGGGGAGCTGTTGGTGCATATCAAGCCTTCACACATTGGCTTGAAATCTTGGAAGACTAGCTTGGACAAATCTTCATCAAGGCTTCACTTGAAGCAAGGCTCATATGAACATATGCCTAGATGTTCTCACTTTTTACCCCTTTGTAAAAGTCTATATGACTTGGCATTTATTTGTAATCACTTGAAGTAACTCACCTACCTCATTTAGTCGTGGAAAAGAGAATAGTTTAGTGGAGAGAATATCTCCCTACTTTTAGAGGAGAGATTCTAGGGAGCCTTAGTTTGAATTTCAAATTCAAATGAACACAAAACTCCTATAAAAGATGAAGAAGAAAAGTCGCGGGTGTGTCACTCATTCTAGCTCAGCTCCCGAGGCATTTTTATCATTGTAACTCATTGTGTGTAAGTGCTATCTTGTAGCCAACACCACAATACCTCATTTAGCTATGCTTGCCAAGCTAATGAGATTGTACAAACACATTAATCAATAGAAGTATACATTCACTATCTCTGATTTTCTCTGAGTCATTCACTCCAAGTCTGTCAACTTCAAAGGAGCATATCTCAGGATCTACTGAACCAAATCAAGAGATCTATAGCTCATTAGAACCAGCTCAAGGGCTTCTACAAGCGTACAAAATTTCAGAAGATTTAATTCAGCCATTTGGGAGAAATCCACTTCGAAGTGCACACTGGTCTGTGTCTGCAGAGTTCCTAAAAAGTCGGGGGTAATCATAGTTTTTCTTAAACTTGTTTCTCAGTGTATGGTTTATCAATTTGAGTGATTCCACTTGTGATTGGTAGCTTACTAAGGTACTTTAATACTCCCAAAAGGAATTGTTCCAATTTTAAGTGTGCTGGTCACACTGAGCATAACACTGAGCAGGTATCATTACAGAAATAGTAAGTTTTTTGGGTTTGTGAAGGAACCAAGTTATCTGTTTTGATTTGGTCATTACACAAATCATTTCTAAAGTACATACATGGTTTCTTTGTGTCATTGAGAAGCTAAGCAAGTTTATTAGACATTCCTGGAATCAAAGGAGGGCAGGTGTGAAGCAGGTTTTGCAGCATCAACTCATTTCTTGAGTGCATCCAACCATCACTCCCAACAGTATGTATGTATGTATGTATGTATATATATATATATATATATATATATATATATATATATATATATATATATATATATATATATATATATATATATATATATATATATTCATATACACACATACACACATATATACACATGCATACACATATACACACATATATATGTTTTAGGTCTAAGTCTTTAGGATTAGGGTATTCAAGTTTTTACATACATACACATATGCATACACACATATACACATACACACATATACACATACACACATATACACATACACACATATACACATACACACATATACACATACACACATATACACATACACACATATACACATACACACATATATACAGACACCCATGCACACATACACACATATATATACACATGCATACATGCACATGCACATGCACATACACACACATCACATATACATACACACATACGCTCATATACATGTTTTAGGGTTAGGATTTTAAGATTAGGGTTTTTGGGTTTTACATACATACACACATATGCACGTATACACACATATACATGTTTTCGGTCTAGGTCTTTAGTATTAGGACTTTAGGGTTTTTACATAAAAAGACATATGCTTACACACATATACACATATATATATACACCTACACATATATATAAGCATGTATACATGCACATACACATACACACAAGCCATATATAGATACACACATATACATGTTTTAGGGTTAGAGCTTTAAGATTAGGGTTTTTGGCTTTTATATACGTACACATGTGCATACATACATCCACACGTATACACTTATATCAAATGTACTATGTATAATTAAACATATAAGAAATTAGAATTTTTGAATTAAAACAAATATATATGATTAAATATATAAAAAATAAGGTTTTACATTTAATATTAATATATATAATCAAATAAAAGTTTGGAGAAAATTAGAATATATAATCAAATGCATTATTTATAATTAAATATATATGAAATTAGTGTTTTTGAATTAAAATAAGTATATATAATAAAATATATAAAAAGTCAGGTTTTAGGTTTAATATTAATATATATAATAAAATAAAATTTAGGAAAAACTAGAATATATAAACAAATGTACTATGTATAATTAAATATATAAGAAATTAAGATCTTTGAATTAAAATAAATATATATAATTAAATATATAAAGACTAGGATTTTAGGTTTAATATTAATATATATAATCAAATAAAATTTAGGAAAAAAATAGAACGTATAATAAAATGTATGATGTATAATTAAATATATATGAAATTAGGGTTTTTGAATTAAAATAAATAAATATAACTAAATATTTAAAAAATAAGGTTTTAGGCTTAATATTAATATATATAATCAAATAAAAATTAGGAAAAAATAGAATATATAATGAAATTTGGGTTTTCGAATATGCATATGCATGCACACATATACACATATAAATACATACATGCACACATATACACTCATGTACATATACACACATATATGTAAACATGCGTACATGCACATACACATACACACATATACATGTTTAGATATAGGTCTTTAGGATTACTGTTTTAGGGTTTTTACATACATACACATATGCATACACACATATACACATACACATACATATACATACACACATATACAAATTCACATATATATACACATGCTTACCTGCACATACACATACACACATATACATGTTTTATGTCTAGGTCTTTCATATTAGGGCTTTAGGGTTATATATATATATATATATATATATATATATATATATATATATATATATATATATATATATATATATATATATATATATATATATATATATATATATATATATATATGTGTGTGTGTGTGTGTGTGAAGAGAGATGGTGGATGCAATTCAAAGATGAGTAGGTGTTGCTACAACCAGCTTCACACCAGCCAACTGAGACTTCAGAGTTGGTTAGTAGACCCTTTGAGCTTCCTAAATCCACCAAGATATCAGCCAAGTACTTTGAAACATGTTTCCCAAAAGTTTAAGTCAAGACAGACTAGTTGTGAAATGAATAGCTCCCAAAACTTGCTATTTTTGGACATACACCTGCTGGAAAAAATGAACAGTGCTCGCAACCTCGTAGGAATTACATAAATTCCTTTTGGGCATGGCAAATAGACTTAGCAAGCTTCCCAATCCAAGTTAAAATACTTCAAATGATGGACTGAGCACTGAGAACAAGATTCATCAATTTCTGGAACATGCCCACCATTCTCGAGGCTTTGCAGAGATAGACTAGCGAGCAGTAAAAATGCCAATATCTTCAGAACTGTAAATCCAATGACCATGAAAATTAATACGCAAAAACTAGACCGTAAAATCTATCCAAAGCACATTAAAACATTGAAAAATGTTGAGTAGAACTCGAGATATGACCTTTTGAAGTTACTACTCGGAGTGAGTATAGCAGAGAACAAAACAGAGAAGTAGTTAATGATAAATGTATAGATTCACATATGATTACAACCACATTGGCAATGAATATTTGCACAATGGGAGTAGAATGATAGAGCTATGGAGTAAGATCTTCAATCTCTACAAAATGACATGAAGTGGTCACGTACAAGGCTTGCTAATCGCCTCTTCCTTCTTGCTCTTTTTATAGCTATTCTTGGAGGGAGTTTTGAATTCGAATTCAAATGGCTCCACCTAAAAGTGATCGCCAAAGTTAGGAGATATTCCCTCAGCTCAAAAATTCGTGGTTTTAGGTAGTTAGAGCCACGACTTTGCTTTTACATCATGGATGAGGTAAGCCATCCTCTTCCTTTTTCTTTTTTCAATTACAAGATATAAAATGTACTCCTTTACAAGAGTTGTTCACATGACTACACATGTGACTTACAAATGATCATAATATCAAGCATATCAAGCATGTAGGCTTGGGTAAAATGCACCAACAGCTCGCCCTCAAGCCTAACATGCTTGGCCTCCAAATAAGTCTTCAATTGTCCTTGATTTCCTGCAAGCCAATCATCAACTTGAATCTACTTAACTTTGTACCATCAAGAGCTTTAGTCAACATGTCTGCACATTGCATATCTGTAGAGACATAGGATAGTTGAATATCCTTGCTCATTAGCTTATAGTGGACTTCAATATGCTTGGTTCTAGCATGGTATACCGGATTAGCTGCTAGATGTAGTGAGCTTGTGTTGTCACCAAAAATGTGAGGTGTTGAAGAATGAAGTCCCAGATCTATGTGCAAAGACTTTAACCACATGATTTCTTGAGTTGCATTAGCCAAACCTCTATATTCGGCTTCAGTAGAAGATAATGACATGGTTGGTTGCTTCTACGATGACCAAGAAATGGTTTTTGAACGTGCAAATGATATATACCCGGATGTGCTTCTTCTATCATCTCGAGATCCAGCCCAATCTACATCTGAGTAGACCTTTAGCTCAATATCTGAAGTAAATGAATAAAACAAACCTTCATTCATGGTCCCCTTTAGGTACTTGAGGACTCTCTTGGCTGCTTCCATATGTGGTCTTCTCCGCTTATGCATAAACTGACTCAATATGCTAACACTGTAGCATATATCCACCCTTGTGAGTGTTGCATAGTTCAAACTTCCAACCAAGCTTTGATAGCTTGTGATGTCTTCAATTGGCTCTCCTTCATAAGCACTAAGCTTATGATTTTGTTCCATAGGTGTACCTGCACACTTGGTATTTTCCATCTTGAACTTGACGAGCATGTCATGCACATACTTCCTTTGTGTTATGTATATACCTAAATCTGTGTAAATTAACTCCAATCCAAGAAAATAAGTGAGTGGTCCGAGGTCACTTATTTTGAACTCCTCCTTCATTTGACTCTTTACATGTTTGATTCCTTCAAGATCATTACCTGTGATAATAATATCATCAACATACACACATAAATAGATCACTTCAGATCCATTCCTCTTTATGAACAAAGAGGTATCCGCCTTGCTAGCTTTGAATCCTTGGTCTTGCAAATAAGTCACCAATATGAAATTCCAAGCTCTTGGAGCTTGCTTCAATCCATACAAAGCTTTCTTTAGTTTGCATACATAGTTAGGATGATGTGCATCCTCATATCCAGGAGGTTGTGCCATATACACTTCCTCAGAAATCCATCCATTCAAGAAAGCATTCTTTACATCAAGTTGATAGAGATTCCAATTTCTAGATGCAGCAAGACTAATGAGAACCCTAATTGTAGGAATTTTTGCAACAGGAGAGAAAGTCTCCTCATAATCAATACCATGGGTTTGAGCAAACCCTTTAGCAACTAACCTTGCTTTGTGTCTATTTATACTTCCATCTGGATTCCTCTTGATTTTGTATATCCATCGAGACCCAATTACCTTCATAGATGGCTTGTTAGGTACAAGCTCCCAAGTGTCATTCTCCTTCAAGGCTTCCATCTCTTCATCCATTGCATCTCTCCAAGCTTTCTTGCTTTGTGCTTCTTCAAATGTGGTAGGTTCTTCATTGGTTGAATCCTTTGCAATGTAGATTGAGTGCTTGGTGACCAAAGAAGAATCATAACCAAACCTTTCTGGTTTCTTCTTCTCCCTTGAGGACCTTCTAAGTGGTTGATGTGAGCTCTCGGGTCCATATGTAGCATCTTGCATCTTTGCTTTACCTTTGTTCTTCCATAGCTTTAGTCTTTCCAAGTCTTCTAGGTCAATCTCCGAATCACTTTCTTCAATCTGCTTTGGCTCCTTTGGTTGAAGTGATGGAAAATCTTCATCCAAGTCATAAGGCAGCTTCGCTTTCCTGTCATCACCAAACCATGATTTGTTTTCATCAAAAATTACATCTCTACTCACAGAAAATCCTTTATTGGTTGGATTGTACAATCTATATCCTTTTTGGTTTTGGTCATAACCAATGAATACGCACTTCTCTGCCTTGGGATCCAATTTCCCTCTTACTTGAGAAGGAATGTGAGCATAGGCTAATTATCCAAAGATTTTACAATGCTCTAAACTAGGTCTTCTTCCATTCCACACTTCATATGGAGTGGTTCCATCTAGTGACTTAGATGGAAGTCTATTTATGAGATATGTGGCTGTAGACACAGCCTTTGCCCATAGGTAGTTTGGCAATCCCTTTTCGTTGAGCATGGACCTTGCAACTTCGACAATAGCTCTGTTCCTCCTCTATGCTACACCATTGAGTTCGGGTGTATACCTTGTAGTGACTTCCCTTTTAATGCCTCTTTCATGTAAGAAGGCATCAAATTCAGAAGAGAAGTATTCTCCTCCACCATCTGATCTGAGTCTTTTCAAAGTCCTACCTGTTTGGTTTTCAACAAGAGCAATATACTTCTTAAAGCAATTAAACACTTCATCCTTGTGCTTCATGAAAAACAGAATGGTCCACCTGCTACAATCATCTATGAAAGACACATAATATCTTGAGCGTGATATAGATGGCTCCTTACTTGGACCCCACACATCCGTGTGCACTAGATCCAAAGGATTTTGATACATATATCCTTTCTTATTGAAAGGTTTTCTATGAGCCTTGCCGAGTTGACAAGCTTCACACTTATAAATCATGTGTTGCCTTGTGATATTAGGCAAACCAAGTACACTTTGGTCCCTGCAAATTTGTTTGAGTGTACTCTCACCAATGTAAGCAAGCCTTTTGTGCCATATCTCCAACTCTGTTAGAGTTTGAGATCCATAGCTAAACAAAGCTATGTTCTTTGTATCTTCCACTTCAAAAGCGAAGAGCCTTCCTGTCTTTTCTCCTTTGGCAATCCTTCGAAAGCCTTGCCTTGGGTCTTCAACATATGCTCCAAATCGGTTGAATCTAACCTTCAATCCTTTTTCAACAATCTGTCCAACACTTATTAAAATTTTGGTAATTTTAGGGACATACAAGACTTTGCTTAAGAGGTTCATATCCCCATCTGATGTCTTCACATTACCTATCTTCTCCACTGAGTGCTTTGTGTCATCTCTTGTCTGCACTTCATGCTTGTAATGAGGATCTTCCAAATCAGAAAGTAAAGCCACATTTCTTGCTACATGGTTTGAGCATCCCGAAT
Source organism: Ceratopteris richardii (assembly GCA_020310875.1). Classification (NCBI taxonomy): domain Eukaryota; kingdom Viridiplantae; phylum Streptophyta; class Polypodiopsida; order Polypodiales; family Pteridaceae; genus Ceratopteris; species Ceratopteris richardii. The sequence goes on from CM035409.1 coordinate 46,203,713, forward strand.
CAATGTAAAATATGTGATCATCATCCTTACCCTTCTTCAATGATAGATTCATAATCAATAATGAATCTTCTTGACTTTGGTCCTGTGCATAGTTATTGTAATCTCTTCTTCCTCTAGGGCCACTTTTTGATAGTTGTTGTTGTTGTAATTGTTGTTGTAGTAGTTGTTGTTGTTGTAGCCTCCATTGTATGTGCCTCTATTTGATCCATAGCCACCTCTATTGAATCCTCTTCCTCTTGAGTTCCTTGGGTTCCTGAAACATTCTTTAGTAGTATGATTAGATAAGCCACATATATTGCAAGGTTGAGATGATTGGAATCTCCCACTGCCTTGCTTTCCACCTCTACCTCTTCCTCTAGCTCTTCCTCTACCTGCAAAGTTTGCTTGGAAAGAGCTACCTTCGTCTTCATTCTTCCTATTCTTTGCCTTTTCCTTGACCTTAGCTTTATCAGAATATAAGGTAGAAGTTTGATTACCTCTTGAGGACTCACCACCTATGCTAACCTTTGCTTCATGAGTGAAGAGTTGGCCCATGAGTGTGTTGAGGTTGGGTACATGCATATCCATGTATAAATCCATGGCTGTTGTGAATGAATCCCACTTGTCGTCTGCTTTGATTACATTTATGATTTTTCTAATGATTTGCTCCTCTTCAATTACCTCTCCAATGCTTCCAAGTTGGTCGGAAATCTCCTTCATCTTTGTGACGTAATCAGTCACATTTTGCTTCGGGCTTTTCTTCATTGTTGTGAACTCCATCCACAATTGGTTCTTCCTTGCTCGAGTGTTGGAAGAGAAGAAAGAAGCAAGTGCATTCCAGGTCTCTCTTGATGTCTTGCATCCCGTGACATGAGGTAAAAGAACATTAGAGATTGAGTTTAGAATATAGGACCTTGCAAGTGCATCCTTCGAACACCAATTTGAACGTCCTTCCACTTCTTCATGTGATGGTTGCCCTTTGTTCCTCATGGTTGGCATTGCTTCATCTCCGGATATGAATCCATATAGATTCCTCCCTTGAAGGTAAGCCTCCATCCTTAGAGACCATGCCGGGTAGTTTTTTCGATCCAATTTGTCAATTGCTTATGGAAATCCATCTCCCATGTTGCTTGACTATGCTCTGATATCACTGTGAAGAGAGATGGTGGATGCAATCCAAAGATGAGTAGGTGTTGCTACAACCAGCTTCACACGAGCCAACTGAGACTTCAGAGTTGATTAGTAGACCCTTTGAGCTTCCTAAATCCACCAAAATATCAGCCAAGTACTTTGGAACATGTATCCCAAAATTTTAAGTCAAGACAGACTAGTTGCTTAGTGATTACCTCCCAAAACTTGCTATTTTAGGACATACACCTACTCGAAAAAATGAACAGTGCTCTCAACCTGGTAGGAATTGGATAAATTCCTTTTGGGCATAGCAAATAGACTTAGCAAGCTTCCCAATCCAAGTTAAAAAACTTCAAATGATGGACTGATCACTGAGAACAAGATTCATCAATTTCTGGAAAATGCCCACCATTCTCGGGGCTCTGCAGAGATAGATCAATGAGTAGTAAAAATCCGATATCTTCAAAATTGTAAATCCAATGACCATGAAAATAGATATGCAGAAGACACGGTAAGAGCTATCCAATGAACATTAAAACACGCAAAAATATTGAGTAGAACTCGAGATATGACCTTCTGAAGTTACTGCTCTGAGTGAGTATAGCAGAGAACAAAATAGAGAAGTAGTTAATGATAAATGTATAGATTCACATATGATTACAACCACATTGGCAATGAATATTTGCAAAATGGGAGTAGAATGATAGAGATATGGAGTAAGCTCTTCAATCTCTACAAAATGACATGAAGTGGTCACGTATAAGGCTTGCTAATCGCCTCTTCCTTCTTGCTCTTTTTATAGCTATTCTTGGAGGGAGTTTTGAATTAGAATTCGAATGGCTCCACCTAAAAGTGATCCCCAAAGTTAGGAGATATTCCCTCAACTCAAAAATTCGTGGTTTTCGGTAGTTAGAGCCACGACTTTGCTTTTACATCATGGATGAGGTAAGCCATCCTCTTCGTTTTTCTTTTTTCAATTACAAGAGATAAAATGTACTCTTTTACAAGAGGTGTTCACATGACTACACATGTGACTTACAAATGATCATAATATCAAGCATGTAGGCTTGGGTAAAATGCACTAACAATACATGCATATACACATATACATGTTTTAGGCCTAAGTCTTTAGGATTAGGGTTGTTGAATTTATATATATATATATATATATATATATATATATATATATATATTTAATTATATAAAAATAGGAATTTAGGTTTAATATTAATATATATAATCAAATATGTATATAAGTTAGGAAAAAAATAGTATATAAAATCAAATATGTAATGAATAATTAAACATATAAGAAATTGGAGTTTGAGTATTAAAATTCGTATATATAATTAGATATCTAAAGAGCTAGGATTCTATGATAAATTTTAGTATACATAAATAAATATGAGAAGAGCTAGAATTTTTGAATTAAACTAATTATATATAACTAAATATATAAAAAACAAGATTTTAGGTTTTATACTAATATATATAATCAAATAGAAATTAGGGAGAAAATTAGAATATATAATCAAATGTACTATGCATAATTAAATATATATACGAAATTAAGGTTTTTGAATTAAAATGAATATATGGAATTTAATATATAAAAAATAGGATGTTAGGTTTAATATTAATATACATAATCATATATATATATATATATATATATATGTATATATATGTATATATATGTATATATATGTATATATATATATATATATATATATATATATATATATATATATATATATATATATATATATATTAGGAAACAAATTAGTATATATAATTAAATATGCTATGTTTAATTAAATATAAAATAAATAAGAGTTTTACTATTAAAATTAGTATATATAGTAAGATACATAAAAAACTAGGATTATATGATAAATATTAGTATACATTATGGTTTTTGAATATATATATATATATATATATATATATATATATATATATATATATATATATATATATATATATATATATATATATATATATATATATATATATATATATATATATAATAAGATTTTAGTATATATAAATAAATATTGGTATACATAAATAAATATATATATAAATTAAGAAAAAAAGTAAAATATATAATCAAATATAATATGTACATTTAAATATATAAGAAATTAGGGTTTTTGAATTAAATTAAATATATAAAAAATAGGATTTCAATATATATAAATAAATATTAGTATACATATATATATATATATATATATATATTAACTAGAAAAATATATAATATATAATCAAATATACTATGTATAATTGAATATATAAGAAATTAGGATTTTTGAATTAAATTAAATATATAAAAAATAGGATTTTAGGTTTAATATTAATATATATAATCAATTATACATATAATCAAATATAAATTGTTTAATTAAATATATAAGAAATTAGGATTTTTAATTAGCATTTGTAATTAAATAAAAACATTATGATTTTAGAATTAAAATTAGTATATATAATTAAATGTATCACATATTAAATATCCTAACATCTCCACATGGTATCAGATGGCATCTTTGGATCTGGAGGAGGGAATGGCGTGTCCTTGCAGTGAGTGAAAGTATTAAATTTTTTGAAAACAACAAATTTGTACTCCACATGTTCGAGAACATGGATCCTTTGATGCAGATCGGCTACAAAACCTATGCTACTAGTTGCATGGTTCTCCTAGTGAGCAGGTCAACCCAAATGACATTGCACCATCTACCTCTCGTGGATAGAATAGAACAAAGAGGTAGATATAAGGATAAGGTACTAGTAGCATTACATAGAATGAACACATGGAAGAAATGCTCGAGGCATATATGACATGGGTGAAGATCATGATGGTGCTTGATTACCACTCTACGTTGGGGCAAAGATATTTGTACTACATGCATCACTCGCGATGCTCAATCTTCAATCCATTTATGGATGGTTAGATAGTAGAACCTCTCAATTTTTCAAGTACATGGATTTGAAATCAACTTTCATTCCTATATCAAAATAAGTTTATTTACTAATATCATTGTAATTGCTTATCCCTTGTAGGCTTTTGAAAGATCAGTTTCTTCAAGCTCGCAATGATAGGGAGATGCAAAAAACCTTTTACAGTCTGTGGGGATGGACTGATGGAGAGTATTAATCTCCAAAAGAACAACCTATTCTTGAAATTAGAGCACCTCTATATCAAGAATAAGTCTAGACCCCTCTTAATTTAGAAAACAATTACTAACTTGTCAAGAAATTAACTATTCTGAAAAAATTCAACTTCTCAGAAAAGTCTGCTGCAGATTAATCTTTTATTGACTAACCATTTGTGTAAAGTTTTTTATAAAACTTTGTAGGATGTGTCGCCTTAATGTTGCGCACCTTTTCCACCTTAAATCTCCTCAAATGATTGAGTATACTTTGAGAAATGACTCAAATACTTTACCTATGTGTAACACTGCTTCTCTGCAGTAGCGACTTTGACACCTGCAACTTCTTAGCTATAGTTCTCCCAATATCGAACTCGTTTGGTCAAATGCTTTTAGATGTAGATAGCTTATCTCTCAACTTAGATTTTGAGCTATCATATGTGTAAAACTTTACACTCTGCACTGAGCACTGTCCATTTCTCTGAACTCAAAATCTGCGCCTATTTCAGAAGACTGTGAACATTCTTTACATATGAATGTTCCTACACACAATTCTCTTAGCCTGATTAAAATTAGACTCTCAAATTCTAGCCATAGATTAATTAACTATGGACTTAGACATCTGCAAAAGGAATTCACAAAAGATCTACCACACGAGGAGAAAACACAGAAACTTCGGGCGCAAAAATTCTGTCATTTCTGAAGAAGACTACAACTGAATGAGAGAGAGACTTCAACTAACTTCTCATGTGTCTAATGACACTTACAACTACTCATTTCTCTATTCCTATGCTCATACATAGTCTCTCCTAGTCTTCTCTCCATATCCCGATATTTTTCATAGTATTTATAGGCAAAATGTGTATAGACTTATGACAAAGCATAAGTATAAGTAACCTATGTCTTAACTAATGTACATATGTGTACATGTCTTTCACTCTGTGAATGTATCCATCTTCTATGCTTCAAGAATTGTTCTTATCTCCATTTTTTGTCTTTCAAATCTTCAATTGGTGATTGGTCTGCACCAACAGCTCCCCCTCAATCATCAATTGAGGTTTCTCTTATCTTCTTTATGCCTGCCATGTCTTTGAACTTCTGTAACTTTGGTCCATCCAAGCTCTTTGTAAGCATATCAGCTATCTGATCTTTTGTTGAAGTATGTATGACTTCAATCTCCTTATCCATCACCTTCTCTCTTAGAAAGTGATATTGTATCTCAATGTGTTTGGTCCTGGCATGAAAAACAGGATTAGCAGCTAGATATAATGAATTCATGTTATCACCATAAATGATAGGTATGCTCTGTATAGTGTCAAAACTCTTCATGAGAGTCTTAAGCCAAATCACTTCTTTTGCAGCTTCAACCATGCCTTTGTACTCTGCTTCTGTAGATGACAAAGCAACTGTATGTTCTTCTTTGAGCACCAAGAGATTAGCTTATCTCCCACATAACACATGTATCCATAGGTTGACCTTCTATCATCTGGATTACCTGCCCAATCTGCATCACTATAGATCTTGATATTTGTATCTGATGTAAAACCATAATACAAACCTTCTTTGAGTGTACCCTTAATGTACCTCAACACTCTTTGACCTGCAATCCAATGCTCTTTCCTAGGACAATGCATGAATTGAGACAAAACCCCAACTGCATATGATAAATCAGGTCTAGTTAATGTAACATAGATAAGACTACCAACCAAACTCTGATATTGCTTCATGTCCTTGAATTCTTCACCTCCAAATCTGCTTAATTTGTGATTCACCTCCATTGGAGTTGGTGCTACCCTGCAATCATCCATTTTAAACTTGATTAACAAGTTCCTCAAATACCTTTCTTGAGTCACATACACTCCATGTTGAGTGTATGAAATCTCCATGCCCAAGAAGTATGACAAGTCTCCCAAATCACTGATTTTGAACTCTTTCTCCATTTGCTTCTTTAAGCTTTGAATGCCTTTCTCATCTGTACCTGTAAGAATGATATCATCAACATATATGCACATGTAAATAAACCCATCATCACTTGCTTTGACAAGCAAGCTACTATCTGCTTTTGATACTTGAAATCCAAGTTCTTTTAGGAACTTTACAAGTCTATAGTTCCATGCCCTTGGGGCCTGCTTTCAAGCCATATAAAGCTCTCTTGAGCTTACACACATGATCTGGATATCTTCCATCTCTCAATCCTTGAGGTTGCTCCATGAAAACTTCATGTGAAATGTAACCATTCAAAAAAGCATTCTCCACATCTAATTGACACAATTTCCAACCTTTACATGCAGCAATTGCTATAAGTGTCCTGATGGTTGTCATCTTTGCCACAGGACTATAAGTCTCATCATAGTCAACACCATATGTCTGAGCAAACCCTTTTACAACAAGTCTAGCTTTGTACCTAGACACACTTCCATCTGCAAATCTTTTTGTCTTATAAACCCACTTACATCCAATGATCTTCTGGCTATTTGGCTTTGGAACCAAATCCCATGTTTGATTCTCCATCAATGCATCATATTCTTCATGCATAGCTTTTTCCCAAATCTCTTTACCTTTTGCCTCTTCATATGTAGAAGGGTCTTCATCTGCTTTAACCATGTATGCATAATCCTTAGTAGTCAAAAATGAAGTATCATAGCTATACCTTGTAGGTTGCCATTTGTTCCTTGTAGACCTCCTAAGTTCTCCACTTCTTGAGGTTTCTGGTTCTTCACATTCAGGATCAAATCTTGGTGTTTCTTCCACTTCAACCTGCACTTCATTATTCTCTTGCTCATCAAATATCTGAACCTTTGATTTACCTTTCCTTTGGCTCACAATTTCTTCATCATCTGTATTAATATTGATAGTACCTGCATACCAAGTACCTTGCTCATCAAATGTAACATCTTTTGATACAAGAAAATGTTTTGTGGATGGATTCCACAACCTGTATCCCATCTGCTTCTCATCATAACCAATAAACACATATTTTTCAGCTTTAGGTTCCAATTTGTGCCTTAATTGTGATGGCACATATGCATAGGCCAAACATCCAAATACTTTGCAATGGTCTAGTGTAGGTCTCTTACCCCACCATGCCTCATAAGGTGTCATACCCTGCAAAGTTTTACAAGGTAGCCTATTGACCAAATAAGTAGCTGTGTCTACAGCCTCAGCCCACAAATAATTTGGGCAATTTTTCTCCTTCATCATGGACCTTGCAAACTCAACAAGAGTCCTATTCCTCCTTTCTGCTACACCATTTTGTTGAGGAGAGTACCTGCAAGTAACCTCTCTTTTTATACCTGCATTCCACAAGTAATCACTGAAATCATTAGAGAAATACTCTCCCCCTCCATCTGACCTTAGTCTCTTCAACTTATGTCTTGTAATTCTCTCTGCATACATATGATAATGTTTGAAAGTATTGAATACTTCTGACTTATCTTTGATCACATAGATAGTGATCCATCTGGTAGCATCATCAACATAAATCACATAATACCTTGAGCCATTGATACTGAAGTCCTTTGATGGTCCCCACACATCTGTGTGTACCAACTCAAGTTTCTCTGAATACATAAACCCATACTTGGAATAGGGTTGCTTATGAGCCTTACCTAATTGACATGCCTCACATCTGTATGTCATATGTTGACCTGCAACATTAGGCAATCCAAGCACTGAACCATTATTAATCATGTCTTTAATACCTCTTTCATTGAAATGTCCAAGCCTCTTGTGCCAAAGATCTAACTCAGAGATCTTATGTCCTCCATAGGTGAACAAGGCATGACCAACATTACCTTGAATCTTCAATGTGAACAATCTTCCTTCTTTCTTCCCTGAAACAATTTGTTTATACCCATTGCTAGGGTCTTCCACAAACACTCCTTCATTAGTGAACCTTACTTCATAACCTTTTTCCACAATTTGTCCTACACTTATCAAATTCTTAGGAATTGTAGGAACATACAAGGCCTTACTCAATAAGGTGCTACCATCCTTGGCCTTCACTGATCCAATTGACTTCACATTGTGCTTTGTGTTGTCACCTGTTTGAACAACATGATTAGATACCTTATTCTCCAAATCAGTCATCAAGGCTATATTACCACTCAGGTGATTGCTACACCCTGAGTCAATGTAGAAGACTCTTTGATCTTCATTCTGCCTTTCACAAGTTGCATTCATTATCAATGTTGAATCTTCCTTTTGATATGAAGCATAATTGTAGTAGGTATTGTTGTATTGTTGACTTTGGAAACCTCTACCTGCATTTCTTCCAAAGTAACCCCTACTACCTCTGCCTCTGAAATTACCTCTTTGATTTCTGCCTCCTCTTCCTCTTGAATTATAGTTCTAATTATATCCTCCATTACTTTGATTATTATGCCAACAATCATTAGCTAAATGATTTGTCTTACCACAAATCCAGCATGCTTTGGCTCCATCTTTGTTGTTCCTGCCTCTTCCTCTACCTTTGCCACCTCCTCTACCTCTTAGGAAGTTGGCTTGACTAGTTGTGCCTTCATCTTCACCTGATTGTTGCTTTCCTTTGTTAGCTTTCTTCTTGTCCTTTGAGTACATTGCATGACCTGTACTTTTGTCACCATCTCCTTTAACATCCTGCTCAAATGTTAGCATATGACCTAGCAACTGATTCAAATCAGGAGTGAAATGATCAAGTGATAATTCTGTAGACAAAATGAATGGCTTCCATTTGTCATCACCTCTCAAACCTGTAAGGATTTGCCTTACCAATTTATCCTCCTCAATATCTTCATCAACAGCTCCTAATGCATCTGCAATGTCTTTCATCCTTGTTACATAATCTGAAATGGATTGAGAGGCTTTCTTCTTGAAAGTTGTAAATTTTGCCCATAGGGATGCCTTCCTTGACTTTGTAGTGTTTTGGAAATGCTCCTCCAAAGCATTCCATATCTCACTTGCACTTTCAAGACCTCTAATGTGAGGTAGCAAGTAATCATTGACTGCCATATAAATGATACTCCTAGCTTGAGCATCTTTCTTCATCCAATTCTTCAAATCTGTTAATTCCTCCCTAGTTGGAACACTAGGATCTCTGAATTGTGGTTTTTCTTCTTCACCTATAATGTAAGCTATCAAATCTTTGCTCATTAGATGAGCTTCCATCCTCATTGACCATGCAGGATAGTTTTCTCTATCCAACTTCTCTATTTGAAGAGAATCTCCCATCATTCCTTCACCTGTATATTGAATTCTTCAATCTTTATAAAGTATAAGGTTACCTTTACTTCGAATGATACTCCTTTTGACTTCCTTGATGTCGTATGATCTCCTTCTCAAGCTTTCCTTGCAAGTTTCCACCCTTTGAATCTTCAGATGTCAAATTCTTTGTAGCTGCAGTAGTCGGGATCCTCCTTTTCTTCAATTCTGATACTTCCTGCTCTGATACCACTGATGGAGACTGTTAATCTCCAAAAGAACAACCTATTCTTGAAATTAGAGCACCTCTATATCAAGAATAAGTCTAGACCCCTCTTAATTTAGAAAACAATTACTAACTTGTCAAGAAATTAACTATTCTAAAAAAATTCAACTTCTCAGAAAAGTCACTGTGGTAGAGCTTTAGTCAAAACATCCGCAGCATTATCTCGGGTGTGAACCTTCTCTAGAATAATGTGTTCAGTGGCTAAGCAATCTCAAATTAAGTGATACCTCACCTCAATGTGCTTGGTCTTTGCATGATAGACCGGATTCTTAGCCAAAGCAATGGCACTCTAACTATCATTGAGCAAATGAGGTACATGCTGAGGTAGACCCATATCACAAGCAAGATGAGAAAGCCACAGTGCTTCCTTACATGCCTCACTTGCTACAACATACTCTGCTTCTGTGGTGGAAACAGTTGTACATTCTTGAAGACGAGATCTCCAAGGGATAGCACCTCAATCAAAATGAAAAATGTACCCTAATGTAGACTTATGATTGTCTACACAACCAGCATAGTCAGGATCTGTGTAACCAATAATGGATACTTTCCCTCTACCTAAGCATAGACACTTGTCCTTAGTGCCACTCAGATATCTTAAAATCATCTTGACCGCTTCCCAATGTTTCTTTCTTGGATTAGACATATATCTGCTCACAACTCCCACTGAAAATGCAATGTCTTGTCTCGTAGCTACCATAGCATACATGAGACTACCAACAGTAGACTAACTGGGAATTTTGGTCATGAATTCCATTTCCTCATCTAATTTGGGGCAATCATCCTTCTTTGGTTGTTCCATATAGATCTCATGTGTAAGATCTCCATGCAAGAAAGGAGTTTGGACTTGCTCTAAGTCCTCCATTGCAACGAATCCAAGCAACATGTGCAGGGTAGTCATCTTGACCACTGGAGAGAAGATTTCCTCAAAATCAACACCATGTTGTTGCTTAAAACCCTTTGCAACAAGTCCTGCTTTATACTTTGGAGAAGCACTATGTGATGAATTTCAGCTTATATACCCATTTACATGGTAAAGCTTTCCTGCCCTTTGGCAAAGGTACTAAATCCCAAGTACCATTCTTGTGAATAGAATCCAACTCACTCTTCATGGCACACTCCCACTTGACATGATCCTCTGTCTACATAGCCTCTTTGTAGCAAGAAGGCTCGCCGGCATCAATTAGCATAACAAAATCTAAACCTGGAACATATCTATCAGGTGGATGTGAGACACGTGCAGAACATCTCAATGGTTGTTGAACAAGAATATGTGCAGACTGATCTGAATGGACATTTTCTTAAACATCCCTATGTGCAACATTTTTTATGCATGCTAACTGGAGGACTAGTATCCTCAAAACACCACTCTTCTCACTTCAATCTCCTTAATGGGTTGTTTATGCATCTTAGACTCATTGAAAATGACATCACTACTTCTCATCACTAACCGTGTTTCAAGATCCCATAAGCGATATCCAAATTGTCCTTCTCGACCATATCCAAGAAAAATGCATTTCTTTGACTTATGGTCCAACTTTTGTCTAAGACTCTTGGGTATATGAACATATGCTTCACACCCAAAAACTTGAAGATGATCATAATATGGTGGCTTCCCTGCCCATAACTCTTGTGCCACTTTCAGACCTTTGGCAATACTAGGTGAAAGGTTAATCACATGAACTGCAGTCAATATTGCTTCTGCCCAAAAGCCTTGTGAGAGGTTTGCATGATGCAACATAGAAACTACTCTATCTTGAATAGTTCTATTCATCCTTTTAGCTACACCATTCTGTACCGGGGTGTAAGCAGCTATAAACTCTTTAGGAATCCCTCTAGACTGGCAGAAAAGGTTGAATTCATGTTTATTCGTTATTCGACAATTCGTTTATTCATGAATAATTACGGAATTTTATGGCAAGCTTTTATTATTCGACCAAATTATTCGGTGACACATCACCTTATTCGGACATGCCCGAATAGTTTTTGCACAATAATTTGACCCTGTTCGATCGAAAACAATTTCGATCAATAATTTTTCAATCGAAGTTTTTTTCGATAAAAAAGCTTTCAATCGAAAAATATTTCAATAAAAAAATTTGATCGAATAATATTTTATAAAACAGTAGAAGTAGACCCATTTTTTCATAAAAGCTTCTTTGTTCTTTACGAACTTAAAGTGTCGTAGAGAGAACAAGGTATAAATTTTTTCCATATTAAATAATTGATACTCATTGATTTTTACTTCACAATAGTATATATATGTGAATTTAAAATCTATTATGATTGATTCTTACTCGTTTTTTCATAAAATATACTTTGTTGTTTACGAACTTAAAGTGTCCTAGAGAGAACAAGGTATAATTTTTTACTATAAATATTAAATAGTTTAAACTATTGTGATTGTTTGACTCAATATTGATTCTTACTATTGTGATACATTAAATTTATTACTGAAAGATTTAGGTAGATTATGTTTGACTCAATACTGATTTTTACTTCATAATACTATATGTATGTGTGTCTATGAGTATGTGTATGCATACGAGTGTATAATTGTGAATGAAAAATCTATTGTGATTGTTTTACTCTATTGATTCTTACTTCACAATAGTTTGTGTAAATATTTTTGCATATGATTAGGAATTTAAAATCTATTGTGATTGTTTGATACAACATTGATTCTTACTTCACAATAGTATGTGTATGTGTATGTGCATATGATTAGGAATTTAAAATCTATTGTGGTGCATTAAAATTATTATTGAAAGATATAGGTAGATTATGTTTGAATCAACATTGAGAATCACTTCATAATAGTATATGTATGTATGTGTATGAGTATGTGTATGCATATGAGTATATAATTGTGAATGAAAAATCTATTCTGATTGTCTGGCTTAATATTGATTCTTACTTCACAAGAGTATGTGTAAGTGTATGTGCATATGATCAGGAATTTAAAATATATTGTGATTGTTTGACTCAATATTGATTCGTATATCACAATAGTATGTGTAAGTATATCTATGTGTAAATGTATATGTGTGTATGATTGAGAATTAAAATCTATTGAGATTGTTTAACTCAACAATGATTTTTACTTCACAATAGTATGTGTAAGTGTAATTTGTATATGGGTGTATGATTGAAAATTAAAGTCTATCATAATTGTTTGACTCAATGCTGATCAAAATATCTTATTTGATATTGATTTATATTGCTTTTTTTGTAGGTCTAGTCTTCATAAAGCAACTTGCAAGCACTATGGGAATGTTCATATGTGATTGTTCATCAAGAGGGTAAAACAGTATCCACAGTACAATGCAAATGTTGTGGGCATCATTATGTAGGTAATGCAACTCGAATAAAATAGCATCTCTTTAGTACAGGTAATAATGTGGCAAGATGCTCTAATCCATATAGTGATATATGGGTACATTTTGCAATTTATGCAAATCAATGTAAATCTCAAGGTATCACATCAAAAAGATTCAAAAGCATGAGTAGTTCACAACACTTTTGAAGTAGCCCAAGTGTCGAGCAAGAACCAGTAGATGAGTCGATGACAGTAGAGGATCATCAAGATATTTCTACTCAAGTCTCTCAAATTGTTTTTGAGAATAACCAAGATACATGTACTCCATTTTCTCCAACTGCATCAAAAAGGAGTGGAGTTGGTGAATGTAGTAAAAATGGTGGATCTAATAATCTAATACTTTGTCACCATGCTTTGTCCATAATAAATCACAAAATACTATACATGTAGCTTTTGAAAAGCAAGATTGTCTCAAGCTTCATATTAAATGGACTCAAGCATTCTTAGCATGTGGGATTCCTTTCAATGTTATTCGTAGTCCCATTTTCAAAGATGCTTTAATGTCAACTGCACAAAAAGGTTTCACCATGCCATATTATAACAAAATGCGAACAGAGTATGTAGATAAAGTGAAAAAAGTACTAAAGCTATTTTAAAGCAAACAGGGCTTGATTATGTACCCATGTATGGATGCACAATAGCATTGGATGGATGGACAAGTTGTCAAAAGAAACCATTGATTAATGTCATGGTTATATGTCCAAAAGGAAACATGTTTTTAGAAGCTATTGATACTTCTCTTAAAGAGAAAAGTTTGGCTTTTCTTGTAAAGGTATATGAACATGCTATATCGCATGTGGGGGGGTCCAAACAATGTGACTCCGATAGTGATGGATAATGCCTCTAATTTTTGAAGTGTTGGAATTACAATTCAAAACAAGTATGAAGGCACTACTTGGGTTCCATGTGCAGCTCATACATTAAATAAAGATATAGGTAGATTATCTTTCATTAAACAAAGTTTATTAGATGCAAATCATGTGGTCAAATTTATTAGAGAGCATCAATTTTCATATTCGCTCTTCAGATCAAAATCTCCCAATAAAGCACTTGAGATTTTTTGTGCCACATGATTTTCAACTGCTTACATTGTGCTCAGTGCATTATTAGAAATTAAGCCAGCTCTTGTAGAAATGATTGCTGATCAAAGATGTGAGGCATGGCTAGAGAAGTATTCTTCTTATTGAGTTGCAGCATCCAAATGTACGTGTCTAATACAATCACAGAATTTTTGGTATCACTAAATCTTTTGTGGAACTTTTACAAATGGTTAATACTGATAAATTTATGATTGGAAAAGTTTATTGGATTATGTTAGAATCTATTCAAAAAGTAAAATACTTTTATCAATTTTCATTACGAGAGAAAACACAGATTGTATCATTAGAAGAGAAGAGATGGATGCAAATGCATACTCATTTGCATGGAAGAGCATTCATTTGGATCCAACATTTCAACTCAATGGTCAAGTGTCAAACAAAGAAGTCATGATAAACTTCAAAACCACATGTCAATTATTACTTCCAAGTACAGATGGTCAAGATGCATTCCACCAAAGAGTAGTGTATGTAAATCGAGAAGGATCTTTTGGAGATCTATGGTATATTGAAGCGATTCAAAAGCATCCACCTCCTATTTGGTGGAATGAGTATGGAGGTGAAGCAATGGAGTTGCAACATATAGCTATGAGAGTGCTTTCAGTAGCAACTTCAAGTGGTAGTTGTCAACGTAATTGGAGTGCCTATGATTTTCTTCATTCCAAACAAAGAAATCGCTTGAGTGTATTACGTGCTAATGATTTGGTATATGTGTTTTGTAATATGCATTTGTTACATGCTCCAACCAAGATAGCTTCTACAGCAGCACAACAAACTTTTGGAGAATTTCAAACTCATGAAAGTTTAACAAATGATTGATCTAGATCTAGATCATAATGATGGTTCAGACATGGAAGAAATAGATGACATGGTACCTCTCATAGATGATGATATACAAAATGAAGAAAATGATGTACTATGAATACTATGATTATATTCAATTGCAAAATCGAATACAAGTCATGTCTTTGATTACAAAAAAAGCTTGCCTACTCAGTGTTTTCTTGATTCAATAGCTCATCGGTAGTAAACCGATCAAAAGATGATCATGCCTCTGAGAGACTTCCATATTTTCTCTCATAAGCATCCACAAAAATTTGTAAAATTTTCACTTGATTTTCTAGATCATCAATCCTCTTTTGTTGTTCATCTATTGTTCTTCGTAATGCAGGAATTGTTAATCCTTCATTGTATAATTCTGCCCCTTATGACAAAAAATCATGTATAAGATTATGTTCTTCAGGTAGAAAAAATGTAGGGCCGCTTTCGAGGAAGAGGGCCTTCGTTTCCTTGATTACAAAATTCGGCTCGATTTTGAGGAGGACCCAAACCGATACCTGCATTCTTCGGACGATCATCCCAATCTACATGTCGATGAAGAATATCTTGTACAAAAACCTTTTGAATGAAATATAATGCTATTTGATTATTATTTGGTAATGATCTCTCAACTTGCACAAAGCATCGAAGTAGCGTTTCCGCTAATCCTTTATGTTGTAAGTCTGAAAGCTTTAAGGGTGTTGTTTCTTTTGCCCTTCCTATAACTCGAAAGAGAACATCACAAACAAAATAATTTGGACATAGTTTTTTTACTTCTGTCATTGATAATGCTTCTCCTTCTAATCCCTCTGGCTCTAAATCTTGATGGAATAAAAATGCTAATCTTAATTTTGCAAATTGAGCATTTTTCTCAGATAATATCCTTTGAGATTTAGTATGATCAAGATCATCATTCACATTTGGCATTCTTGCCATGTTTCACTTCTGCAAAATAAAAACTCTAATTTTATCTCCAGAGAATTGAAATGAATCCACATAATTCAAATGAATCCACAATATTAATTCACATATGTTAAATGAATCCACAACATTTAATCCACGTAACTCAGATGATAGCACTTCATTTACTCCACATAATTCAAATAAATCCACATTATTTAATCCATATATTATAAGTTACACTTTCTTTCATCCACCTAACTCAAATGATACCACAACATTTACTCCACCTAATACAAATGATTACACTTCATTTCATCCACTTAACTCAAATGCAAACACTTCGTTGATTCCACATAATTCAAATGAATCCACAAGATTTAATTCACATTTGTTAAATGAATCCACAACATTTAATCCATATAACTCAAGTGATAACACTTCCTTTACTCCACATAATTCAAATAATTCCACATTATCTAATCCATATATTATAAATGATTACACTTTATTTCATCCACTTAACTCAAATGATGCCAGAACATTTACTCCACTTAATATAAATGATTACACTTCATTTCATCCACTTAACTCAAATGATACCGCAACATTTACTCCACTTAATACAAATGATTACACTTCATCCACTTAACTCAAATGTAAACACTTCATTTAATCCAGATAGTTCAAATGAATACATATTGTTTTCAATATGGTCGTAATCCATCTGTCATGGATATCTTTAAACCATATCACGTTAGATGCAAGAATACTCTAAGCAGCTCATGTGCGTCCACTCTTTTTGATACATCTTTGTCAAAAGTTAATTCTAAAACATATTTGAACTTGTAAATCCCATTCTTATCAATGGGATAACTATTGAAATCTATATATTTTAGGAGTTGTAATAGGAGTATCAAAACTGTAAATATCTCCAGACTCTTATTAAAAGGTGGAGCACTAGTGGATATGCATTCCGGTGCAATCCACGAGTACTTTCGAATCCACTCATTTCTAGTAGATATTACAAGATTAAGTAGCTTCGGAAAACTTTTTTTGGTTGGTAAATACGTCGCTCTACCAAAATCACATAATCCGATGTAAGCCTGTTGATCTTCAAAATGCAACAAGATGTTGCCTAGATGGAGATCGTTATGGGATATATTACAAGTGTGTAAAAATGATATTGTTTGTAATAGGTCGTTGATCAGCTTCCAAATGTTTATTTTCACAGTTGTTATGTCTCCTTTTGTGTCCTTCACACCTCTGCTTCATGGTACGTTTAGGTATTCCTTCTTCATTCTTTCTAGCCACATGTCCAATGTACCACCATTCCAAAATTTGAAAATGAGGCATGGACTTTTGCTATGGTGTCTAGCCAAACCAAGTGGACTAATAATTCCATTGTGCATAATAGATAACATTGTGGCTTCATTGATCGCTTCATTTTCTCGTGTTTGTATGTCAGCACCATGTAATTTGAATAGCTTGGCCACAAACATATCATTGTTGAATCTCAGGTGGGATATCTTGACTTTTGGATCATTCCATATTGTCCTTCCCGCACGAGAGCTGCATCTTCAAAAAGAATAGAGGAATATGGGAGCAAACAAACATTGTTCGATGTTTGATCTCCCATATTCACATATGCATCTCTTGTATTTGGATCTACTTGTGCTCTCACAAGGTGATCAACCATGTCCGGTTTTAATTGCCTTCCTCTCTTCATAGTCTGATAATGTAAATCGATAAATTTTATTTTATCGATGAATCTGGGCATATCCACCGCCAATGACTCTGCTACGTTTATGATTTGTCCAAAGATACGTGTAAGCTCTTTTGACATTTGCTCATCTGAGACCTGTGCTCCATTGGACACACTACCAAATTTATCTTCAATATTAATAAATGTTGTTCTAGATGATTGCAATTAAACCTTTGTAACTAGAAGTATCCATGGCTATAGTTATTTCATCTTCTCTCATTTGATACATGTATAAGCACACAAATTCTTCTAAAAATTTTTGCTCCTGCTTATTTATTTTACCTACCATCTGTGCAAAAATAAAAAATAGACTATCAGTAAGTGTATGAATAAATAAATCAATAGTATGTGTACACAAATGATAGACATATGCATAGTTAAATAAGTAGATTTATAATTAAATAGAAAGTGTAATTATAATCTTGAAGTGAATCTATGTAACTATTAAGAATGTAATAGTCAAAGAATCAGACATTTATACTATTTCATATACATTCGCTATATTATGTATAAGTTTTATCACATAGCTGTATATAACTATTATGATAGTAAGAGTCAAAGAATCAGACAATCACAATAGTTTCTATACACCTTGTGACCTATACTAAGTATTATCATCAGAATCTAAGAGACTATTGTGATAGTAAGAGTTAAAGAATCAAACAATCACAATAGTTTCTATATACCTTGTGACCTACACTAAGTGTTCTCATCGCAATCTAAGTGACTATTGTGAGAGTAAGAGTCAAAGAATCAGACAATCACAATAGTCCCTACACACTCCCTATACTATTGCGAGAGTAGAATCGAGGTGGCGATTCAAACAATCTCAATAGATCTATTGCTATGTCCTATACTACTGTGAGAGTAAGAATCAATGTAGCGAGTCAAAAGATCATAGTAGTGGTTTATTTTTAAATGTTTTTCATCGATGTATACAAGTAAGAAATGCTTGCATGAGTTGAACATGTATACATTGATGATTAAAAGACACACAACAAATTATATAAATAAAAATCAAGCACATGTAAGAGATGCCTATGCGAATCATACAATATGCATGATATAATTAACAAAACAATAAAATAAATAATAAATAAAAATTAAAACAATACCTCAATGATAAAAAAGGAAGCTCTGTGATAAAAATTGCAAGCTTAAAGCTCTCTAGTACATCAATGAAGCACATGTAGAATAAGTTTTTCCATCGAATGTAAAAATATATATTTTTCTGCTAGAAAACACTTTTCGATCAAAAGCACTTTTGATCAATAAATATTTCGATTGAAAGCGCTTTGGATCGAAAATGTTTTGATTGAAAATGTATCCGTCCCCATTTTTTCGGTGTTTATTTGGAAAACGACGAATAAAATGAACATGTTCAGTATTTTTTAATTATTCGATCGAATAAATGCAACCCATCATGTAAGGTATACTCACCCCCATTATCTGAACGTAAAGCCTTAAGCTTAGTTCCTTTTTCACTCTCAACTGAAGCAAACCATTTTTTGAAAGTAGGAAATACCTCATCCTTTGATTTGATAGGATACACCCAGACTTTTCTAGTAGCATCATCGATGAAAGTGACAAAGTAAAGAGAACCACCTAAGGACCTAGTGGACATAGGACCACACACATCTATATGGATGAGATCTAAAGGCTGAATTGAAGAGTCAATGTGCATTCTATGCATATTTCTAGTTTACTTTCCATATTGACAATGCTCACAAAATGAAAAATCAGAGAAAGATAACATAGGTAAGTAGCCATAATGAGAAAGATTTTCCATTCCACTACGAGGTATATGGCCCAAATGACCATGCCAAATACAAGCCATAGGCTGTTGAGTAACAGCTAACAAGTGTTCTTTCTGTGATACAAATAAAGGATAAAGTGAGCAAATTTTGCTTCCTTTTGCAATAACCATATTGCCCTTCGATATGCAAAGGAATGAGCATAGAAGACCACCCTGTAACCAAGGTCATCAAGTTGACCAACTGACATCAAACTACGTGATAACTGAGGTACATGGCATACATTATGCATAATAAATATTGAACCATCAATGAATTGCACAACCACATCTCCAATCCCCACAACATCACACTGGTAAGAATCACCAAGTCTCACGGTACCAAGAGACTTTGCTGCATAATTAGAGAAACATTCTCTATGTGGTGTCACATGGAAAGAAGCCCCAGAATCTAGCAGTCAGGTGTGGAAAGAGAATCAGCCATAAGAGCCTCAATTGGCACAGTACTATCAAGTGTCAACACATTAGCATCATCAAAAAATAGCATTAATTTCTTCAATCTTCATAGTCAAAGTAGATGGTACAGGTAATTGTTTAACATGCCCATCAACATTCTGTCCTTTACCTTTAGCATTCTTTGATGCATAACAATATTTCTTCATGTGTCCTTTCCTATGACAATAATGGCATTCAATATCCCTCTTCCTTGATTTACGTCTACTCTTATTCCGTTGACCATTCTTTTCCTTATTCTTGCTCCTGCCGCATTATTGGTTCTTTCCTTGGTAAGAATCACGAACATTATATGCATCTCCACTCTGAGTCCCTACCATAGGTTTTCTACAAATCTCCTCACTCAAGAGTGCTCCACATATGTCATCATAGATGAGTTTACCATCAGGTGCACTATTGCTAATAGCTGTATAAAATGTATCCCATGATGAAGGCAAGGTGCATAACAGTAATACTACTTTCATTTCATT
Organism: Ceratopteris richardii; assembly: GCA_020310875.1. NCBI lineage: Eukaryota > Viridiplantae > Streptophyta > Polypodiopsida > Polypodiales > Pteridaceae > Ceratopteris > Ceratopteris richardii. The sequence continues at coordinate 46,224,138 of CM035409.1, forward strand.
ATCCATATCCATTCTATAACTGAGAGAATATAGCATCAAACTCATTTAGATGATCAGCAACACTATCAGTGTCCTTCATACAAAGTTCATGTAATTTTCTCATCAGATAGACTTTATTTGATGCTGTCTCTTTTTCATATGTATTGCATAACTTCTTCCAAAGCTCCTCTGCACTTTCACAGTCTAATGTTGTAAAGTAAACATTATTGTGCCAGGTGCAAGCGAATGGTAGACCTGGCCATTTCATCTAACTCATCATAATCATGATCATCCATGTGAGCATGCTTCTTTGAAATTCCATTTACTAGCTTCCATTGCCTCCTTTGAATAAGCACATCTTTAATCTGATTCTTCCATAGAGCAAAGTTTGTGCCATCAAATTTTCGGATCTCAAAATGGTCTTTGCCCTGCAAGTCATAGCTCCTCCTTAGAACATTAGCACTAGACCCGGATCCACCGGATGTGCCTGAGACCTCTGATGCCATGATGGTAGAGAACTGAATGGAATGATAATGGAGCTAGAAGAGTCCAAACACCAACAAATAAGTGTATCAAGGAGTAAATGGACCACTATATAGTTGACAAAACCAAAAATCTGGAAAAAATTTGCCAGAGTATCCTCTACAAAATGAGCGTATGACCAGTGTCAAAATATAATTAAACTGCAAGTACTGACATGTTTGCCTGCATAGTGAATCACTAACTCCATTGCATATAATCAATTACCCAATAGAAGCCAACTAGGCTTATCGAGCACCTATGAATAGCTATCATACATCTCCTATGGCGAAGCTGCGTAAGTCTTCCACCTATGTCACCGAAGAGACCCCGACATCTGGGTGTCTCCCAGTTAAGAAAACTTCACCACGACCCTCTTTATCAAACGTAAAAGGCTTTACGCAAAGAACATAACCATTGTATCAATGACCATATGGACGTACATAAGCCGTATCCACAGAAACATACATAATTTGTATTTGCTCAATATATGCAGTAAAATGACACTAAAAGGTTGAATGCACAGCCCAAAAACTAGCCAATAACACCTATAAGTTTCTATCAACTCTGATGATTTTGGCTCAAAAAACCTGCATAAATTTGCAGCCATTGCTCCCACCAAAACTGAAATCTTTCAAAAAACATGTAGTTATACGAGTGTGGCTGAAAACACAGCCCCAAAGGTTGATATTTAATGTCATAGAAGTACAAAGAACACTCTTCTTGATGTTCTTGGACCTGTGTGAAGAGAACTATGTGCGGAAGTACTCCAAAATTGCTCCAAAAGACACCCCAAAAATGCTTCAAAAATAGGCTTTGAAAGCAAAGAATGAAGCTTTGAGGGACCAAAACATGTTCAAGGTAATGTCAGCCTTAGTCTTTCCCCTTCTTCAGACACCACAAGAGTGTAGCTTAGTGGCAAGATATTTCCACGGTTAAGCGAGCTCTGGGGGGAACAATAGTGGGATGGGTGACATCCCAAGAAGTACCGGGGACCTCTATCTTCCTTGATCGTTGAGGTCCTCCCTCATGCGCAACCAACGGTGCCAATGGTGACTTCGGTAACTCGGATGACAAGGTATGCCAAGGTCTATGCCTTGGTTGTCGCCTTAATCGTAAGCCTTGGAGTAAGTGGGGGGGAGGGGGAGGTCTCGCTTCACTCGCACAAAAGGAACAAACCTTTTGCATCGAACTGCTCTGATACCAGTGAAGGGTTTCGATGGTGATGCACAAGAGTGTGTTGTCCTTATCGAGAGCTCCACGATGATATCCTTGGAGTAGAAAGCGGACCTCCTAAGGCCGCACATTGTACTTCACACAGAGATTGTAGAATACACTGAAAACACAGTACACAGGGAGCATGAAGATCGATTTCTTAGGTCTTACAAATGTAGTCGAACTTACAGTCCATGACTGACGAGACGACTATATGTTTGATTAAAGAACATATACAAAGTAGTGTCCAGTGGCCATTTGGCCTTTCACATGGACACTAATGGTAACAAGATCATATCAATATGCCCCATTTCATGAATGTGCTTTGTTGCAAGACTGCAGATAAAGATGTTTTGGTCCCTCTCAACATGTGTATGGCAGTGGTGTACCACAATTTTGTATTTGTCTCATATATGTTAGTGGTGCATCACAATTTTTTATTTAGTTTGTATGTAGTAGTGGTTTGCCACATTTTGTATTTGGCTCATATATAGCACTGGCTTGCCATACTTTTGTGCATGGTTCATTTGTGGGATATATATCTCTTTTATACATGGTTTTGTTATGGAATATCTCTTTTGTACATGGATTATGGTTCATTCTGCTCCTACATATCTCTTTTATGTTTGACAATTTGTTTTGTTTTATCAAATCATGTTTTGGTTGTCGTTCATCTAAACCCTAAATTAACAACCACTAGAGTTCGTCATATGTACTCGGTTGTTTTTTTGGGCAAAGTGTATTGTCATTTTCTACACAACAACATTTTCATGTTGTTGCAACAAGAGATAACACACTCTACCCAAAAAAAACATTTGTAGATATGGTCGCCGACAAAGGCATTGGTATGAGCATTGGTATGCCCAAGGACATATTGATGCTTATATCGATGATTTTGCCATGGACATACAGATGCTTATACCAACGATATTGATACTGACACATATACCATTGCTTATACCGTTAGTTTGTAGGTAAATATGGATGCCTATACCGACAAAAATATACTAGTGCATATATCGATGGTAGTGGGAAGGTATCGATGTGTATATTGATGCTCAAACCGATACTTATATTGTTGTTATTGTACCAAAGATTATACCCAAGCTTATACCGATACCGAGCCTAAATTTCCCCCATGTATTTGTGTCAATATAAGGTCCGGTATGCCCCTCATATGTTGTAGTGATTCCATCTATTCTACATTTAAAGTACTCTCTTGGGCATTAACAAACTTAATTGTATGCCCACATATGCACTTAGCCTTACAAAAACTCTAAAGATGCCCTCATGAAAGATAGCACTCATATATGAAATACTTTTCTACTTCCCATATCACATGTGAGATTATTTCAAAGATCATTCAATGAATGCCACCTTCAAAATTAAAATGTGTTCCATGCATACTTCATATATACCATGATCATGTAAAAACCATGAGAAAGGAAGGAGGCACTTCATAGACCGTAAATGCATGATGCTAGTGAAAGAAGAAAACTAATTATCTTCAATTGAAGCTTGAATTTTTCCCCTTGCTGATTTGGAGAGATCATAAAAGAGACAAAGCTTCTCAATGACTAAAAGCAATGAAACGCCAAGCATTGAGATGGCAACCAAGAATCTCGTGTGAGCTCAAGTTCCTATAAAAAATAATAGACCTAAAACTATGAACTCCAGAAGTTCAAAATAATATGGATAATATGCTGGCTCTGACTACCAATGTAGTATAACTAGAAATTCCTATCAATTAATTTCCTAGAAAGGTTACAAAATACACTAACTTAGACCACCAAGTTCAAGAGAGAGTATGTATCCATCCATCCAAATCCACCCATATATATACCTCGAGGTAAATGGGTGCATGCCCTTGGTTTTGTCCAAGCCTCCCTCATGTGGACACTTTCCCAAGGGTCATCACATGCCTTCTAATTTCCCAAGTTATGTCACATGCCTCCTAAATCAAATGAGGATTCTTCTCTCACGTACATGGAAGGTGGATCATAAAGAAGCTTGTCCCAAGAGTAAGATCCCCGCATCTTAGGATAAATCAAGCCTAAAGTTTACAACTATCCAATTGGGAGCTCATATGAATAAATACCCCAAGGGTTAAATCCAAGGGTTCAACCCAAAGGTTCAAGCATGTGTTAAAGGTAAATCAAGGGTTAAACCAACTAAAATACATCATATTCTAACCTCCATAATCCATATATTTAGGCTCCTATATCCATGAATTATACAACACCGTCGATGCTTCTGAATCACTTTAATGTGCCATGGATCTTCCAAAACTGCCTTCTTGATTACATACATTACCCTTTGATGAAATGCATCCATTTTTGTGCTAGTTCAGTACTTAGTGTAAAAATTTAAGGCCCTTACTAATATTAATAAAGCTCCTTGGTTCCCATGACGATCCCATGGTTTTCTGCCAACCTTCTCTTCATCAAGAAATCCCTCTTTCCTAGAGATAAAAATTTAGGGACTGCTATTCTCCTTCAAAGAATTTGATTAAAGTTATCAAATTTTATGAATTTCATTTTGATTGAATCTAAAACGGAGATCCAAATATATGGAGGGTTATAAGGGAGAATCTTTATAGAATACTCTTTAACTAGAGTCAAAAGTTAACAACAGTAAATCACACCTACAAAGAGGTCTATTTAAGATAAAAACATATTCTTACATATGAAGAGAAAATAATGAGAAAGAATTTATCAATGTACTTCAAATAATAGTGGGCATGCAAGTTTGACACTAAAGAAATATGCAGACTCCTCAAGAAAAAAACAATAACTCTTGAAGCAATTAAGTCCCTCCCGAAAGGCAAAATCTTGAGGATTGATGGTCTCAATAATGAGTTCATCAAAACTTTTAAGAAGGTTGAAGTGAGACTTGTATGCTCATTTTCACACAGAATGATCATTTTTGGTGCACTACCAAAGTGATTGAATGAAGGTGTAATAAAGCTCATCCACAAGAAAGACAACAATAATAGTATTGAAAACTAGCGGCCTATCATCATGCTTCAGACCCATTACAAAGTCTTTGCCAAGGTGCTTGCCAATTGCATTATGGGCCATCTTCAATCACGGATGAGTGAAGATAAAAAATTCTTCATAAAAGGAATATCCATTCTTGAAGTGATCATTTACATTTGGGAGGGAATTGATTATGGAAAGGACTCGACTCAAGACATTCTCTTCCTCAAGATTGACTTTGACAAATCATATGATAGGATGGAGTGGGATCCAATCCTCCAATCCCTCAAGGGCCCTCTCTACCACCCTAAATTCATGTTTTCCATGCTCATTGTGAATGCTTCTTCTCAGGATAACATTAATGACAATCTCTCTTTCTATTTCTACCTTAAGTGCTCCATCATACAATGCCCATTGTTATTTGTTGTTGTTGTTGATGGGCTCAATTGCCTAGTTGAAAACCAAGTTCAATTGGGGCATATTCTAGGTCTCTCTCTCCCCACAGTCAGAATCCTATGGTTCTTGGAATCTTTGCTGATTGCACAAATGCAAATCTATAGAATGACACATAGTGTGTTCCTAGATCCTAGAATTGCCTTGATATTTTTGTGATACCTCTATTTTTGAGTATCAGCCACTTGAAGACTACATAGAGGTCCTTGAGTGGACCTCCCTCACAATTTCTATAGATGCAAGGATTTTAGGAGTTTCCCAATCATTGCGTTCCACTTTCTTGGCATCAGATTGGTTTTGGGATTTCCATGGGCAAAAGATGGGATTGGATTCTTGTTAAGCTTGAGAAGAAACTTCAATATAATAAGGCTATGCAACTTAATGTAGTTGGGCAAGCTATGGTGAACAACACATTCCTTATCTCCTCTCTCATCTACTTATTGGTGTTTTAGAGATTGTGCAACGATGAAATGTTAAAGTTCAAAAGCAGCTAGAAGGAGATGGGTGGTCTGGGCATTTTGGATGTCAAATGTATGTCCAATAAGATGGTGCCCAAATAGATGATTTAAGCTTGGAATAATGATGAAATTTTTTGGGCCAAATTAATTTTCAAAAATAGTGGCAACCTTCATCTATTTGAGATCCCCATAAGGGCTTGAAATAATTACTCACATATTCTCCCTATTTTTTGTTGTCCCCAACGATTCCGATCTTGTGTGCTTCCTTTGCAAACATTGGAACCTGATGAAACCTTTTTGTGTCATCAACAATAACTAGAAGTGGGCTACTGGGATTGGATAGAATGACTCTATTTGGTTCCTGATCATGGGTTTCATGAGTGTTGAGTCTAACACTTACTCTTTAGTTTATAATGACTTTTGTACACCATTGTAATGAGTAGGGAGAATCCTTTTTTGCTCATCATCCTCACTAACTTCTCCCACTTTCTTGACAATAATTTGAAAAAGACTTAAAGCTACTTCATCATGAGACTATGTCTACATTATTGGTGTAGATTTCTAGTTGCCATGACCCTTTTTCTATTGCGTGAAAGATACTACAACCACCACACACATGAGGGATGGTTGTCCTACTAACATAATGCAACTTTATATGTATCTATCCAAGTTTCATCCTACTTAGAGAGATTGATACTATGCTACCAAGTTGTTAGGTATCATGAGCATGCAATATCACGTATCACTCATGCAACTACATGTAAGTAGATGTGCTCCAAGGCTCTAGTTAATTGGATTTAGAAGATTGGGCTTAGGTTTGAGTAAAATATACTATACTTATCCTTGTAGGGTTTGAACCAAATATCTCCCACAAGAGGCTTAGATACTTAACCATTAGTTTGCATAACTTTACTTGGTGAGAACACATGAAACTATATAGAAATCTAGCAACATAATTTCCGGCCTTAACAAGATTGAGCAACCGATATCTGATTTCATAGATGTGTGAAGCAATCAAAAACTCATGCTCACGCTTACAATATGAAGCATGTTTTCATCTTTATGGTGGGACTTGCCTCTTATTCGAAGTGAACAGAGGGGAATATATTGAAAATTACTTGTTTTGAAATATAGTCGGATCTTTACCCAAATGAGTCAAAACATCATCTTGCATTGCACTTGATAAGCTAAATTGGGTACAAAGCATAGAAAGAATGACAAGAGTGGAACACGCCTTCTATTTTCAATTTTTTTTTCTATGTGATAATCAAGTAGGACTATGTGAAGTGGTTGGATTTCAAGGCACCCATAATTAAACTGCTTGCATTTTCCAAGGCCCTCTGTTTATAGATTTGGAATGACCTCATCATATATTAGATGATGTGTCACATGCTTCCATTGCAACACCTCTATATTGAGCCTCTATAGTAAAAAAAGCATGGGTTGCTTCTTATTGCTCCATGTAAGAGCGACCCTCCCAAGAGAAAATAGAAAACCACTATTACATCTTCTATAACTAGAACAATCTAGATTGTTGGATCCATGAACTTGCAATTCTACACCAACTCCATAAAACAATGCATAATCCAAATTAGCACTCACATAATGTAGAGTATGTCTCAAAGCATCTAAGTGATGTTTCCTAGGAACCTACATGAAGTCTGTAGTGTAGCTTAGATCAAGCCTTGTAATTGTGAGATGGACTAAACTTCCCACAATCCTCATGTATAGAGTAGAATTCTACTATGCTTCACTTGAGGTAGCATACAACTTCAAATTCGGATCCAATGTCATAGGAATTGGTTTACAACCAGCCATACCATATTTTCACAATGTACTCAAGTCATATTGCCTTTGGGACATCCATTACCTATTTTTATATGCATAAATTCAATGCCCAAAAGGTGGGAAACACACCAAGATATTTCATCTCAAATTCTTGCATAAGGGGTTGCTTTGCCTCTTAAATGCATTGCCATTATCACCACCTATAATCAATCCATCAACATAAACTACCACAATTAGGATGCCAACATAAATATTTCTTGCATATGATAGATGATCTACGTCACACATAGAAAACCCAAAGGAAGTTAAATAAAAACCAATCCTTTCATGCCAAGCATGATGGGTTTGTTTAAACCCATACAGAGTCATCTTAAACTTGCAAAAAACTTAGGCTTCTTTCAATCCTCATATCCTTGTGGTTGGTATTGGTATACTTTTTCCTACAACTCACCATGTAAGAAAGCATTCTTCAGATCCACCTTATGCAATATCCATCCTTTATTTGTTGCCAATGTAAGATGTTGTCTCACACTAGCCATTTTAGCTAAAGATTTGAATGTTTTCTCATACTCAATACCATATGTCTATGCATTATTTTTTTCTACTAATCGTTCTTTATACCTACTTATGCCACATAAGGATTATGTTTTATTTTGTAAACCCACTTGCAAACTATGGATTTCTTTCCTTTTAGCAATGGAATAAGCTTAAGAAACTCTAAAACAAATTCTACTGTGGTTGACCATAGAACCACTAGCCAAAAAAAAACAAGTATAAGCATACAAGGAAGGTAGAAGTAGACAAGGGGTTTAGCATTGGTGATCATATTAGTGTCATCAAAAAACATTTGAAGACCAAACTAAGAGGGAGTATTGTGAATATGGATATCTTTGATGGATCCTCTGTTTTAGACATATTTGAGAAGACATTCTAGAGCGTCAATGGCTTTGGCAAATAGAAGGGGAACAAGAGGGCAGCCTTATTGTACATTCCTTCTAAGCTTAAAAGGATGATATAAATGGCCATTCATGGAGATTGTGGAGTAATCAATACCAAAAAGAGTGTTGGCATATCTAATGAATATTCCATACCATATTTCATGAAGAGATTCAAGAATGAAATCCTACTATATTCTATCATAAACCTTGTCAAAATCCACTTTGAAAAAGAAGTATTCCTAGTTCATCTCATTAGCACACTCCATACCTTCCCATAAAGTGATGATAGCATCAAGAATAAACATTCCTTTGATAAAACCTTTTTACTCAAGTAAAATAATCAAATCCATAAGGGGACTAAGTCTCCTAGCAAGAAAAGAAGCAAAAACCTTGTATATAGAGGTCAAGCAAGTGATAGGTCTCTAGTTATTGATATCATCTTTATTACCTTTCGTATGAATGAGCCTAAAGAAGGAGGGTTTCAATGTCCACAATCTGGGCGCTAGACCCTGCTTGGGAACTAGTGCCTCCTGCTTCTTCCATGTTACTGCGTGCTTGCTAGTTCTGTGAGAATATAGAAGCATGCATTAACATTGTAATGGACAAGATAGAACAATTTTTGTCCCCGTTACAACATTAACATGAGGTAAGTAAGGGGTTAGTGGGTTAGTGAGTGCTCGATGATTGTGTGTGTTGTTAGTGAACAAGTAGTCCTATGAGCCAAGTGAAAAGATGCAGTGTGAGAATGATGCAGTTAGTAAGTGGAGATGGATTTACAAATGGGGGTCGGGGGGTTTATTACAAGCTTAAGGTTGCCAAACATAGTGGATGGGTTTTGGTTTTGATATTGTGGAAACTCTGGAGGGCTTTATAAGAGTATCTGCTTGGAAATGAGGCTTTTTAGGGACCCATTTACAAGTGATTCTGCTCGTGCTCATGGGCAAATATGTGTTTATGCATGTTCAATAAGAGTGGGTATGTGCTGTTCGAGTGAGTGAACCATGTTGTACATGGTTTGGTTTGTGTGTGACTATTTGAGCCCGCAAGCAAGCCTTAGGCACCCAAATTTGTGTTGATTGTGGGTCAACCTTCATCGACTTCTTGGGTACCCAGATAGACTTTACTTTTACAGAAGAATTTTTGGAGGACTTCTTATTAGTGTCTGGTCGTTGATCACTAATAGGAAGTTGAGACAGTTGTTGAGGCTTGACCACAATAGAATGCTCGCCTTTCTGCACCCACACTTATTTTGATGGTTGAAACACCGTGCTTCGTATTTTCTTTGGGCTTCGAGCATAAGTCGTCTGCTTCTTCTGCATTTGATCCGCCTTTGGTTGCTGTATCCCTGTGGCTTTTGGAAAAGAAGGGAGTTCCGTCGTATCCTTGAATTCTTTGTTGAGATAATCATCCCTCTGCATCACATAGTTGTGGACAAGAATAGCATGGTCATCTTCATGTGTACTCCTGGAAGGACCAGGAGTGTGTGCCTTTCCTAGTTCCTTGAGTGCTCCATTGTCTAACTCAACTATAATTCGACTCTGATTTACCCATACCTGAAGAACTCCACTTCTTAGGTTTAGGTTGACTGCATGATCATAGATCCAGTCTTGACCCAAGACAAGAGGTTCAGTGAGATCCTCATCTTGACACACTAGTACTTTAACTGTCATTAGAACATCTTGAATGTAGAGGGGAAGTTCCACCTTGCCCATGCAAGGGGTTTCCACACCTCCCAATCCTATGAGATATGCTTCTATAGGATTGACACTTAATTTCAACTTTTGACAATAAGAAAGTTTAACCGCACTAGTGGCTGCGCCTGAGTCAATCAGGGCCCATACAGTCCTTGCACTTTTCCCTTGTCCTATCTCTGAGGTTACAAAAGGACGTCGATCAATTATTCTATGGGGACTTATACTTGAGACTTAACACATAGCCATATGATATCCTAGGTCTGCATAGTCATCTGCCATGGGCTGATCCCTACCCTGTCTTCTCAACTTCATCCTTTGGATGCGTTCTAAAGCTTCTGCTTGAGCTTCTTCTCGAATTCTCTTTTCTTCCTCCTTGCGTGTCTTGGCAGTGTTGAGTTGACTTAGCATCTCTTTAGTCATAGGTTCCTGATATAACTTGACTCTGCATCCGCTTATGTAGCTACGGAGAACATCGCCTTCTAAAGTGGCTAGTTGTACTACTCCACTAGTCGAGATCCTATTTATGATCATAGATCCATAGCCTCTCTTCTCTAATTTTCTCGCATGTTGCTTCAAAGTGTAGACTAACACTAGGTCCCCTGCTTTCAAGCCTTTATCCTTCACATGTGCGTTGAAATATGCTTTTTGCCTCTTTTTGGCTTCATAAATTCTTGCTGCAGCTCTTAATCGTGTTTCACCTAATCGTTCGAGGTCAAAGATTCTAGATGAAAGCTCATGGTCTGTCCACTCGTGCTCCTGTGCTACCCTCAATGTTGGTATCAAGAATTCTAATGGTAGCACTGTTGGTGCATTTTACCCAAGCCTACATGCTTGATATATTTGATATTATCCTCATTTGTAAGTCACATGAGTAGTCATGTGAACACCTCTTGTAAAAGAGTTCATTTTTATCTCTTGTAATTGACAAAAGAAAAAGGAAAAGGATTGCTTACCTCAAGCATGATGTAAAAGCAATTTTGTGGCTCTAACTACCAAAAACCACGACTTTTTGAGCTGAGGGAATCTCTCCTAACTTTGGGGATCACTTTTAGGTGGAGCCATTCGAATTCGAATTCAAAACTCCCTCCAAGAATCGCTATAAAAAGAGCAAGAAGGAAGAAGCGATTAGCAAGCCTTGTACGTGACCACTCCATGTCATTTTGTAGAGATTGAAGAGCTTACTCCATAGCTCTATCATTCTACTCCCATTTTGCAAAGATTCATTGCCAATGTGGTTGTAATCATATGTGAATCTATACATTTGTTATCATCTACCTCTGTGTTTTGTTCTCTGTTATACTCACTCAGGGCAGTACCTTCAGAAGGTCATATCTCGAGTTCTACTGATCCATTTTCAGTGATTTAATGTGCGTTGGATAGCTCCTACTATCTAGTTTCTGCATATCAATTTTCAAGGTCATTGGATACATAGATTTGGAGATATATGCATTTTACTGCTTACTGGTCTATCTCTGCAGAGCCCCGAGAATTGTGGGGATGTTCCAGAAATTGTTGAAACTTGTTCTCAGTGCTCAGCCCATCATTTGAAGTGTTTTAACTTGGATTGGGAAGCTTGCTAAGTCTATTTGCTATGCCCAAAAGGAAGTTTTCTAATTCTTACCAAGTTGAGAGAATTGTTCATTTTTTTCAGCAGGTGTATGTCCAAAAATAGCAAGTTTTGGGAGCTAGTCATTTCGCAACTAGTCTGTCTTGACTTAAACTTTTGGGATACATGTTCCAAAGTACTTGGCTGATATTTTGGTGGATTTAGGAAGCTCAAAGGGTCTACTAATCAACTCTGAAGTCTCAGTTGGCTGGTGTGAAGCTGGTTGTAGCAGCACCTACTCATCTTTGGATTGCATCCACCATCTCTCTTCACAAGCACTGCATTTTGGCCAGATACCATTTGAAAGGGAGTGTCTTGGAGTACCGTTTTATAGGCGACTCGGTATGCCCAAACAGCGTGGTGTAGCTGTTTGTCCCAATCAAAGCGTTTATTATTCACCAATTTGGTGAGCACATTGCATAGGATCTTAATTGTGCTTTCAGCTTGCCCATTGGCTTGTGGATGATAGGGAGCAGACTTCTTGTGTATAACCAAGAAATCTTGGAGAAGATTTTCAATAACTTCATTCAAGAAGTGAGTGCCTCTATCACTTACTAGCTCGATAGGTAGCCCGTATCTAGTGAACATATTCTCAAATAAGAACTTAGCGGTCGTTTGAGCATCGTTCTTTGTTGTGGCTTTTACTTCTACCCACTTGGTCAGATAGTCCGTGGTCACAATAATGTATTCTGCATCTAAACCCTTAGCTGGGGGATTAATAGGACCTACAAAGTCTATTCCCCACTTAGAGAATGCACGTCCACCCATCATAGGTTTCAGAGGCATCTCATCTTTGCGTATAGGATACTGAGTTCGTTGGCAAACATCACACCTCTTCACATAGGTATGTGCATCCATATGAAGGGTTGGCCACCATAATCCTGCAAATAGGATTGCCTTGATCACCCGATCTGGTCCAAAGTGTCCTCCTGCTACACCCTGGTGAGCAGTTTCCAAGATCTTAAGATATTCACTCTCATGGACACATAATCTAAGGTAACCATCTTTACCATGTTTGTATAGATTATCACCAATGAGTGAGTAATCTAGGGCTTCTTGTTCTAGACTTCTTTGTCTGGCCAATGTCATCTCTTGTGGGAATGTTTTCGTCCTCAAGAAGGCTACTAGTGGTTCACTCCAATCTGGCACTATGGACACTTGATAAAGAGTGGCATGTTCAACAGGTGGTTTAGTGCAGCAGATCGGGCATTCCTTGCACAACTTATGGACATCAGCCTCCATAGTCGGCCAATGCACTCGGAGTCTCCTTAGTGTTTGTAGGATTCGTTGCCTTGAATGGTGTTTCTCTAATGCACCTACATGTGCTAATTGCAACCATTTTGTGTACTCATCCTCTTCCACACAACAGGCTAATATCCCTTGATCTGTATGCTTGTGCATGTTTCCTGCCATGATGTGGTACTTCTGGGCTTTTAATACCTCCCTATCTTGAGTGTTTATGACTGGGTGGTTAGGCCCGTATGTCAATACTCGCACTAATGGCTTAGCCCACTGAGGTACAACTTCCAAATTAAACAAGTAAGCATCAGGAAGGTCATCTGATACTCCTTCTAGGGCTTCTCCAGACGTAATCCTAGAGAGATGGTCTGCTCTCAAGTGAGTCTTTCCTTTCCTCACCACAACCTCAAAGTCGTATTCCATTAGCAAGAGAAACCATCTCACCAATCTACCTATATTGCATGGCTTGTTCACGAGATATAACAATGCTTGATGGTCAGTAAAAAATTTAAACTTATTTGCAAGCAAATAGTGTCTAAAAGTTTTTATCGCATATACCATGCCTAATCCTTCTCGTTCGGTGGTGGTATAGTTCCGTTCAGCTGCATTTAGTTGTCTACTAGCATAGGCAATTAGAAGATCCATATTACCTTCACCAGTAGGTTGTGCGTATACACATCCAATAGCATAATTGGATGCATCCATGTGAACATGAAAGGGCTTATTCCAATCTGGTGTGGTCAAGATTGGTGCTGAACACAATCTTCTTTTGAGCTCATTGAAAGAGTTTTCACATTCATCAGTCCACTCAAAGTTATTCAAAAGTCCGTATAGAGGCTTTCCTATGATGGCGTACATGTGTATGAAACGTCGGTAATAACCACAATGCCCCATGAAAGCTTGTACTTCCTTGACATTCTTTGGCCTAGGTAGCTCTACTATAGCTCTAACTTTTTCCTCGTCCATAGATATGCCATTCTTTGACACTATGTGTCCTAGAATCTTGCCCTGCCTGACCATGAAAACACACTTTTCTGGGTTCAAGCAGACTTGATATTCTCTACATTTGTCAAAGATTTGCATGAGCTCATGTTGAGGTTATGTGATGTTGCGGCAAAAGCTTGTTTACTAACAATATTGCGGAAAAATGCCACACCTCAACTAGAACTAAGCTAAAGTGATGTTAGAACACCTCTATAATCATCAGTAGCTTAGCAAACGTTTTGAAACTGAAAACTTTACAATTGTATTTAGTGAAAACTGAAATTTCACTTTACAAAAAGCTTCATGTTTCCTTCAAGCATCAATTCTGAACTGATTTATTTCAAACTTTACACTATTGTGTTTGCTTATAGTTAAATAATTTTTCCATTACTTAACTTTGCCAAAACTGTGTTTTTTAACTCACCAAAATTCCACCGGAACTTCACCCGACTCTCACCGTAATCTTACCGTAATTGTATTGGAATGCTACCGGAATCAAGTGCAATTTTGTTTGTAGTTACTTCAAGTGTGTATAAATGAATTAAGGAAGTGATACATGAACTTCCTTTAGTGAATGAACTCTATCTGAAGTTTAAAGAAAAACTTCACCAGTTCTGAATGTCTTTTCTCGGTCAGACACTACACTGTATATGTGTCTTGTTTCACAAAAGTCTTTTGATCAACTTATAGTTGAGACTAATGGCTTCAAGATGAGCTACCTCTCATGAAAAACTTTACACTATGTTACAAGATCTAACTTGTAGATGTACTGGAAAATACTTATTGAGAAAACTGTAACTATTAACTACCTTTCACAGTAACATGAAATCTCTCAGATTTCTTGACATACGAAGAACGCTCAAACCTTTCCACATGAACATGCGTTTTCTATTAGAGAAGATGTGTACAAAATAGCTTGGCCTCACTTTGCTCATAGCTATGGAAAAACCCTCCTACTCTGGGTAGTTATTCCTTACCATCTCTCTCATATGAATACCCGACATTTCACATTCTATTATTCATCTCTACATACGCAATCTCTGGCGTCTTCTATATCATTATACACTCTTCTATTTGCAGCTTTCCTACAATGTATATATTTCCCGTTCTATACACTCTCTTATATACATTTTGATCCGAGTTTCAACAAACTCTATAATTCTAGAAATTTCTACGCTGTATATTACAGACGTGAATTTGTCCCTGCACTAAGGCTTGATTTTATGAATGCTTTGTTTCTTCTTTCCTTGTCATTATGCATAATTAGTGAGTGAATCTCCAACAGCTCCCCCTCAATCACTAATTTGCATCTTCTGGTCTTCATATATCCTTCTTTTCTTTTATACTTGCCATTTCTTTGAATCTACTTGTCTTTACTCCATCCAAGCTCTTTGTGAGAATATCTGCAATCTAATCTTTTGTAGGAGTGAATACCAATTCAATCTCCTTCTCCATTACCTTTTCCCTCAGGAAATGATATTGAATCTCTATGTGTTTTGTTCTTGCATGAAATACTGGATTTGTTGCAAGATACAACGAACTCATATTATCTCCATGTATGATAGGTATACCTTGATCAATACCCATGCTTTTGAATAAGGTCTGCATCCATATCACTTCTTTAGCTGCTTCCACAAGTCCTTTATATTCAGCTTTTGTTGACGATAAAGCCACTGTATGCTGCTTCTTTGAACACCAGCTTACAAGCTTATCTCCTAGGTATATCATATACCCATGAGTTGACCTTCTGTCATCTTGACTTCCTACCCAATCTGAGTCACTGTATGCTCTCAGCTTTATATCTGACGGATAAGGATAATATAATCCTTCCTTTATAGTTCTTTTGATATATCTAAGAACTCTTTGTCCTGCAACCCAATGTTGATCCTTCGGACAATGCATAAAGTGTGAGAGAACGCCTACTGCATAACTGAGATCTGGTCTTGTTAGTGTAGCATAAATTAAGCTTCCCACTAACGGCTAATACTTTCTCATATCTTTAAACTCTGCACCATCATATTTGCTGAGTTTATGATTTACTTCAAGCGGTGTTGAAGCTTCTCTGCAATTCTCCATATTAAACTTCTTTAGTAAGTTTAGGAGATACCTTTCTTGTGAAACATATACACCATGATCTGTATATGTAACTTCCATTCCAAGAAAGTATGATAACTTTCCTAGATCACTGATCTTAAATTCTTTTTCAAGCAGTCTCTTTACCTCTTTGATTCCTTCATCTGAGGTTCCTGTGATTATCATGTCATCTACATAAATACAAATGTAGATCATACCTTCATCTGTTTTCTTGATGAGTAGACTTGCATCAGCCTTTGAGCTTTGGTATCCAAGGTCATTGAGATACTTCACAAGTCTGTAATTCCAAGCTCTTGGAGCTTGCTTCAGTCCATAGAGAGCTCTTTTTAATCTGCAAACATGGTTTGGGTAACTGGAACTTACGAACCCTTCTGGTTGTTCCATGTAAACTTCATCTGATATATATCCATTCAAAAATGTATTCTTTATATCCAGTTGACTAAGCTTCCATCCTTTTGATGCTGCTACAGCAATCAATGTCCTTATGGTTGACATCTTTGCCACCGGACTAAACGTCTCATCATAATCTATACCATGCATCTGAGCATAGCCTTTGACTACCAGTCTAGCTTTGTATCTGGCTATCCTTCCATCTGCAAGTTTCTTAACTTTGTAAACCCATTTATTTCCAATCACTTTCTTACCATTTGGTTTTGGAACAAGTTCCCAAGTCTTGTTATCCTCAAGAGCATTGAACTCTTCTTTCATCGCTTCTTCCCATTGTTTCTTCCTTTTGCTTCACTGTAACGCTGAGGTTCTTCATCTTCCTTTACTAAGTGAGCATAGTTTTTCTGAGTCAAATACGAAGTATCATAGGAATACCTTGTTGGTTGTTTTCTTACTCTGTTTGACCTTCTTGGTTCAAACTCTTCATGTGTATCTGAATACACATCTTCATCAAATCTTGATCCATCTTCGTTTCTCATACCTGATACGATCCTGGACGTACTTGCCTGCATATGATCTTCATCTCCATTCACCTACATATGTGATTTA
Organism: Ceratopteris richardii; assembly: GCA_020310875.1. Taxonomy (NCBI): domain Eukaryota; kingdom Viridiplantae; phylum Streptophyta; class Polypodiopsida; order Polypodiales; family Pteridaceae; genus Ceratopteris; species Ceratopteris richardii. The sequence continues at coordinate 46,241,079 of CM035409.1, forward strand.
CCTTTTTCATTCCTTCTTATCTCTTCTTCAAGTGTTTTAACACTATGCTCTTTATCTGTATACCAGCTCTTTCCTTCATCAAATGTCACATCTCTGGAAACAGTAAACTGTTTGGTTAGAGGACTCCATAACCTGTAGCCCATCTGCTTTTCATCATATCCAATGAACACATATTTTTCATCTTTTGGTTCAAGCTTATGTCTTAATTGTGATGGTACATAAGCATAAGCAACTGATCCAAACACTTTGCAATGATCAAGTGTTGGTTTCTTGCCCCACCAAGCTTCATAAGGGGTCATCCCATTTAAAGCTGTACATGGTAATCTGTTTACCAGATATGTAGCTGTATTTACAGCCTCAACCCAAAGATAGTTTGGACAATTTTTCTCCTTTAGCATTGCTCTTGCAAACTCAATTAGAGTTCAGTTTCTTCTTTCTGCTACTCCATTTTGTTGCAGTGTATACTTGCAAGTTATTTCTCTTTTGATACCTGCATTCCACAGATAATCATTGAACTCTTGAGAAAAATATTCTCCTCCTCCATCAGACCTTAGTCTTTTGAGTTTCTGTCCTGTAAGTCTTTCAGCATATGCATGAAAATGTCTGAAAGCTCCAAACACTTCTGATTTCTCTTTCAAAACATAAAGAGTTATCCATCTTGTTGCATCATCAATGAAAAGAACATAATACCTTGAGCCACTGATAGATCCTTCTTTCGTTGGCCCCCATACATCTGTATGTATTAGTTCTAGCACACCATCATGTTTGTAACCATTCTTCTGAAATGGTAACCTATGGGCTTTTCCCATCTGATAGGCTTCGCACTTGTGAATCATATGTTGGTTCTTCATATTTGGTAATCCACTCACGGATTGTTTCTCCACCATAGTTTTAATTCCTGTTTCATTAAAATGTCCTAGCCTCTTATGCCAGAGGTCTAGTTCTGTAAATACCTCATCACCATGTGTGATCAAGGCTTGACCAACATTCCCTTGTACTTTCAGAGTAAAAAGTCTACCCTCCTTTTTACCATGGACAATTTGTTTGTATCCTTCCTCTGGATCTTCAACAAATACTCCTTCATTCGTAAATCTGACTTGAAAACCTTTTTCTACTATTTGACCCACACTGATCAAATTCTTCGGGATTGTTGGAACATACAAAACATTTGTTAGTAGATCAGCTCCATTCTTACACTTTACTTTTCCAATTGACCTTACATTATGTTTTGTGTTATCACCTGTCTGTACTGTATGATTTGAAATACCTCCTTCAAGTTCTGATAATAATTCTATATTTCCTGACAAATGATTTGAACAACCAGAGTCAATATAGAATACCTTGAGGTCTTCATTCTCTGACACACTTATCGAGTTCATCATCAACGTCGTATGATCATCATTCTGCATATCATTCGCATAGTTGTAGTAGGTAGTGTTGTGAGACTGATTTTGTTCCCAACTTCTTGATCCACCTCTACCATATCCGCCTCTTTGGCTTTGTCTTCCTCTTTGATATCTTCCGCTTCTGCCTCTGCTATTATTGTTCTGATTCTGGTTTGATCCTTGTGAATTATGCTAGCAATCATGAGCCAAATGATTACTTAATCCACAGATCCAGCAAGCCTTCTTCTGATTACCTCTTCCTTTTGTATTACCTCTTTTTCTGACATTACCTCTTCCTCTTGCATAATTTGCTTGAGCAGTCACTTCTTCTTCATCTTTTTCTTTACCTTTATCATCTTTCTTCTTGTTCTTTGCATACATAGCCGAACTTTCCTTTTTCTCCATCTGTCTTCAAATCTTGCTCAAACCATTAGGAAAAGGGGTGAACTGTGCATGGGCCTTGTAAGGATCCCTAATTTTCAGGGATTAAGCCTCATTCTGCTGTTGTCTAAGGGGACAAAGTGCATTTAATAGGGCACTTTTTAGTAGGCTGGAGTAGGCTTTTTTTAAGGCTTACTAGGCTCCTCTCTCTCTTCTTTTAGAGAGAGAGAAAGGGAATCTACTTTCCACATCATCAAACTCGAGCATGTATGGGAATAAAAAAATGATTTTTTTTTTTAAGTCTCAATTTCAGTGTTTATTTACTTGAAAGGGCTCATTTTTTAATATATATGTCAGAAGTGACCTTTTTTGAGTTTAGTTTTTAATTTTCCTTTTGAAAAAGCAATATTTTTAAAATCCCTCCAAAAGTAGAGTGCCACATCATCAAATCCGTAACTACTCTTCACCCAAAAAATGACTTTTTCAAAATTTCAACATTTTTGGCTATTCTCAGTGGAAAAACACACTGTGACCCATCCTCATCCAAGAAAACAAACTTTTCTTGAGAAAATCATGCTCTAGCATCTCTTCCAAACAAATTTCTGGTCTCTTTCTCAGTATTGTTTAATTGTTGGAAAAGATGGTGTTGACACCTATTACAAACCTCACATTAGGATGTCCTCATGCCCCAGCATCAACAAGTATCCATGTTCGTGTGCCCAGAGAGTTTGCTCCAAATACATAATGCAACAATGATGTGAACTCTCAAAATGAGCGTCGTGAAGCTGGAGAAAAGAATATTGATCTTTGGACTCATGGTTCATTATACCCTCCTGATCCAATGTCTTCTTACCATCCAACATTCCATAACCTCTCAACTTTACTTCAGTTCATCGGTGCCGGTAAAGCTGGGCTCTTAGGTTATTGTCAACAATTATCTACACATTCAACTGCCATTACTAAGTATTGGATTCAACAATATCAACTAAATCATACAAGGTTGGTCACTTTTGAAAGCACAATCATATCTTTACAAGAAAAGCTTGCAGAGCTTGAAAAGCATATGGAAGAAAAGGAGAGAACAATTGAGAAATTTAAAAACACTGTCCAACACTTGAGAGAGACTCCACTTGGGATGCGACGTAGGAGACGATCATTAACATCCTTTGACTCTCTTTCAATTGGTGGTGGAGCACGCAAACGACGAGTTTTTGCAATAAGGTTTGGCTTGTATTTGTTTCTCTTTTTGGAAGACTTTTATATGTATATATATATATATTTTTTTTTCTTGTTATGTAGGTCATTCGTTGAAGATGTTAATGCATCATCAACAACAGAGGATCAATTCAAGTTATTAAATTCTTTTTTGACCAACAAGCAGGTGGTTAGTATTTTGGAGTCACGGATAGGAAACCTTATCAAGAAGAAAGTGATTAAAGATTTCACAAAAAAGTTACAAGATATTATCACTCCTAGAGACATGGAGATGGTATGTGATGAAGCAGGAATTAGTACTAAAGGATACAGTGCATTTGTACAACCTTTTGAAGCATTCATTAGAAAGAGAAGGTATTTTACAGAATATGTTTCCATCTCCTTACAAGGTATCGCTAAAGAAGTCAATGTCCAATGAAGATATAACTAGTATTCTTGGAAACTGCTTATATATAGAGGATATTATGCCTATGTCTATTTATCATTTATCTACATCCAAAAAAGAGTTGAAAAGCGCAGTTGGAAATGGATTTCCTTACACAAAGTACAACAACATATTCGTGGATTTGGAGAGGCTTCAACAGGCAATGGTTCAATTTTACAAATCTACTATACCAGGTATGTGCACTATTGTTACCTTGATATACATTGTATTTTGATGTTATAAAGATTTTGCTAATTTATGCAGATTGTAATACCAAATTAAAGTTTATATTGAAGTTAGATGAATGCCAGATTATAAAGGGACGACGAATGGAGAGATTGAGTTTGACACTCATGAATGAAGCTATGAGAAATGCCATATCTGATGAAAGTTGTAACTCTAGCTCTAAGTCTACATATAGTGTTCAATCCGAGAAAGACATATGGTGGTTAGGTGCTATTGAAGTACCTAAAGAATCCAATGATGTTCTTTCATGGATTTTTAGTAGGACCCCATGGATCACTAAAGTAATACTTTCTCAAATTCATGGTGCAAAGCTCCACATAGAAAACTTTGGTGATTTTGAGATAGATTGGCACTTGGGTGGGGATTTAAAAACTATCAAATGCATGTTAGGTTGAAAGCAAGGCGCATCTGCTCGTTATCCATGTCCATTTTGTACTCGAGGCTACAAAGTAACAAAGGGACAACAAAAAGTACTATCTAGCTTAGATGAATACATAGATGCACCTACTTCCACGGAATGGGATAGACCTTTGTTAAGGTGTCCAATGTTAGAAATACCTAACCGTGACACATTAGATAAAGATTGGAATCCCATTATTCCATTTCCATTAGTTAATGTTCACTTCTGCACATTGCATGCTTTCATGAGAATATTTGATAGATTGTTGAAGCTCCACATAGAATATGCATTTTCCATGAAGCCAATTGATAAATCTGTACAAGCAATCAAAAAATTGGAAGAGTTGCTTAATTCGATTGGTTGTCATGGTGGTAATGTAACTCTAGTTGTCAAAAAACCTGGTGAATCGCAAAATAGTTTGCAACAAGTGTCAATGACAGGGAAGAAGGCAAGAAAATTTTTCAGAACAGGTGTAAGCCCTAAGAAAAATGAATGCAGGGAGCTATGGAAAGACTTGTGCATGATCACCACTGATAATGATTCTCAAATTGACCTTAGTAATAGGCGAAAGAAGGTTTGGTCATGCTTAGATAAGTTGATAGGTTTAATGAGTCTTAATAGCTCCAACAAAAATGACCGTCAGTTGTTTCAAGATACATTAATGGAGTTTGCAAAGTGTTTCATCCTATCTTGGGGAGAGAGCAATATTACACATTACATTGTAAGTTTTCTTATTTTTTCAATTTTCTTGTTGATAAGATTGTGTTATATGTACTTATATCATTTCAGCATATTTTATTTGCACATGGAGCATTTTTTATGCATCGATATGGTTCATTGGAGATTTTTAGTACACAAGGAATGGAGAAATCACATTACAAGGCTAGAGGTGTTTACTTCAAGAACACACGACATGGTGGTGGTGCAATGCAATCAAACTATATGGAAGAGATGTTTAATTGGTTTTATCAAACTGCATTTTCAAGGACATATGCAATGGAACGAGCCAAGGAGTCGAAAGTTGCAAAACTTGCAAGATTTAATCAACACAACTTAGCTAGTGAAAAATGGAAGTCATCATTGGGACCTTTACGTCATGCTCAATGGCGGGCTACAAGAACACGACAGGGTTCATCATGGAAGTGAAGTCATTTAATACATTCATGGCATTTTCTGAATAATTCATAAGGTTTGCTACACACTAATCTCTTGTTTGCAATTTTTTCAGGTAATTTTTAATTTTTAAACTATTTTTTGTCTATTCAGATGTGAACAGAACCTTTTTAAGTGAAACATTATAAAAGGAGACTCATTGTCTCATTTCAACATTCTAGCACTATAGAGGATGGCACGAACAAAGCAAACTGCAAGGAAGGATCCCATTAACTTTCCTACCTATGTGCAAGGCACTCAGAAGCCACCATGGATGAATCACCATAGAAGGCGACGTAGTGTCTCGCACTCTGCAAGTGAACACTTGCATGAACAAGTGGAACATGGGCAATCCAGGGAAAAGGCCGTAAATCAACCCCAATCACCACCATCATCATATGATGAGCCTCCATCACCAAAGAGACCAACAAAGACAAGGGTGAAGGAGCGTGCTCATAGACAGGTAGTTTCTGATGATGATTTTGATGAATCGCATGAGGATGTGTCTCAACAACGTTCACAATCAAGTGATGAGAGTCAAACATTGCCACCATGGGGTAACGAAGAAATACCTACAAATCATAGGGTTACTGTAGCAGGAAAGACACTACCATCAAATCAGGGGGCCATAGCCAATGATCAAGAGAGAGAGCAAAGCCAGCAACAACATCCTGAACAAGGAGAAAGCTCAAGACGCATGCAACGGAAGAAGAAATTCTTTCAACCTCGTCGTAGACCACCCCAATCAAGACCACAAGAAAATGTCCAACGAAGACCACCACCACCACAAGCTAGAGCACCACAACGAAGAAGAAGATATACGAAGGCATTTGCAGAGATAAGGCACTATCAAAAGACAGCTGAGCTTCTCATACCTAGAAGACCCTTTGCAAGGGTGGTCAAAGAAGAGTTACAAAGGTATTGTGCAGGGTTAAGGATCCAAGCTCTAGCTTTAGAAGCTTTACAAGAGGCAGCTGAAGCATTTTTGATATCAATGCTAGAGGATTCCAACCTGTGTGCCATCCATGCTAAGCGAGTCACTATACAACCGAAGGACATACAGTTAGCTAGGAGAATTAGGGGTGATCGTAGCTAAGTTTTGTAACTGATCTCTATGGACAAGAGATTTTTTGTAAATATTGCCATTTTCAATGAAACATTAGCACTTTTCCTCTATTCCATTTATAATCTCATTATTTAGAATGAAACATGAGCAGTCATTTTACATTTCCATGTGTTTTCTTGTGATAATCTCTCATATATGAATGATTGTTTTCTTATCTTGTCATTTTGATCTAGTGATAATATCCCTGTACTGAAATTTCTTTTTCATTTAAGGTCATGTAGGTCTTGTAGGGCATTGGGAGGCCAAATAAGGCCCTGCCACAGAAACGCGGGAGAAGGCCCTGCAAAACGTTTGCAGGGCCTTCTCCCGCGTTTCTGTGGCAGGGCCTTATTTGGCCTCCTAATGCCCTACAAAACCTTTGAAATATGAAAGAGGGATCATGACTAGTAAAGCTAGTTCAGGGGTAGTTAATATGAACAAATTTTGACCTCCCTATACCTTTGAAACATATGAGCAGAGCATTTTGAAACTTAGAACATTTGCATTCTTGAAAATATCCATCTAGTGAAGGTTCAGTCTCATGTAAGGTAACCTTGGGCATGTCAGGATCTTTAATAGTTTCATTCTTTTGGACTCTTGATCATTGGGTAAGCCTCCATTAAGGTCTTATAGGGCATTGGGAGGCCAAATAAGGCACTGCCACAGAAACGCGGGAGAAGGCCCTGCAAACGTTTTGCAGGGCCTTCTCCCGCGTTTCTGTGGCAATGCCTTATTTGGCCTCCCAATGCCCTAGAAGACCTTAATGGAGGCTTACCCAATGATCAAGAGTCCAAAAGAATGAAACTAAAGGTCCTCCCAATGCCCTACATGACATCAATACATCACATGCAGGTCCAAAAGAATTTTAGATAATATACTGAAAAAGAAATACTTGAGACAATTGTAAATAAAGCAAAGTGAAAATTTGATATTAATTCAATTGTTTACATCAATTGGCTTTGAGTTTCTCAATGACTCTCTTTCGACGCTCCAAAGCCATGGGTAGGGTGTAAGTCAAAATTGAGTTTGCTATTTGATCAACATTTCTAACACCTAGACCTAGAGATATACCTATTTGGCCTAAGACCTTTCCACGGAAGTTGGAACCTAAGGTTGTAGTTACAAGGGATTTCTTAACTAAAAAGATACAATTACTCCCCTGTGTAATGGTTGATAAACAAAGCAATTTACTTAAGGCCTTTAGACACCATGTCATGAAGTGGCCCTGAGGACTGAACTCTTTATGGATAATTACAAAATGGTCTTTGGGAAGTTTCCCAATGTAGTTTGCAAGGGATGAGCCACCTCCACGAGCCACTCGATCACCTCCGCTCCTTGCTGCAAACTTGTCGACTTCAATCACCTCCTGCACAAAGTTTTATGATTAGTAGCTGCATGTGTTTGTAAGAATGAATGACATGAATTGAAGATACTTACATCTTGAACTCTATCTTCTTCTTCTCCTCTCTCTTGAAGTTGTAAATTAATGCTGGAGTGGGACATCCCACTCTGCTCGATTACTGGTGAGGAGGGAATTTTTTATTCCAATATCCTTTCTTGTGCATTATTAAATTGTTCTTCTGTGATATGTTCATGTTCACTTGTGAGTATGTCATTGCAAACCAATTTTATTGTGTCGGCCACTGAGTCACCAAATGGCAAACACTTTTTCTCCAACAACTCAGAGGTACTATCCAAAGGACACTCTGACAAAGTACAAAACAAACTTAGGGCATTCATCAAGCCGTAGCCCAAATGCCTTCTCTACATCATGTAAAAACAAATATTCTTGTCCCTCGACAAGAACCACTGAAAAAGTTTCAATCACCAAAATTCCACCGGAACTTCACCGGACTGTCACCGTAATCTTACCGTAATTGTACCGGAATGCTACCGGAATCAATTGCAATTTTGTTTGTAGTTACTTCAAGTGTGTATACATGAAGTAAGGAAGTGATACGTGAACTTCCTTCACTGAATGAACTCTATCTGAAGTTAAAAAAAAAACTTCACCAGTTCTGAATGTCTTTTTTCGGTCAGACACTACACTGTGTATGTGTCTCGTTTCACAGAAGTCTTTTGATCAACTTATAGTTGAGACTACTGGCTTCAAGACGAGCTACCTCTCATGAAAACTTTACACTATGTTACGAGATCTAACTTGTAGATGTACTAGAAAATACTTATTGAGAAAACTATAACTATTAACTACCTTTCCACATGAACATGTGTTTTCTATTAGAGAAGATGTGTACAAAATAGCTTGGCCTCACTTTGCTCATAGCTATGGAAAACTCTCCTACTCTGAGTAGTTATTCCTTACCATCTCTCTCAGATGAATACCCGACATTTCAGGTTCTATTATTCATCTCTACATACGCAATCTCTCGCGTCTTCTATATCATTATACACTCTTCTATTTGCAGCTTTCCTACAATGTATATATTTCCCGTTCTATACACTCTCTTATACACATTTTGATCCGAGTTTCAACAAACTCTAATTCTAGAAATTTCTACGCTGTATATTACAGACGTGAATTGTCCCTTCACTAAGGCTTGATTTTCTGAATGCTTTGTTTCTTCTTTCCTTCGTCTTTATGTCGTTATGCATAATTAGTGAGTGAATCTCCAACAGCTCAGGTATATGTGTTTGTCTCATGTTGGAATGAGCACAAAGATCATCAACATAGACCTCTGAATTCTTCCTCATGAATTCTTTAAATACATGGCACATCAGTCTCTGAAAGGTTGCAAGAGCATTGGTAAGCCCAAATGGCATTACTCGAAAAGCAAATATGCCCCACTCTATGGCAAAAGCCGTCTTATGTTGATCTTCTGGGGCAATGGCTGGCTGATTGTAGCCAGAAAATCCATCAAGGAAACTGTATACTTCCTTGCCTGCTACTCTTTCTAGTAGATGCTCAGTGATAGGAAGCAGATAGTTATCTCGAATAGTGGTTGCATTAACCTTCTTCAAGTTAATGCACACACGTAGCTTTCCATTCTTGTTGGGCACAACTATGATGGGGGATACCCACTCAGTGTGCTCAATTTCATAGATAAATCCGGCTTTGACCAATCTATCTATCTCCTCTTTGATCTTAGCAACATAGTTATCGTTATATGTGTATGGCTTTTGTTTAGAGGGTTTGGCATTTGAGGTCATAAGAATAGTGTGTGAGCATATGTCAGGGTCTACACCTTTCAAGTCCTTGTAGCTCCAAGCGAATACATCTCTATATTCTCTTAGCAGGGCAATCAACTCTTGCTCTTCTTCTTCCATCAGGTCATGCCCTATGTAAGTGCATCTCTCCTCTCCTTCTTCTATGGGTACAACTATTTTCTTGGTGGTTTCTTTGTTATCATAGGCCTCCCCTGATTACGCTTCACGTTTAGGCATTCTTATCATTACTGTCCTATCATCTACTTCATACTTTTTAAAGTTTTCAGGGACCTTAAACAAATATTCTTCCTCTTCTGGTGTGACTTCTCTCTTCTTTCTTTTCTTGCCTTCGCACTTAGCAGTCACTTGTGTGGTTAACCTCACTTCTTTTATAAGCTCCTCGTGTCTCTGAGGATGAGCTTCTACTTCATAGAAGTATTCTTCATCTGATGCAAATGGTGGGTCCATAATGATTGACTCTAGATCGGAGTCACTTGCATCCTCAAATGCATCAGGGCTAGGTTCGCATTCTTCTAGAATTGATTCTCCCATGATTGGCTCTATTGAGAATACTGAAATGTAATAGCCATCCTCGTCATAGTGGGGTGTCCATTGTTCTTCATTGATGGCTACATCCATTGTTGCTAAAATTTCTGCCCAATCATGAGGTTCAAATCTATCATCAGGGAATAATACAAGTGCATAAGCTGGGTCTTGAATAGATTTATGTGTCTCTTTTGCACCTACCTCTCTGGCTTTTTCTCTCTTCTCCTCTTCTACTGCCACTTTGCACATCCATAAGTGGGTGTCTTCATGCATCCATGAGGATCCCGATCCTATAGAATGCACTGATTCAGTATCGTCTTTGGCTCTACGGATGGGGTTCCATTGGATGGGAGGTACGTCTCGATAAGAGTAATCCTTGGGATTAACTTTGGTCGTGACACCTAAGTGTTGCAAATACAAGGAATTGGTTCCCCAATCCTGTACCACTTGCAACTGCCGCATACAAGGTCTTCCCAAAATCATCTCATAGGCCTGGTTCTTGCTAAAGTCACAGATAGCAAATGTGTGCTCAAACTCTACACCACAAGTAGTGAGAGTTATTCCTTCTAACAGCCCTAAGGGTCTCTCTATGTGACCATCAGCCATCTACAATTTCATTCTCCTTGGCCTAAGTGCTGGCTTGCCCCAATGCTTCCATAAGGAGGTGGTAGCAACAGCAACTCTTGCACCTGAGTCTAGAATTGCCTTGGTTGTGTACCCCTGATGGGTAATGGGAAGATAGGTGTTTCCTTCTTCTCCTTCACTCATGTCTCCTATCTTATCCAAGGGTATTTCTGGCACTGTTCTATGGGATCCTACCTGGGAACGAGGTTTCACTACTTCTCGCACTTGATTGGCTACATGTTTCCACAGTTCCGGCCTTACCTTGAGTAACTCTTCTAAAGTGAGATTGCACTGCACTTTAGTATTCTTTACTACCTCTGTCTTCCTAGGTATGACTGAGTCTTCATTTCTTACCATGACTGTGGGTGCTCTCATACATGTGGACTTTGCTTCCCATGGACCTGTGAAATGGGGTAGTTCTTGTATGGAATTAGACTCGAAGTCTAATCCCTCATGAGATTGGGCACTCTCCAGCTCTTCAAAAATAGAAGGAATATCTTGTGGGAATTTATCATGCGTGTCATCCACAAGTTCAATGGGAGGAGGGACTTCACTCTCTTTTGCCCATTTCTCTTCTTGAATCTCTCGTAGAAATTCTCGTGTGTACCTATTCATAGAAGAAGAGGTGTCTGGTTCAGTGGAATTGGGCACATAAGCTTCCTGTGGGGGAATGCTTATTCTTTTACTTGCCTCATCTCTTCCTTGGTTTTTTCCTTCCTTAGCAGATCTTGCAATATGCTCTCTAACTTCTCTAATAGTCCATCCAAGTGCAATTGTGCCTTAACTGAGCAAGAGTAGTTGAAGAGGCAACTGGCTTCAAACATGGTCTGAGCCAATGCTACCATTTTCGCGCAAAGCTTGGTTCTTTCTATCTGTAGGTCAGCTCTAGGATAGCACTTGTCATGATCCGTCACATTTGGCCCTTGTTGGATTCTGGCCTGATATGCCTTAAGCATCATGTCTATGTCTTCAGGAGTGGGGTCAGCTAATATTGATCCTACTCTAGGGGGTGGTGGAATGGTATGAGGTGGGCTGAAAGCTGGTGGATTAGACGGTGATAGGGATGAAGGTGGTGGGATTATGTGAGAGTTTGTTTGAGAGGTGAGCTCAATAATCTTGGCTTTTGTCTTTCTTATGATTTCTTCTAATTCGCTCATCTTTTTAGACCATTGTCTTTTCATTCTCTCTCGGCTATCCTTCCAAGCTCTCGACTGTTTCTTGGCTATGCTCTCAGTTTCACTAATCTTTGCACTCTTTTCTTGGCCTAAACCTTGGTTCTGCTGCAAAGCCTGAGCTCTAGTGACCACCTGTACTGGTGCAGTGGAGGTTACACTTCCTGTAGCGTCTATTACTAACCCAATAACATTAATTGGAGTGATGTTTGGCATATTATTGGGATTCTTTGGGCAATCTCGTAAGAGATGCTCCTTTCCACAATCTTGACAAAAGCCTTGGATTGTTACCGACTGGGGTTGTGTCTGTGCAGGCATTGGGCAATCACGAATGAGGTGATCTCCCTGACATCTATAGCATGGTCCTCTAGGGAATGGGGGTCTTACCTGCCTAGGTTGAAGTCTGGTGTTGGGATTTGTGTACATGATGTTTGCATACTCTGGATCCCAACTAGGTTCACTCGGTTCTTCACTATAGTAGGATTCACCATGTTCAAGAGACTGCATCTAGTAAGCCTGGGGGCTATCAATATGTGTAGAATCAAAGTTGTGGTCACTGGGGTCACTTTCTGAAAGCAATGGTGTTACTAGCACTATGGCTCTATTCAGGTTCTCTTCTGCAGCTCCATACTTTACTGGGATCACATTGGCTAGAGTTGGAGGTTGTTGGGCTAGCACTGGCTGAGGTCTCTGCTGGGCTTGATATTGTGGTTGGTAGGTTTGTTGAGGCCTAGCATACTGTTGTGGTGGGTACTAGTTCTGGTATCTGCCCTGTTGTGGATATGGTTGAGGGTAGGTTTGCCTAACCGCTTGCTTATTCTATCGGCAATCTTGTGCTATGTGATTAGTGTATCTCCGTTCTATGGTACACTATTGGCTACTGGGATTCACTTGGGGTTGAGCCATGATGGGACATACGTTCTCCATATGGTCACCTCCACAAGTATCACATCGTTTAACTGGGGCAAATCTTGGGATTTGTTTGCTAGAGACACCTAGTTTTTGAGCTACTTTCTCAGCGAGTTCCTCAATAGATGTGGATTGTGTGGAAGAGAGGCTAGAAGAACTATCTGAATCTTTGTAGATTTCTGAAAGCTCTCATTCCTCCCCTAGGTTATCCTCGATGTTGATGCACATGTGTACACACTCTTCTATGGTCCTCGGGTCCTTTAAGTACACGTATGATCTCAACTTTGTACTGTTAGTGGCCACCGGAGTGGGACAGATGTAACGAATGCTAGATGTAACGGGGTTTTTGAAATACACGCAAAAAGTTGGTATGCGCATCTTGTAAAATCTATATGAAGCAATGAAAAGAGAATGGTCGAGAGAGACATTTTTTCTGGAATTGCCAGACTGGTCGTCTGAATATGTGTGAGAGCGTTGTTTAATACTGTTGTGAAGTCTTGAGTATTGTTGGTATTGAGTGCGTTCTGCATCGTCTGCTCATACTGTAGCTCACCGTAACGAGTGTTTGAGTAACAGATTGTGTGTCTGATTACTGTCATCGTGTTGCGTTGTTGTGTGTTCTGTTTGTTCTACCTGAGTCATCGCATTCGGTGTTATTATATGTTGATCCCGATTATGAGGAAGAACTAGTACCTACAGTAAACGTGAACCTTTTTTGCTGTAAAGTATTGTGACGAATAAATCTGTCGGCTATAGTGTTTGCTCTGGTTGATTTAAGGCATACTGTCGAATCAGAAGATCGATCTACTGCTCTATTCCAATAACAGGTCAGTCTGAAGAAGTCGGCACCTAGAACATAGAAATCGAGTATTGGCCAATTGATGATAGTAACTGAGCTAAGACGCGTATTAGTGCTTTTGTTGTTGTGATGAAGATTTTGGGAAATAAGTACAGGGCCTCTGTCTAACAGACCCCTACCACTCCCAAGAACCCAACGTTGGTCTGGTAACGACTTTTGGACAGTCAGAGATGTTACAATCCGAAGCGATTCATTTAACACCCGTGATGTTTAAAACATTTAACATTTAACATTTGGCGCCATCTGTGGGAAGGTGGCATCAAGATTGCCAGTTGTCTGTCAGAATCAAACATCCAGATTATCGTTCGATTGATTGGAAGTAGCAACAAAACCAGATTGTTGCAAATTGTTTCGATAGTAATATTAAGCGATTAGTACAAAAGATGATACATGCCGGTTACTCGATCTAGCGAAACATATCCCAAGAACCATCAGTCTGAAGTACTTAATGTACTAAAGACAACTCTGGGAGGTAGAAGTACAGCTAGATCTGACCCAGTTGTCAAGAAAGTTAAGAACGTTAGAACCGATCCCGGTCATATTCCGGTGGAACGTGTTACACCTCTGGTACATTCCGGTACTATTTCGGCACAGTCTGTCGGAGATATAGTAACTCCAAAATCTACCAGAACGTAGTCTGAAGTTAGTTTAACAATCTTGGATAAAAATTTGAATTTTTCTACGATTAGAAACACATTAGCCAAAGAAATCGACGAAAGCGAAAAAACACCTTATTTTGGCGAAATTTTGATACATTCCGGTGATATTTCGGTACATTCCGATGACATTTCGGTAACAGAATCACAGCTTTTCGGCGACGGTTTACCATTTTTTTGTGAATCTTTAGCCCAGTCACCACTTTTTGAAGTAAGTTCCCCTACACTGGACATCCAGAAGGAAGGAAAATTGTTCGAAACCGAGATTCGAAGCATACTAAGTAAGATCATCGCACCGGAAAGTGCACCATCCGACGATACAGATTCCGATAGTTCAGATATTCAGCCCCGAGATACAGAAGATAGTCACAATACACTCACCATGAACGGGCAAAAACATCGGATGCTCACGTATGCACTTTCAAGATAAGCTACGCAGTTCTCAACCATCCACCGGATCAGGCCTATAAGGCTATTGTCTTTCAAGCTACACTGGTCAATGAAGCAGCTAGATGGCTTATAGAATATGATATTAATCACTTCGGCACCTATGAAGCAGTGCGAGAGGCTTTTTTGCAGCGATTCAGGCTAAAAAAGAATCCAGCCGAAATTTTTGACTATCTACAGAACAACAGACAGAAGGCCAATCAAACCATACAGGAGTATGCTACTCTCTTCAGAACGCACTTAAGGCAGCTACCACCGGCCCATGCTAACTTACCAGATGACGTTATCACTCAGTGGTTCATCAATGGCTTGACTCCATAACTTAAGCAGATCATGATCATAAGATGTGTCGGAGCTATGACACTCGATGCGGTCATTGCAATGGCTCTGCAACTGGAAATAAAGTTGGCGGATTTACAGAAGATCTGGAGTGATTAAAAACAAACAAAAATGTTGCACCAGACAAGTATACTGCATCACATGCAAAAATTCAGGACATACTAGTGCCAATTGTGCACTTAATCAAACATTCTGCGCTATCTGCAACACTGCCGGACACACCACCGAAAACTGCGCATACAAGGCTAGAGTAAAGGGAACAGCAACGATCAATGCAATTATCCAGGAACAAGGGCAGCCAGCCAACCACTATGTGCCTCCGCAAATGAGAAACAACCAGCAGCAAGGATATCGAAATTACAGAGGATAGAGGAATAACAACTATAATAGAAACCGTTGGCAGAACGGACCACCACCGGAAAATCCCAATTTACCACCACCACGCTGCCATTTTTGTGGTGAGTATGAACATATTAGGAGATTTTGCAAGGATGCAGCTGAGTATGATCAAAGGAAGAAGGAACGTCAAAATCCAATGGCCAACATGGTACAAATCACACCGGTGGAAACACAGGCTGCTGCAGTCTAGACCCGATCCGGTAAACAATTGTAACCGGCAGCAGAAATATTTGAACCAGGGATACGTGAACAACACAGAATGTACAACAAGGCTAGTCAATGGACCACAGCAGAACCATCAGTCTTCCCAGAGCCTATTCTGGTAACCTGGCCCTCATTAACAAAGGAAGGAACACAACAACGAGAGTCAGCAGCGGGAACAGCATCAGCAGCAGACACATTACCAACAGTAGACACCTCTGCATCAGCAGAGGCATCAACTTCAACATCGATGGAGCCTGTCAACCAATCCCAACAGGCGTGGGAAATCTTATCTAAGGCATCTATCACCCTGCCTCTGGGCCAACTACTGGCATTAGTACTTGGAATTCGCCAATAGTTCCAACAATAGTTCAGTCCGGTGCCTTCTTATATTCCAGCGACAACAGCAGTTCAACCGGAACCTGATTCTACGGTTGATCATTCAGTTCCCTTGATTACAGTATGGTATAAGAATCATAAGATTACGCAGGTACTAATCGATGGAGGCTCTGGTGTTAACATTGCGACTGCGGCATTATGCAAAAGGTTAGGATGGACCGAAATCGAACCAGTTCAATTTTTTGTCAGAATGGCAGATCAATCAAGAGTCCATCCCTTAGGACTTGTGCGGAATGTACCCATCACTTTGCAAGGTACGACCTTTAAAATGACCTTTGTTATACTAGATCTGCCGGAATCCACTTTGGATTACAACCTTCTTTTTGGCCGACCTTGGCTGAAGCATGCAAAGGTAATACAGGACTGGTCTGCACAAGAGCTTACGTTTAAATATGCCAATCGTAGATATGTGGTAAAATTAGATGCTATACAACCTTGCGAGCTACACGCTAGACCGTATTTTGCTGAACCAGTCCATATGCTAGATGGATTGTCAGATGATGAAGAAGAAGAGTTTCTGAAGAGTAACGCCGACTTAATTTCCTTAGGGACTGTTGATCTACAATCCGTCATAGATAATTGGAACGCTTCAGTCTGTACAGTGATACCCATTACAGAAGAGGCTAAGAAGGAAGACACTGTTTCGACACATGACGATGAACTGCAGCAACTTCTTAAACCAACAGACGACACAGAGAAACCTCAATAGTTCTATGTCCCCGAAGATCAACTGATCACTTACAATTTAGGGGATGAAGATCATCCACGTCCTGTAAAGATAAAGCAAAATTTACCGGAATTATTTGAAGCTGATCTAATCCAACTACTCCGCGAATTTTCCGATGTGTTTGCATGGGACTACAAGGACATGAAAGGATTGGACCCCCGCATCTACCAACACAGAGTCATGCTGAAGCCAGAAGCAAGACCGATAAAGCAACCCAGCTACCGGATGAATCCCCATTATGCATCTCAGGTAAAGGCAGAACTTGATAGGTTATTAAAAGTCGGATTCATCCTGCCAGTAGAGCATGCTGAATGGATCTCTCCGATTGTGATTGTGCCAAAGAAAAACAAGCAATTGCGAATCTGTGTAGATTACCAGAAATAAAACGCAGCAACAGTACCGGATCCCTTTCCAATCCCCTTTTTGGACACCATGCTTGATAGAGTAGCAGGTCACGAGATGTATTCATTCCTAGATGGATACAGTGGCTACAACCAAGTAAGAATGGCCGAGGAAGATATACCAAAAACTGCATTTATTACCAACTGGGGTGTCTTTGCTTGTACGGTAATGTGGTTTGGATTGAGAAACGCACCAAGAACATTTCAAAGATGTATGCAGGAGATCTTTTCTCCTTATCTCACTTCCTTTATGCAAGTATATCTCGACGATTTCTCAATTTTTGGTAAAATGATGGCACATTTGTTCCATTTACGGTGCTGCTTTCAGAAATGCAGAGAATATAGACTCTGTTTGAATCCAAACAAATCGGTGTTTGCGGTTTCATGTGGCAAGTTACTTGGCCACATTGTATCTGCACAAGGCATACAGGTGGATCCAGATAAAATTTCGGCAGTTTTAGAAGCTCCGATGCCCACTACACCGAAGGAAGTTATGCGCTTCATGGGCCAAGTAAGATGGCATGGACGACACTTACGGGTGGCTTGCTCATCTGGCTATACCACTAAAAAAGCTAATCACCAAGACTCCTCGACAATTTGAATGGACCCAAGATTGCCAGATAGCATTTGATCATTTAAAGAATTTATTAACACAAGTTCCTATCTTACAGCCGCCGGACTGGGATCACCCATTTCATGTATTTGTTGATGCTTCAGATATAGCAATACGAAGTGTGTTGATGCAACAAATTGATAAGTGGTTCAGAACAGTGTATTATGCAAGTCGAAGATTAGCCCCTGGTGAGAAGAATTACTCTGTAACAGAAAGAGAATGTCTAGGGCTAATATATTCTGTCAAAAAATTTAGACATTACTTACTAGGCCGTAAATTCACATTTCATGTAGATCATGCTGCACTTGTCTATCTCGTTAGACAACAGCATTTAGGTGGCTGATTAGCACGATGGGTGCTACTCTTGCAGGAATTCGACTATGAGGTCATTCACCGGCCAGGCAGTTCACATAACTTAGCAGATTTCTTATCCCGCTTAGATTCCGGTGAAGCTCCGGTAGGTATAGATGACACAACTCCAGCAATCTATAGCTCTGAACCAATGAATGATGAGATTACTGACCCACGTACACCATCTACATATTATGATCAGATCTTGACTTTTCTCACCGAAGGCCGTCTTCCATCTCAGACTTCTACGACAGTACGCAGGAAAATTGCAGTCTTTAGCCACCGATTCCGGTTAATTGCTGGAGAACTATATTATGTAGATCATACCGGAATCCTACTTCGTTGTATCCCACCGCATGAAATTAACTCAGTTATCACGTTGGCTCACTCGATTCCTTCCGGTGGCCATTTTGCAGCAGACTTAACGCACCGAAAAATTCTGCAGAGTGGTCTCTGGTGGCCAACTATGTACAGAGACATATCACAGTTTGTCAAACAATGTGATACTTGTCAAAGATCTGGACAGCCCTTGCAACGTCATCTTTTTCCTCTCCAACCCATCTTACCATTGGAACCTTTCCAGAAGTGGGGTCTAGATTTTATCGGTCTGATTACACCTCCAGCAGTCTTCAGTAACAACCGTTACATACTGACCTGTACAGACTATGCAACCAGATGGGCAAAAGCCTGGGCTTTACGGTCTGCTACAGTAGTTGCAGTAGCAAAATGTCTGCTAACCGATGTCTTTCCACGTTTTGGTTTACCACTAGAACTTGTCTCAGATCAAGGCACTCATTTTGTAAACAATTTAATGAAGGCACTTACACAGTCATTCCAGGTCACACATAAATTTAGTTCTCCTTATTATCCTCGTGCTAATGGTTTGGCCGAAAGCACAAACAAATCTCTGCTGAATATGCTCTGAAAATTGATCATGGAAGCACCGGAAAGATGGGATCAACTGCTACCTGCAGTGTTATGGGCATACCAGACTACATACAAGGTAACAACAGGATTGATACCCTTCAAACTAGCTTATGGATTAGAAGCAATAGCACCAATGGAGATAGTTATACCAAGTTTACGAGTAGCAATCGCTCAGAAATTACTACCGGAAGACTCACTGTCATTTCGGTTGGACACACTCACGATCACCGATGGCTTAGTTTTTTAACCATGCACCGATGGCTTAGTTTTTTAACCATGCACGAAGTCCAACTAAGACAGGCTAGGATGCACGATCGACACTTGAAGATTCCAATTTTTTCGATGGGACAGCTTGTACTTTTCTATAATCCAAAGTCAAATAGATCTGCAGGAAAATTCAAATTACGATGGTTCGGCCCTTACAAGATCTCAGAGCAAATCGGTCCAACAACTTTTCAGTTGACTACGATGACCGGAAACCCACTTCCAAAAGCAATCAACGGTTCGAAGCTGCGGCCGTATCAACACACTGCTAGCCCGCATTAAAACATTCGGCGATGGACCGCGTTTTTTTTTTGGTTTTTACTTTACTTTTCCTTATGTTCTTTCATTTCTTTTTAAATAGCTGCATTTTTAAAACAAAAAAGAAGCACAAAAATCTTTATGTCATAAGCCGCCCTCCTTACCAGTTACTCGAGCATGCACGCCAAATTGAAAGAAGTATCATTCCAACACAGCACAATGATAACCATCACTTCCTACCCCCCCACCGTAATGTCTCTACTTAATCTCTTATGTTGCGCCAAAAATCGCTATTGTGTTTTTGTGTTTGTACTCTGTGCGCCCATTGTGCTCTGTGTATCCGTGTTCTGTGTTCTGTTTTCGTGTGCGCCATGGAAGCACTGGCAAATTACGCAGCCTTCCGTGATGGTATCCCTACCGAGGTAGGAGAATACCTGCGCACCCGTGGGTTGGCCAACTTCGTTGAGCTGCCTTGGCACTCAGTGGAAGCCCATCCCTTTTTCGTGTAGATTATACCCGCCATCGCCTAGTCCCCCATCACTGAGCGAAAATGGATCTTCCTCTCCCTGCCATCTCGAACCGTAGTGACCTTCCAAGCCTTTGCCGAATCCTTCCGCCTCACTCCACAAGGCCGCGAGAATGGCCCAAGCATCCCCGTAGCCCGCATGATAGAACTCTTCCCCCGCTATTCATCGAACGAGTACGCCATCCTCTGCCGCCCTGAACCCGAAAGAACTGCACTCCAGTTCTTAGTCGCCATCCTGAACCTCCAGAAACGCACCTACGGCATATCCCGCCCTTTCTACTCCGCCATCGACCTAGCTACCCGAGAACCCGTTAACTTCGCCTCCTATTTCTTTCAACGGATCCATAAAGAATGTGTAGCCATAGTGAAACAGGTTAATAAAGGGACTGCCCCTCGGTCTCAATTACCCCACATCCTTTCCTTTCTCTTTCTGGCCATTCTAACAGTTCAACCACCATCCAGAGGCCCCGTCCTACGACACGAAGAATCTGTCCAACCATTAGCAGACGACGAAGAAGAAGATGAAGAAGAGATCCAATAGCTCTTCTGCCAAAAACGCATTAGAATCAGCTCCTCCAAAAGTGACGTACAGAAATCCACCGGACAAGACAAGGAAGCCAAAGATGAAACTTTCCACGACACGGCCACGTCCATACAACACGACTCGATAGTGCAATCCACATCATCCGAGCACCAGGAACAAGAACGACAAACAGAAACAGAACCCATCTCGACAGAAGAAGTCTCTCAGCAACATACCGAGCAAGAACAGCAAACTGAGGAACATGAAGCTTTCGACAGACTGCTCAAAGCCATAGAATCCGCCGTAGACAACGCCGAAACAACACAACAAAAGGTAATACAATCTGTCGCTACTACTATCACTCCACCGCCGAAACCTCCCATAGCACCTATGGAGCCCACCGCATCTTCCACCTCATCACCCAATTATTCTCCACCAACCTCCCAACAGATTCACACCTCATCCTCTTCACCACCACGGCACCCTCTTCTCCTCCCCTCAATACCGGTATTCTCTGAGCTTGCTTCAATGGGGCAATTGCTCATTAATCTCTCCCAGCAGCTCCCTGTCCAAATTCGCAAAGTCACAGACACTATTCGACATGACCTGCAGCGCAAAGTAGATTTACTGGAAGCAGATATCACACCACTCTAGGAGGAGGTTAACGCCGTCAAGGCCGAAAACCACCAGCTCCAGGCGCAAGTCTCCCAGCTCCAGGCTCAGTTGGCAGAACAACAACTGTTAATCCAACAAAAGGACATAGCACTAGAACAACTGGCCGCAAAAGACAGATTACTAACCGAAGCACAGACTGCAATCCAGCAAATGAAGACAGAGATACAAGACAAGGAGGATGCAAGGATTGCACTCGGCAATCTATTGGAAGAAACAAGAGTCCAGCTGCGAGAAGCAGTACAGAAGAACCAAGAGCAGCAGAGAGAAGCTAAGCAGGCAGAAGAACAACTACATAGAACAAAAGAATCTTTAGACGAAGTCAATAATATGCTTAAACACCAATTGAACAGGGAAACCAAATATCAGAAGGACTTAGCAAATGCTCGCAGAGAACGTGATGCCTACTACAAAACAATAGAGTTTCAGAACCAACAGATCAAAAGGTTAGATAATCAACTGATCAATCAGAAAGAGAGAGTAATCAACATGCAGAAATAGTTAGAAGATCTAAAGATTTCACGGGATGCTGCCCTGTCCAATGATTTTTATTTACAGGAGGCCTTTTTGCAAACACAGGCCGAGATTTTATTAACCAAAGCAATAGCATTAAGCTCGGCTAGAACCGATGCCCAATTAGTAGAGCCTAGTATCTTAGTACAAATGTTAGAAACACTGAAGAAGAAAATTACCCAAACTTTTAGGTTAGCCCGTAACATGTACTTAGAAGGATTAATAGCCGAACAGTAGAAATCTTGCGGGTTCCAGTCCACCATGCGTGCCAGTGTTAGTGGCCGCCGGAGTGGGACAGATGTAACGAATGCCAGATGTAACGGGGTTTTTGAAATATGCACGAAAAGTTGGTATGCGCATCTTGTAAAATCTATATAAAGCAATGAAAAGAGAATGGTCGAGAGAGACATTTTTTCTGGAATTGCCAGACTGGTCGTCTGAATATGTGTGAGAGCGTTGTTTAATACTGTTGTGAAGTCTTGAGTACTCTTGATATTGAGTGCGTTCTGCATCGTTTGCTCATACTGTAGCTCACCGTAACGAGTGTTTGAGTAACAGATTGTGTGTCTGTTTACTGTCATCGTGTTGCGTTGTTGTGTGTTCTGTTTGTTCTACCTGAGTCATCGCATTCGATCTTATTATCTGTTGATCCCGA
Source organism: Ceratopteris richardii (assembly GCA_020310875.1). Classification (NCBI taxonomy): domain Eukaryota; kingdom Viridiplantae; phylum Streptophyta; class Polypodiopsida; order Polypodiales; family Pteridaceae; genus Ceratopteris; species Ceratopteris richardii. Next base: position 46,263,533 of record CM035409.1, read on the forward strand.
TTATGAGGAAGAACTAGTACCTACAGTAAACGTGAACCTTTTTTGCTGTAAAGTGTTGTGACGAATAAATCTGTCGGCTATAGTGTTCGCTCTGGTTGATTTAAGGCATACTGTCGAATCGGAAGATCGATCTACTGCTCTATTCCAATAACAGGTCAGTCTGAAGAAGTCGGCACCCAGAACATAGAAATCGAGTATTGGCCAGTTGATGCTAGTAACTGAGCTAAGACGCGTATTGGTGCTTTTGTTGTTGTGACAAAGATTCTGGGAAATAAGTACAGGGCCTCTGTCTAACATACCCCTACCACTCCCAAGAACCCAACGTTGGTCTGGTAACGACTTTTGGACAGTCAGAGACGTTACAATCTGAAGCGATTCATTTAACACCCATGATGGTTAAAACATTTAACATTTAACAGTACTTAGCAGTCCATCTAGGAATAAAGCCACTTGTTTGGCTGGAGTGGGTAGCTCAGGAATCGAACATCTCTCTAGATATTGCCTAAACCTTCTTCTTGCAAGTTTGACCGTCTCTTGAGGGGTTTTCTTGAAGCTATGAATCAGTGAGGAAGTGTTATGCCTTATGCCACTCTTAGAGAATTCAATAATGAAAGCCTCTAGAAGTTGGTCTATGTTCCTGAAGTGTCTCTCATTTAGTGGTTGAAACCACATAAGGGCTATGTTTCTAAGGGTTAGACCAAAGGTATTGTATTGCATGAACAAGTCCTCCACTTGTTCAGCTCTCAAGACTTGCCTAAACTCGGCCACATGATCCTATGGGTCTCCAGTGCCATCGAAGTAGTTCTTCACGGACTTAACCAGTTGTGTAGGTCTCAAGGTTCTGGTGTGTTCCCTAGGCCTTGGCAAAGGAAAATCCTCAGCATTTCTTAGGTTCCTTGAACTCTAGTTCTCTCTCTCTTTCTTCTCTATTCATCTCTGTTCGCGTTCGTTCTCTTCCTATTGGGTTGGCAAAGCTCACTTCTGGCCTATCTCTACTTCTATCCCTTTGAGCGCCATGAGCTTGGGATGTTCCAGCCCCTTGGTGGCCAAAAGAGACATTAGATCTTGGTTGGAGAAAAATAAATTCCCCCTTCCAAGTGTAGGCATGTCTACCATGTTCTGTGACCACAAAGATCCTCTCTGAAGTACTGTCTAGGTAGGTCACTTTGTGTGGGCTATCCGGATCTTTAAACTCATAGATTGTGATCATCCCTACCTCATTCAGCTGATCAGGCTTATACCTCCAGAAGGCTTCATCGATTTCTCGATTTAGAAGCAGATCTATGCTCTTATTGTCCTGGAGAATCCACTCTGGCGTGATAATCCGAGTAAGAACTGATTTGCCTCGAGGGGTTTTACGCTCTCCACCTATATTCCCTTGCTCTAGGTCACCTAAGTCCGTTTCTGGGATCACATTACCAAATTCATCTGTCCTATCTGGGTGACTGGTGACTACGTATATGGTTCCTTCTTTGTCTAGGTATGCTCCATTTTCAAACTTGACAGCTGGATGTTCAATTCCAATGGGTTGGTCAGGGTTTTTAATTTGGACAACAGATCTTCCTAGGACATCCTCATAGATGCAAGCACCTAATCGGTTGGTCCTAAGGTATTCGAGTTGCGTCTTGTAAGGGCCTTCTACCCTGTGTAAGTATGGCACACCTGAACTTCGAGTGGGTCTCTGCATACCTTGAGACATCTCTAATTCACTAGTCTCACAGCTAGGGTAGTGTGAAAAATGGCTCAACTACTGGGCCCAAGGCCTAGCAGTATGATTGACACTAGCCTCTGAAGACCTAAGACTCTGTCTATCTCTCCCTAGGTGTCATCCTGATCTAAGGTTCATATGCCTAATTGAATAGTCCCAATTTCCCAAGTACAATTTCGTTGCTGAGTTCTTTTGTATTAGTCACTTGTTCCTTTTTTAATTTTTCTTAGGATGTCACTTCTTGTCCAATCAGTCTTTGTCACAAGGAACACTTAGGTTTTATCGCACTTGAGTTTGGTTGCTTTAGTCAAATTCTTTTCCCTTGGGTTGTTTTGAAAATGGAATTTTTGTGCACTTGCACTTGAGTGATTAGAGTTCTTGGACTTGGTCGTGCTTAACGTGACCCTAATTGATCAAAACCTCTATCCGTACTTAGCCTAAGCTAGGGAGTGACAGAGGGTGTTGAGAATTTCCAACCTTAGTTTCTCTCCTTGGTTGCCCTTGTGTGCCCAAGAAGCGTATTCCCAAGCTTGCACTTACACTTGCTTCGAGTACCCTTCGTTTCTCTCAAAGGACCTGAAAAAGTCCCAAAGTTAGCTCAAGACTTAAATTCAATTGACACAATAAACCATGTTCATTCATGCAATTCAGAGATCAAACTGTTCTTTTGGCTTTATGGAAATCACCCCTAAAGATCCCTTAGTTTTTCTTCCCCTTGGGTATGAGAAAGTTATGCCAGTTCAAGGTTCTGGGGCTAAAATAGGGTTCAAACAGGCTAACAGGTCAACAGGATTCCTCGAATTTACTTTGTGTGGCGGCCTTACAATGCTCTAGCAAATTCCTAATGTTTCCAAAATAGTACCTCAAAATAGTCCAACTATCTTTGCCCTAAAAAATGGCCGAATTTGTCTATCAATCGCGATCGAATAGTCTGTCAATCGCGATTGATATGTCAGTCGCGATCGATGTGTCGGTCGCGATTCACAGGTCCGTCGTGGCTATCATTTGCGATTGATGGGTCAATCGCGATTGCGTGGCCCATAATTTCAGTCAATCATGGTCAAAGGATTGTTGACTCTGTCGATTGCGATTGATGGGTCGATCGTGATTGACAGGTCCGTCGCGAGGGTTCTATCGGTCGTGGTCAAACAGTCGTTGACTGCGTCAGTCATGATTGATAGGTCCGTCGGGACCGTTGGTCACGATTGACGGTTCGATCGCGATTGATGGCTCGATCGTGATTGACACGTGGCACGCACAAATTTTGTCGGTCATGGTCAGTCAGTTGTTGACTCTGTCAGTCGCGATTGATGTGTCGATCACGATTGACAGAGCCGTCGGCAAGTGTCCTTCATCGTTTGTCGATTGCGATTGATGTGTCGATCGCGATTGATAGAAAACTGAGGAATTTTAAAATTTCAAACACATATTCATGAAGCTCTAGGCCTATACATTACATTTATGCACTTAGTCTAGTAAATGGATCACTTTTTCAGTCGGTCGCGATTGACAGAGATCAACACCTCGAGACCTGCACAGTCAAATTTTTTACCTACTAGAGCTGGTGCAACTGCTGGGGATGCTGATTCTTGCAGAAAATCTCAGAAAACACAGAAAAACACAAGCACACACACGCTCTCTCGCTCTCTCTCACAAGTGAAATGAGGGGAAATGGTATGGGTATGGTGATATGACCAAAAAGTGAAATTTTCGCGATGATGGAGATGGAGGTGGGATATGATGATGATGATGATGGTGATGAAGATGGTGAAGAAAACAAAAGAAAATAGATAAAAGTGAAGAAAATACCTATGATTCCAACACCTCAACTCTACGTCTTACCATCACACGCTCGTCCTCGAAGCTCGATCCCGGGCAACGGCACCAAAATTTGGTGTAGCTCAATGATGAGTAGCACCTCCTTTAATGTCAATCCGGGAAGACGTGAGGATGGTATGAAGAACTCGAACAAGTGATGGCACAAGTGTGTGAGTGAGAAGCACACTAACATGCACACACATACACACACACGCGCACACAAGGCAAGAACAAAGAGAGAGACAATGGAATCCTTTTAGATTACTCAAAATTGCTCTTACAAGTTAAATTCTATCACAAGCTAACTTCAAAAATGAGCTCTCTAGCTCTTTTTATAGTTTCTGACTAGCTTTGCCCCTGTCCAGACCTAGTGTCCGGCCTAGTTAAAAATTAGGTTCTAGGGCCTATTTGAGGGCTCAAACAAAGTCTAAAAATCATGAAAATTGGTACGATGATACTTCTAATACTCCTCAAGCTGGAGCACTCATCGGCTTGCACAAAATGGAGTTACAAAAAGGTGAAATGGTATTTACAATGATTTTTAGTGATGAGAATCAGTGTGATGAAGATGTTGTTTTGGAAAAATTTGAATGGCCTACTTGCCAGATCTTCGTTGTTTACTTTGTCTGCTTGTGCCTTCTCTCCGCTCTGGCTCCCTTCTTTGGCTTCCTTGTCTTGTGAGTCCTTGGGTGCTTTGACTGCTGCCAACAAAAATACAAAGGAGGACCTACACAAGAGGAGACAGATAAGCTCACACTTTGGTGCACAAGGGATGCTCAAGCAAGGTCATACATACTAAACTCTATATTTGACTTTTGATTACCACATATTAGAGGATGCAAAACATCTCAAGAGACTTGGGATGCCCTCGAGACTTTCTTTTCTGCTAGTACCAAAGCAAGAAAGAATCATCTTTGGAACGAGTTCAACCAAATGAAGAAGACACCTAAGCAAACCATCACAGAGTTTGTTATCAAGGTCAAGGAGGTTGCGGATTAGTTAGCATCCATTGGAGAGCTGATTGAAGAAGAGGCTATCATGAGGCAAATTCTCAATGGCATTCGAAGTGATAAGCAATGGCAATCCTTCACGACGGCTTATGATCTCATCATGGATATGCAGACTCCAGACTTCAACATCTTTCTTGGACAACTCTTCAATCAAGAGGCCAACAATAGCATAAAGGAAGGTAACTCCTATCATGGTAATTCAACTAGTGCTCTATATGTAGATAAGAAGGATAAGAAGCAGAAAGGCAAGAAGAAGGAATAAGATGAAGAAGAGGCTTCCCAAGCCAACTTCGCAAGCAAGAGCAAGTGGAAGGGGAAGAAGAAAGGACCACAGCAAGACAAAGCCAAAGGTCAGAATGTTCAACCTTGTGCCATCTGCGATAAGACCAACCACACCACTCAGAATTGTTGGCTTAATGGGAAGACCCAGAAAGGAAGTGGAAGAGGTGGATATGGCAGCAATAGAGGTAGAGGTGGACACAACTTCACCAATAGCAATAGAGGCTATAATAGAAGGGACTACAACAATTATTCAGAAGATCAACCACATGAAGACTCATTTCTTCTCATGAATCTAAGCCATAAAGAAGGTAAAGAAGATGATCATTTGTTCTACATAGATTCAAGATGTTTGAATCATGTTGCAGGCAACATTCCTCTTCTATCTGACTTGAGAAGTCCAAAGCATAGACATGAAGTGCAAACAGGGGATGACACAAAGCACAATGTTGAGAAGATTGGTAATGTCAAAGCTTCCAATGACAGGACAAACATTTTGAGTAAGGTTCTCTATGTACCCAGTATCACTAAAAACCTAATAAGTGTACGCCAAATAGTTGAAAAAGGCTTGCAAGTTAGGTTCACCCAACATGGAGATTTTGTGGAAGATCCATGACAAGGCTTCAAGAAGATAGCGTGAGGTGAGAAGCATGGTAGGCTCTTTAATTTTGAGGTAGGAGAAACGGAATAGTGTTGCTACCAAGAGCTCCTTGCCTGCTCTGCAAGATGGAAGAGCAACAAGTGAAAAAGGTGATTTCAGAGTTTCGAACACCTACTGCATGGATGAGGTATCTAAAGACTGTCTGACTCTTCTATCCCATCAATCAAGGTCTCATTTTGGAGGAGCAGGTTCAAAAGGTGAATCTACGGATGGTTCTAGAGAAGGTAGATGTTATGGAGGTAGTGCAACAAATGTTGTGTTACCCACTTCTACTCTTAGAGTGAGTACCTCAAATGTAGGTATGCCACATAGTACACCACGTACACCTTGGGGTGCTCATGAACATGATAAATCCAAGGTGTACCATATACGTAATGGAGCTCTAGTGATAGATGCGACCGAAAAGGCCATGCATACGCACATATGATAGTTGTGATCCATACAGTTTGGACACTCTATCATGATCAAATGGAGTGAACAGGATAAGGATCGTAAAAATTACATCACAAAGGTGACCTATTGTGAGTATCAACGAGTACCTAGGGACCAATTTGTCAGCTCAGAGTGGGTTCAACACATGCCATGTCACGTGATATCCCATTGACGATTAGAGGCTCAAGACACTTTTAGAGGAGGCTTACCGAAGCCTGTATGATTAGACCACAAGGAATGGGAGATGATTCACGATGAGCAATAGCAGGCTTCTGATCAACATCGTCAATAGAAGGATGCAATGGCCACACATCTAGACACGGTTCAAGCATGGTATTTGGGTAGTGCTAGGTACGACACTATGCATCACGAGTTTGTAAGTATCATTTTCATAATTGAAGTTGCATGTGTTAAGCACTTCATGTTTATTGATGTCACATTTTGCACATTTATTATAGGAGTTGACAGTGGGTCATCTTCTAACACGAGCAAAGGAGGCTTATGGATATCATCATCGATTGGTTGCACAATTGGAGGACTTGGAGAAATGCGGTGTGGTCATTTCACAAGAGCATCTACGATGAGGTGAGATTCTGAACTTGGTTTAGTATTTTTTGTTTTTGTTTATAAAGATCTGAAGGGTTTTGATGGCGATGCACCACGGTGTGCTCTCCTTATCGAGAGCTCCACGATGATATCCTTGGAGTAGAAAACGGACCTCCTAAGGCCGCACACGGTACTCCGCACAAAGACTACAGGATACACCGAAAACACAGTACACAGGGAGCACGAAGATAGACTTCTTAGGTCTTACAAATGTGGTCGAACTTACAGTTCGTGATTGACCAAACCACTTTATGTTTTATTAAAGAACATATACAAAGAAGTGTCTAGTGACCATTTGGCCTTTCACATGGACACTAACGGTAAAAATCTCCCACTAAAGGCCAATATGAACAAAGTAAGTATGGGAGAAAAATAAAGAATGATAAAGAATACTTGAGTGTAAGTATACAAACTATACCTCCCACCTGATGGGCATGTTACACAGTATGCAAGTGACTGTGTAAGATCATGAATCAAGTAACCCCCATCAAGTGACAACAATGTCGAAAGTTATCCTGTGGTAGAGCTTTAGTCAAAACATCCGCAGCATTATCTCGGGTGTGAACCTTCTCTAGAATAATGTGTTCAGTGGCTAAGCAATCTTGAATTAAGTGATACCTCACCTCAATGTGCTTGGTCTTTGCATGATAGACCGGATTCTTAGCCAAAGCAATGGCACTCTAACTATCATTGAGCAAATGAGGTACATGCTGAGGTAGACCCATATCACAAGCAAAATGAGAAAGCCACAGTGCTTCCTTACATGCCTCACTTGCTACAACATACTCTGCTTCTGTGGTGGAAACAGTTGTACATTCTTGAAGACGAGATCTACAAGGGATAGCACCTCAATCAAAATGAAAAATGTACCCTAATGTAGACTTATGATTGTCTACACAACCAGCATAGTCAGGATCTGTGTAACCAATAATGGATACTTTCCCTCTACCTAAGCATAGACACTTGTCCTTAGTGCCACTCAGATATCTTAAAATCATCTTGACCGCTTCCCAATGTTTCTTTCCTGGATTAGACATATATCTGCTCACAACTCCCACTGAAAATGCAATGTCTGGTCTCGTAGCTACCATAGCATACATGAGACTACCAACAGTAGACTAACTCGGAATTTTGGTCATGAATTCCATTTCCTCATCTAATTTGGGGCAATCATCCTTCTTTGGTTGTTCCATATAGATCTCATGTGTAAGATCTCCATGCAAGAAAGGAGTTTGGACTTGCTCTAAGTCCTCCATTGCAACGAATCCAAGCAACATGTGCAGGGTAGTCATCTTGACCACTGGAGAGAAGATGAATTTCAGCTTATATACCCATTTACATGGTAAAGCTTTCCTGCCCTTTGGCAAAGGTACTAAATCCCAAGTACCATTCTTGTGAATAGAATCCAACTCACTCTTCATGGCACACTCCCACTTGACATGATCCTCTGTCTACATAGCCTCTTTGTAGCAAGAAGGCTCACCGGCATCAGTTAGCATAACAAAATCTAAACCTGGAACATATCTATCAGGTGGATGTGAGACACGTGCAGAACATCTCAATGGTTGTTGAACAAGAATATGTGCAGACTGATCTGAATGGACATTTTCTTAAACATCCATATGTGCAACATTTTTTATGCATGCTAACTGGAGGACTAGTATACTCAAAACACCACTCTTCTCACTTCAATCTCCTTAATGGGTTGTTTATGCATCTTAGACTCATTGAAAATGACATCACTACTTCTCATCACTGACCGTGTTTCAAGATCCCATAAGCGATATCCAAATTGTCCTTCTCGACCATATCCAAGAAAAATGCATTTCTTTGACTTATGGTCCAACTTTTGTCTAAGACTCTTGGGTATATGAACATATGCTTCACACCCAAAAACTTGAAGATGATCATAATATGGTGGCTTCCCTGCCCATAACTCTTGTGCCACTTTCAGACCTTTGGCAATACTAGGTGAAAGGTTAATCACATGAACTGCAGTCAATATTGCTTCTACCCAAAAGCCTTGTGAGAGGTTTGCATGATGCAACATAGAAACTACTCTATCTTGAAAAGTTCTATTCATCCTTTTAGCTACACCATTCTGTATCGGGGTGTAAGCAGCTATAAACTCTTTAGGAATCCCTCTAGACTGGCAGAAAAGGTTGAATTCATGTTTATTCGTTATTCGACAATTCGTTTATTCATGAATAATTACGGAATTTTATGGCAAGCTTTTATTATTCGACCAAATTATTCGGTGACACATCACCTTATTCGGACATGCCCGAATAGTTTTTGCACAATAATTTAACCCTGTTCGATCGAAAACAATTTCGATCAATAATTTTTCAATCGAAGTTTTTTTCGATAAAAAAGCTTTCAATCGAAAAATATTTCAATAAAAAAATTTGATCGAATAATATTTTATAAAACAGTAGAAGTAGACCCATTTTTTCATAAAAGCTTCTTTGTTCTTTACGAACTTAAAGTGTCGTAGAGAGAACAAGGTATAAATTTTTTCCATATTAAATAATTGATACTCATTGATTTTTACTTCACAATAGTATATATATGTGAATTTAAAATCTATTATGATTGATTCTTACTCGTTTTTTCATAAAATCTACTTTGTTGTTTACGAACTTAAAGTGTCGTAGAGAGAACAAGATATAATTTTTTGCTATAAATATTAAATAGTTTAAACTATTGTGATTGTTTGACTCAATATTGATTCTTACTTCACAATAGTATGTGTAAATGTATGTGAATTTAAAATCTATTGTGATTTCATATATGACATTGATTCTTACTTCACCAGGATAAGTGTAAGTGTATGTGCATATGATTAGGAATTTATAATCTATTGTGATACATTAAATTTATTACTGAAAGATGTAGGTAGATTATGTTTGAATCAATACTGATTTTTACTTCATAATACTATATGTATGTGTGTGTATGAGTATGTGTATGCATACGAGTGTATAATTGTGAATGAAAAATCTATTGTGATTGTTTTACTCTATTGATTCTTACTTCACAATAGTTTGTGTAAATATTTTTGCATATGATTAGGAATTTAAAATCTATTGTGATTGTTTGATACAACATTGATTCTTACTTCACAATAGTATGTGTAAGTGTATGTGCATATGATTAGGAATTTAAAATCTATTGTGGTGCATTAAAATTATTATTGAAAGATATAGGTAGATTATGTTTGAATCAACATTGAGAATCACTTCATAATAGTATATGTATGTATGTGTATGAGTATGTGTATGCATATGAGTATATAATTGTGAATGAAAAATCTATTCTGATTGTCTGGCTCAATATTGATTCTTACTTCACAACAGTATGTGTAAGTGTATGTGCATATCATCAGGAATTTAAAATATATTGTGATTGTTTGACTCAATATTGATTCGTATATCACAATAGTATGTGTAAGTATATCTATGTGTAAATGTATATGTGTGTATGATTGAGAATTAAAATCTATTGAGATTGTTTAACTCAACAATGATTTTTACTTCACAATAGTATGTGTAAGTGTAATTTGTATATGGGTGTATGATTGAAAATTAAAGTCTATCATAATTGTTTGACTCAATGCTGATCAAAATATCTTATTTGATATTGATTTATATTGCTTTTTTTGTAGGTCTAGTCTTCATAAAGCAACTTGCAAGCACTATGGGAATGTTCATATGTGATTGTTCATCAAGAGGGTAAAACAGTATCCACAGTACAATGCAAATGTTGTGGGCATCATTATGTAGGTAATGCAACTCGAATAAAATAGCATCTCTTTAGTACAGGTAATAATGTGGCAGGATGCTCTAATCCATATAGTGATATATGGGTACATTTTGCAATTTATGCAAATCAATGTAAATCTCAAGGTATCACATCAAAAAGATTCAAAAGCATGAGTAGTTCACAACACTTTTGAAGTAGCCCAAGTGTAGAGCAAGAACCAGTAGATGAGTCGATGACAGTAGAGGATCATCAGGATATTTCTACTCAAGTCTCTCAAGCTGTTTTTGAGAATAACCAAGATACATGTACTCCATTTTCTCCAACTGCATCAAAAAAGAGTGGAGTTGGTGAATGTAGTAAAAATGGTGGATCTAATAATCTAATACTTTGTCACCATGCTTTGTCCATAATAAATCACAAAATACTATACATGTAGCTTTTGAAAAGCAAGATTGTCTCAAGCTTCATATTAAATGGACTCAAGCATTCTTAGCATGTGGGATTCCTTTCAATGTTATTCATAGTTCCATTTTCAAAGATGCTTTAATGTCAACTGCACAAAAAGGTTTCACCATGCCATATTATAACAAAATGCGAACAGAGTATGTAGATAAAGTGAAAAAAGTACTAAAGCTATTTTAAAGCAAAGAGGGCTTGATTATGTACCCATGTATGGATGCACAATAGCATTGGATGGATGGACAAGTTGTCAAAAGAAACCATTGATTAATGTCATGGTTATATGTCCAAAAGGAAACATGTTTTTAGAAGCTATTGATACTTCTCTTAAAGAGAAAAGTTTGGCTTTTCTTGTAAAGGTATATGAACATGCTATATCGCGCGTGGGGGGGGTCCAAACAATGTGACTCCGATAGTGATGGATAATGCCTCTAATTTTTGAAGTGCTGGAATTACAATTCAAAACAAGTATGAAGGCACTACTTGGGTTCCATGTGCAGCTCATACATTAAATAAAGATATAGGTAGATTATCTTTCATTAAACAAAGCTTATTAGATACAAATCATGTGGTCAAATTTATTAGAGAGCATCAATTTTCATATTCGCTCTTCAGATCAAAATCTCCCAATAAATCACTTCAGATTTTTTGTGCCACATGATTTTCAACTGCTTACATTGTGCTCAGTGCATTATTAGAAATTAAGCCAGCTCTTGTAGAAATGATTGCTGATCGAAGATGTGAGGCATGGCTAGAGAAGTATTCTTCTTAGTGAGTTGCAGCATCCAAATGTACGTGTCTAATTCAATCACAAAATTTTTGGTATCACTAAACCTTTTGTGGAACTTTTACAAATGGTTGATACTGATAAATTTATGATTGGAAAAGTTTATTGGATTATGTTAGAATCTATTCAAAAAGTAAAATACTTTTATCAATTTTCATTACGAGAGAAAACACAGATTGTATCATTAGAAGAGAAGAGATGGATGCAAATGCATACTCATTTGCATGGAAGAGCATTCATTTGGATCCAACATTTCAACTCAATGGTCAAGTGTCAAACAAAGAAGTCATGATAAACTTCAAAACCACATGTCAATTATTACTTCCAAGTACAGATGGTCGAGATGCATTCCACCAAAGAGTAGTGTATGTAAATCGAGAAGGATCTTTTGGAGATCTATGGTATATTGAAGCGATTCAAAAGCATCCACCTCCTATTTGGTGGAATGAGTATGGAGGTGAAGCAATGGAGTTGCAACATATAGCTATGAGAGTGCTTTCAATAGCAACTTCAAGTGGTAGTTGTCAACGTAATTGGAGTGCCTATGATTTTCTTCATTCCAAACAAAGAAATCGCTTAAGTGTATTACGTGCTAATGATTTGGTATATGTGTTTTGTAATATGCATTTGTTACATGCTCCAACCAAGATAGCTTCTACAGCAGCACAACAAACTTTTGGAGAATTTCAAACCAAGATAGGGCCACTTTCGAGGAAGAGGGCCTTCGTTTCCTTGATTACAAAATTCAGCTCGATTTTGAGGAGGACCCAAACCGATACCTGCATTCTTCGGACGATCATCCCAATCTACATGTCGATGAAGAATATCTTGTACAAAAACCTTTTGAATGAAATATAATGCTATTTGATTATTATTTGGTAATGATCTCTCAACTTGCACAAAGCATCGAAGTAGCGTTTCCGCTAATCCTTTATGTTGTAAGTCTGAAAGCTTTAAGGGTGTTGTTTCTTTTGCCCTTCCTATAACTCGAAAGAGAACATCACAAACAAAATAATTTGGACATAGTCTTTTTACTTCTGTCATTGATAATGCTTCTCCTTCTAATCCCTCTGGCTCTAAATCTTGATGGAATAAAAATGCTAATCTTAATTTTGCAAATTGAGCATTTTTCTCCGATAATATCCTTTGAGATTTAGTATGATCAAGATCATCATTCACATTTGGCATTCTTGCCATGTTTCACTTCTGCAAAATAAAAACTCTAATTTTATCTCCAGAGAATTGAAATGAATCCACATAATTCAAATGAATCCACAATATTATTTCACATATGTTAAATGAATCCACAACATTTAATCCACGTAACTCAGATGATAGCACTTCATTTACTCCACATAATTCAAATAAATCCACATTATTTAATCCATATATTATAAATTACACTTTATTTCATCCACCTAACTCAAATGATACCACAACATTTACTCCACCTAATACAAATGATTACACTTCATTTCATCCACTTAACTCAAATGCAAACACTTCGTTGATTCCACATAATTCAAATGAATCCACAAGATTTAATTCACATTTGTTAAATGAATCCACAACATTTAATCCATATAACTCAAGTGATAGCACTTCCTTTACTCCACATAATTCAAATAATTCCACATTATCTAATCCATATATTATAAATGATTACACTTTATTTCATCCACTTAACTCAAATGATGCCAGAACATTTACTCCACTTAATATAAATGATTACACTTCATTTCATCCACTTAACTCAAATGATACCACAACATTTACTCCACTTAATACAAATGATTACACTTCATCCACTTAACTCAAATGTAAACACTTCATTTAATCCAGATAGTTCAAATGAATACATATTGTTTTCAATATGGTCGTAATCCATCTGTCATGCATATCTTTAAACCATATCACGTTAGATGCGAGAATACTCTAAGCAGCTCATGTGCGTCCACTCTTTTTGATACGTCTTTGTCAAAAGTTAATTCTAAAACATATTTGAACTTGTAAATCCGATTCTTATCAATGGGATAACTATTGAAATCTATATATTTTAGGAGTTGTAATAGGAGTATCGAAACTGTAAATATCTCCAGACTCTTATTAAAAGGTGGAGGACTAGTGGATATGCATTCGGGTGCAATCCACGAGTACTTTCGAATCCACTCATTTCTAGTAGATATTACAAGATTAAGTAGCTTCAGAAAACTTTTTTTGGTTGGTAAATACGTCGCTCTACCAAAATCACATAATCCGATGTAAGCCTGTTGATCTTCAAAATGCAACAAGATGTTGCCCAGATGGAGATCCTTTTGCAATAACCATATTGCCCTTCGATATGCAAAGGAATGAGCATAGAAGACCACCCTGTAACCAAGGTCATCAAGTTGACCAACTGACATCAAACTACGTGATAGCTGAGGTACATGGCATACATTATGCATAGTAAATATTGAACCATCAATGAATTGCACAACCACATCTCCAATCCCCACAACATCACACTGGTAAGAATCACCAAGTCTCACGGTACCAAGAGACTTTGCTGCATAATTAGAGAAACATTCTCTATGTGGTGTCACATGGAAAGAAGCCCCAGAATCTAGCAGTCAGGTGTGGAAAGAGAATCAGCCATAAGAGCCTCAATTGGCACAGTACTATCAAGTGTCAACACATTAGCATCATCAAAAAATAGCATTAATTTCTTCAATCTTCATAGTCAAAGTAGATGGTACAGGTAATTGTTTAACATGCCCATCAACATTCTGTCCTTTACCTTTAGCATTCTTTGATGCATAACAATATTTCCTCATGTGTCCTTTCCTATGACAATAATGGCATTCAATATCCCTCTTCCTTGATTTACGTCTACTCTTATTCCGTTGACCATTCTTTTCCTCATTCTCGCTCCTGCCGCATTATTGGTTCTTTCCTTGGTAAGAATCACGAACATTATATGCATCTCCACTCTGAGTCCCTACCATAGATTTTCTACAAATCTCCTCACTCAAGAGTGCTCCACATATGTCATCATAGATGAGTTTACCATCAGGTGCACTATTGCTAATAGCTGTATAAAATGTATCCCATGATGAAGGCAAGGTGCATAACAGTAATACTGCTTTCATTTCATTATCCATATCCATTCTATAACTGAGAGAATATAGCATCAAACTCATTTAGATGATCAGCAACACTATCAGTGTCCTTCATACAAAGTTCATGTAATTTTCTCATCAGATAGACTTTATTTGATGCTGTCTCTTTTTCATATGTATTGCATAACTTCTTCCAAAGCTCCTCTGCACTTTCACAGTCTAATGTTGTAAAGTAAACATTATGTGCTAGGTGCAAGCGAATGGTAGACCTGGCCATTTCATCTAACTCATCATAATCATGATCATCCATGTGAGCATGCTTCTTTGAAATTCCATTTACTAGCTTCCATTGCCTCCTTTGAATCAGCACATCTTTAATCTGATTCTTCCATAGAGCAAAGTTTGTGCCATCAAATTTTTGGATCTCAAAATGGTCTTTGCCCTGCAAGTCATAGCTCCTCCTTAGAACATTAGCACTAGACCCTGATCCACCGGATGTGCCTGAGACCTCTGATGCCATGATGGTAGAGAACTGAATGGAATGATAATGGAGCTAGAAGAGTCCAAACACCAACAAATAAGTGTATCAGGGAGTAAATGGACCACTGTATATATG
Source organism: Ceratopteris richardii (assembly GCA_020310875.1). NCBI lineage: Eukaryota > Viridiplantae > Streptophyta > Polypodiopsida > Polypodiales > Pteridaceae > Ceratopteris > Ceratopteris richardii. The sequence goes on from CM035409.1 coordinate 46,278,775, forward strand.
ACAAAACCAAAAATCTGGAAAAATTTTGCCAAAGTATCCTCTACAAAATGAGCGTATGACCAATGTCAAAATATAATTAAACTGCAAGTACTGACATGTTTGCCTGCATAGTGAATCACTAACTCCATTGCATATAATCAATTACCCAATAGAAGCCAACTAGGCTTATCGAGCACCTATGAATAGCTATCATACATCTCCTATGGCGAAGCTGCGTAAGTCTTCCACCTATGTCACCGAAGAGACCCCGACATCTGGGTGTCTCCCAGTTAAGAAAACTTCACCACGACCCTCTTTATCAAACGTAAAAGGCTTTACGCAAAGAACATAACCATTGTATCAATGACCACATGGACGTACATAAGCCGTATCCACAGAAACATACATAATTTGTATTTGCTCAATATATGCAGTAAAATGACACTAAAAGGTTGAATGCACAACCCAAAAACTAGCCAATAATGTTGATATATTTAGGTAGTGATGTGTGTGAACACTCTAGGACTGCCGGGGCACTTTTTTCCCTCTTTAGGAGGTTTTTTTCCCCCGGCTTGTATATACGCCTATTGCCCTAATGGGCTACTTATCTTTGTACATTCTCTAGTAATACATTCAGTCGTGTGTGTTGTGCTCCAAGCTTCTTCTTCTTCCTTGTGCTGTTCGCGTGCTTCCGCAGACGTCTAACTCCAACAATTGGTATCAGAGCAGGTCGTCGCTTCTTCTAGGGCGCCGTCGACACTCCTCCGTTTTGCAGTCTCAGATTCGCACGAAATTTGGTGAGCATACTCAGGGTGTTTCCGAGATCAAAACAGCTTCGCTTTGTGGTGCCAAAATCGCGATCTGAGCTCGTTTCGGCCTCCGAACGCACTATCGCAGCGCTTGTGCAGGCTATTTCGTCCTTTTGTGCCAAAGGTATATACCAGTTTCTGTTCGCCAGTTTAAGCGTCTCGAAGTCTGCTACAGGTCTAGCAGAACTCGTCTGGGCAGTTCTGTTCAACTTTTTGAGATACAGTCAATTTTGTGCATCAAGGTATTTTAGTCACCGGCCATGGCTGAAAGCAGTGATGTATTCCGTATGTTGGCTGTTGAGGATAAGTTGGATGGTACCAACTACCCATTATGGGCTTATATGATGCGACATGTACTGGTTGCAAAAGGATTGTGGAACATTGTGCAGGGTGTTGAAAGACGTCCTGTTACACCTGTAACGACAGGTACTGCAAATACAGGTGTTGGAGCTGATGAAGATGGTGTCGAAGATGATATTCCGCAGATTCCTGTTCGTGCTGCTGTTTCTGTTGCACCTACTGCAGAGCAGATTCGTTGGGATGGCAGAGATGCCCAGGCACATGCATTGATAGCTTTGTCTGTCAAACGTGCCATTATTCCTCACATTCGCTCTTGCAGAACAGCAAAGGATGCTTGGGATACGCTTACCACTTTGTACCAGGCTAGGAATGAGGCTCGTGTTGCTTACCTCCGAAAACAGTTGGAGAGTGAGCACATGAATGAAGGTGATTCTATGGACAGTTTTCTTACAAAGATCAAAGACCTGAAGGAACAATTGATTTCTGCTGATGAAGTTATACCAGATAGCTCACTTGTGCAGACCGTTCTGAATGGTCTTCCTGATTCATATCAGAGTTTTGCCTCTACTCTTCGGTTGATGATGAAAGGCAATCCGAATGCCTTGTCATTTGAGGAATTAGTCTCTGTTCTGTTGCAGGAAGATCAGTCCAGGCAGAACAGGTCCATTATGCGTGTTGCAGATCAAGCTTTCCTGGCTAGTCAGAAGGGCAAAGGAAAATGGAGCTCTTCTACTAGTAAGCAGAAATCTGCAAATGCTGCACAATCGAAGAACCAGGATAAAGATGAGAAGAAATCAGAAAAGCAGAAATTGTTCTGCAAGTACTGTAAAGGAAATGATCATATTATAAAGAACTGTCCAAAACTGGCTGCTAAAGAGGCAAAGAAGAAAGAGGCTGGAATGGTTGTTGCAGAGGCCTCTACACCAAAAACAGAGTCTGCAAATCTTGTGCAGGAAGAAGAATGGGCGTTTACTACTGTCTGCAGTTTTGACCCATCTTCTCATGATCAGTGCATGTCTGCAGTAGACTCAGATGTTTGGTACTTTGACAGTGGGGCGACCAAACATATTACCTCGCAGCGCAGTTTCTTCTCTTCACTCGAGCCTGCCCCTACAGGGAATACTGTCACATGCGCCAATAACTCCTCTTATCCTGTTATGGGAGTTGGTAAGATCATTCTGACTACTGCTGATGGTAGTTCTTTCACTTTGTCAGATGCTTTATTTGTGCCAGGGATCAAAAAGAATCTGTTATCAGTTTCTGCATTAGCCAAGATTGGCTTGGTTGTGAAATTTGTTGATGACAGGTGTACAGTCCATGATCTCTCAAATGGCGATGTGATTATTGCTTCTGGCATTTTATGTCGTGGGCTGTATAAGCTCATAGACTATGAAAGATCTGTGAATGATTCGGCATGTGCAGTTCATGATTCTCAGGCTATGTCAGATGCAAAGCTTTGGCATGCACGCTTTGGTCATCTGAATTTTGCTAGTTTGTTACGCCTGCAGAAATCTGAAATGGTGTCCTCTTTGCCCAAACTTGAGGCACCTGGAAAACATGTTTGTGAAGGCTGTATTTTGGGGAAAATGCAGCGTTCTTCCTTTCCAAAAGATGGTTCAGTTCGGGCTATGCAGAAATTGCAGCTTGTACATAGTGATGTCTGTGGTCCTATGCAGACACCCTCTTTTGGAAATTACCTTTACTTCGTGACTTTCATTGATGATTTTTCCAGGCATGCATGGGTATATCCACTCAAAGCAAAGTCCGAAGTGTTCATGTGCTTCAAACAGTTTTTGGTTTTGGCTGAAAATCTGTCAGCATGTAAAATGGGCACCCTCCGTTCTGATCGAGGGGGGGAATATATGTCTTCAGATTTTAATGCATTTCTGGCTGAACGTGGGATAAAACACCAGTGTACAGTGCCGTATACACCTCAACAGAATGGAGTTGCTGAACGAAAGAACAGGTCACTCATGGAGATGGCGAGGTGCATGGTCAAAAGTCAGGCTTTACCACATAGTTTCTGGCTTGAGGCTGTCATGTGTGCAGCATATGTACTGAACAGGTGTCCCACTAAAGCGTTGCAGTCTATCACTCCATATGAGGCTTGGCATGACCGCAAGCCATCTGTTGCTCATCTGCGTGTTTTTGGTTGTTTGGCATATGCATTAGTGCCTGAACAACATCGCAGAAAATTGGATGATAAGGCAGTAAAATGTATTTTTGTTGGGTACAGTTCTGAAAGTAAAGGCTATCGTCTGTATCATCCACAGACTAAACGCATTCTGGTTAGCCGTGATGTTGTCTTTGTGGAAGATGCTATTCAGCCATTGCTTTCATGTACTAAGGAGACATCTGTTAGCTCCAAAGACATGTATGATACTTTGATGCCTCTTTTTACAGGTGGACAGGCTAACGCTGGTCCTAATGAGGCAACTTCTCAGCCTTTGCAGGTTTCATATGATGATGCAGATCATTCCATTTCTGATGCAGATTTACATGATGCACTTGTTGATGAGAGAGCTGATATTGAACAGGCAAAAACTATGCCAAAATGGCTGGTGCAGACTTTGCGTGACAGCAAATTAGATGCACCTTTGTCATATCGTACTCGTTCAGGCTCTCATAGTACCTCCTTTGCATCAGATTGCTATGCTATGGCTGCATCTAGTCTCTGTGATGAGAATGAGCCTGTTTCTTTTGATGAAGCACAAAATTCAGAAAATTGGATGGCTGCTATGCAATCTGAATATGATGCTATAATGAAGAATGGTACATGGTCTTTATGTGACTTGCCTCCTGGCAAGAAGGCCATTGGCACTAAGTGGGTATACAAGCTGAAGCGTAAACCTGATGGTACAGTTGACAGGTATAAGGCTAGGCTTGTTGCAAAGGGTTATGCGCAGGAAAGAGGCATTGATTTTGATGAGACCTTTGCACCTACATGCCGTATGACTACTGTTCGGAGCATTTGTGCACTTGCAGCCCATCATGGTTGGAATGTACATCAGTTGGACATTAAAACAGCATTTCTGAATGGTGACTTGCATGAAGAAGTGTATGTTTTTCAGCCCCGTGGCTTTGTGCAGAAAGGGCATGAAAACCAGGTGTGCAGGTTAAAGAAGGCGTTATATGGTTTAAAGCAAGCACCACGTGCTTGGTATGAGAAAATACATGCCTATCTAATTGCACATGGTTTTGAGAACAGTCCAACTGAAAGCACCTTATATGTTAAGCGTGCTAATGATGTGCTTCTGATCATTGTTGTCTATGTAGACGACATGCTGCTCACTGGTCCTCTTGAGAAGCATATTGCTGATTTTAAGGCTGATTTGCATGCCTCATTTGAGATGTCTGATTCGGGGCATTTGCATCACTATTTGGGCATTCAGTTTATGCACGTTGATGGTGGAATGGCTTTGTGTCAAACGAAATATATTGACACATTATTGCAGCGTTTTGGCCTTGAAGACTGTAAGCCTATTGCCACTCCTATGGAGACAGGTTTACGATTGAGTCTTCATGATGCTGGAGATGCATTTGATGTTGTTCTCTATCAGCAGGCTGTTGGATGCTTGATTTACTTATGCATTACTCGGCCAGATATTCAGTTTGCTGTCTCACAGATGAGCAGGTTCATGCATTGCCCAGGAGTCACGCATTGGAAAGCGGTTAAGCGCATCTTTCGCTACTTGAGTGGTACTCGGCTACTTGGGTTGTTTTATCCCAAGGGGGGATCACTACCGCCAGATTTGCATGCTTTTTCTGACTCAGATTGGGCTGGTTGCTATGACACTCGTGTGTCCACCAGTGGTTTTTGCTTCATGCTTGGTAGCTCATGTATATCTTGGTTGAGCAAGAAGCAGCCTACTGTGGCCACTTCCAGTTGTGAGGCTGAGTATAGGGCAGCTTTCACAGCGACTGTTGAGTGTGTGTGGCTCAGACGCCTTATGGCTGATTTGGGTGTTGGCCAGTCTTCTGCCACCACCATCTTCATTGACAGTCAGAGCGCATTGGCAGTTGCGAGGAACCCTGTGTTCCATGCTCGCACTAAGCACATTGAGGTGCATTATCACTATGTCAGGGAGAGGTTCTCTGCTGGGGAGATCAGCTTGGCATATGTGCCCACGCAGGAGAACATTGCAGACCTTTTCACGAAGGCTCTGCCTAGGGAGAAGTTTGAAGCTTTCCGCAAAGCTTTGGGCTTACTTCCTTTTGTGGAGTGATTTCCACATAGCTTGGCACTTCCTTATACATGAGTGCCAGCTCCTTGTTCACCGCATCACTCCCAGGGGGGATTTGTTGATATATTTAGGTAGTGATGTGTGTGAACACTCTAGGACTGCCGGGGCACTTTTTTCCCTCTTTAGGAGGTTTTTTTCCCCCGGCTTGTATATACGCCTATTGCCCTAATGGGCTACTTATCTTTGTACATTCTCTAGTAATACATTCAGTCGTGTGTGTTGTGCTCCAAGCTTCTTCTTCTTCCTTGTGTTGTTCGCGTGCTTCCGCAGACGTCTAACTCCAACAAATAACACCTATAAGTTTCTGTCAACTCTGATGATTTTGGCTCAAAAAACCTGCATAAATTTGCAGTCGTTGCTCCCACCAAAACTGAAATCTTTCAAAAAACATGTAGTTATACGAGTGTGGCTGAAAACACAGCCCCAAAGGTTGATATTTAATGTCGTAGAAGTACAAAGAACACTCTTCTTGATGTTCTTGGACCTGTGTGAAGAGAACTATGTGCGGAAGTACTCCAAAATGGCTCCAAAAGACACCCCAAAAATGCTTCAAAAATAGGCTTTGAAAGCAAAGAATGAAGCTTTGAGGGACCAAAACATGTTCAAGGTAATGTCAGCCTTAGTCTTTCCCCTTCTTCAGACACCACAAGAGTGTAGCTTAGTGGCAAGATATTTCCACGGTTAAGCGAGCTCTGGGGGGAACAATACTGGGATGGGTGACATCCCAAGAAGTACCGGGGACCTCTATCTTCCTTGATCGTTGAGGTCCTCCCTCATGCGCAGCCAACGGTGCCAATGGTGACTTCGGTAACTCGGATGACAAGGTATGCCAAGGTCTATGCCTTGGTTGTCGCCTTAATCGTAAGCCTTGGAGTAAGTGGGGGGGAGGGGGAGGTCTCGCTTCACTCGCACAAAAGGAACAAACCTTTTGCATCGAAATGCTTTGATACCAGTGAAGGGTTTCAATGGTGATGCACCAGAGTGTGTTGTCCTTATCGAGAGCTCCACGATGATATCCTTGGAGTAGAAAGCGGACCTCCTAAGGCCGCACATTGTACTTCACACAGAGACTGTAGAATACACTGAAAACACAGTACACAGGGAGCATGAAGATCGATTTCTTAGGTCTTACAAATGTAGTCGAACTTACAGTCCATGACTGACCAGACGACTATATGTTTGATTAAAGAACATATACAAAGTAGTGTCCAGTGGCCATTTGGCCTTTCACATGGACACTAATGGTAACAAGATCATATCAATTTGCCCCATTTCATGAATGTGCTTTGTTGCAAGACTGCAGATAAAGATGTTTTGGTCCCTCTCAACATGTGTATGGCAGTGGTGTACCACAATTTTGTATTTGTCTCATATATGTTAGTGGTGCATCACAATTTTTTATTTAGTTTGTATGTAGTAGTGGTTTGCCACATTTTGTATTTGGCTCATATATAGCACTGGCTTGCCATACTTTTGTGCATGGTTCATTTGTGGGATATATATCTCTTTTATACATGGTTTTGTTATGGAATATCTCTTTTGTACATGGATTATGGTTCATTCTGCTCCTACATATCTCTTTTATGTTTGACAATTTGTTTTGTTTTATCAAATCATGTTTTGGTTGTCGTTCATCTAAACCCTAAATTAACAACCACTAGAGTTCGTCATATGTACTCGGTTTTTTTTTTGGGCAAAGTGTATTGTCATTTTCTACACAACAACATTTTCATGTTGTTGCAACAAGAGATAACACACTCTACCCAAAAAAAACATTTGCAGATATGGTCGCCGACAAAGGCATTGGTATGAGCATTGGTATGCCCAAGGACATATTGATGCTTATATCGATGATTTTGCCATGGACATACAGATGCTTATACCAACGATATTGATACTGACACATATACCATTGCTTATACCGTTAGTTTGTAGGTAAATATGGATGCCTATACCGACAAAAATATACTAGTGCATATATCGATGGTAGTGGGAAGGTATCGATGTGTATATTGATGCTCAAACCGATACTTATATTGTTGTTATTGTACCAAAGATTATACCCAAGCTTATACCGATACCGAGCCTAAATTTCCCCCATGTATTTGTGTCAATATAAGGTCCGGTATGCCCCTCATATGTTGTAGTGATTCCATCTATTCTACATTTAAAGTACTCTCTTGGGCATTAACAAACTTAATTGTATGCCCACATATGCACTTAGCCTTACAAAAACTCTAAAGATGCCCTCATGAAAGATAGCACTCATATATGAAATACTTTTTTACTTCCCATATCACATGTGAGATTATTTCAAAGATCATTCAATGAATGCCACCTTCAAAATTAAAATGTGTTCCATGCATACTTCATATATACCATGATCATGTAAAAACCATGAGAAAGGAAGGAGGCACTTCATAGACCGTAAATGCATGATGCTAGTGAAAGAAGAAAACTAATTATCTTCAATTGAAGCTTGAATTTTTCCCCTTGCTGATTTGGAGAGATCATAAAAGAGACAAAGCTTCTCAATGACTAAAAGCAATGAAACGCCAAGCATTGAGATCCTATAAAAGAGACAAAGCTTCTAAATGACTAAAAGCAATGAAACGCCAAGCATTGAGATGGCAACCAAGAATCTCGTGTGAGCTCAAGTTCCTATAAAAAATAATAGACCTAAAACTATGAACTCCAGAAGTTCAAAATAATATGGATAATATGCTGGCTCTGACTACCAATGTAGTATAACTAGAAAGTCCTATCAATTAATTTCCTAGAAAGGTTACAAAATACACTAACTTAGACCACCAAGTTCAAGAGAGAGTATGTATCCATCCATCCAAATCCACCCATATATATACCTCGAGGTAAATGGGTGCATGCCCTTGGTTTTGTCCAAGCCTCCCTCATGTGGACACTTTCCCAAGGGTCATCACATGCCTTCTAATTTCCCAAGTTATGTCACATGCCTCCTAAATCAAATGAGGATTCTTCTCTCACGTACATGGAAGGTGGATCATAAAGAAGCTTGTCCCAAGAATAAGATCCCCACATCTTAGGATAAATCAAGCCTAAAGTTTACAACTATCCAATTGGGAGCTCATATGAATAAATACCCCAAGGGTTAAATCCAAGGGTTCAACCCAAAGGTTCAAGCATGTGTTAAAGGTAAATCAAGGGTTAAACCAACTAAAATACATCATATTCTAACCTCCATAATCCATATATTTAGGCTTCTATATCCATGAATTATACAACACCGTCGATGCTTCTGAATCACTTTAATGTGCCATGGATCTTCCAAAACTGCCTTCTTGATTACATACATTACCCTTTGATGAAATGCATCCATTTTTGTGCTAGTTCAGTACTTCGTGTAAAAATTTAAGGCCCTTACTAATATTAATAAAGCTCCTTGGTTCCCATGACGATCCCATGGTTTTCTGCCAACCTTCTCTTCATCAAGAAATCCCTCTTTCCTAGAGATAAAAATTTAGGGACTGCTATTCTCCTTCAAAGAATTTGATTAAAGTTATCAAATTTATGAATTTCATTTTGATTGAATCTAAAACGGAGATCCAAATATATGGAGGGTTATAAGGGAGAATCTTTATAGAATACTCTTTAACTAGAGTCAAAAGTTAACAACAGTAAATCACACCTACAAAGAGGTCTATTTAAGATAAAAACATATTCTTATATATGAAGAGAAAATAATGAGAAAGAATTTATAAATGTACTTCAAGTAATAGTGGGCATGCAAGTTTGACACTAAAGAAATATGCAGACTCCTCAAGAAAAAAACAATAACTCTTGAAGCAATTAAGTCCCTCCCGAAAGGCAAAATCTTGAGGATTGATGGTCTCAATACTAAGTTCATCAAAACTTTTAAGAAGGTTGAAGTGAGACTTGTATGCTCATTTTCACACAGAATGATCATTTTTGGTGCACTACCAAAGTGATTGAATGAAGGTGTAATAAAGCTCATCCACAAGAAAGACAACAATAATAGTATTGAAAACTAGCGGCCTATCATCATGCTTCAGACCCATTACAAAGTCTTTGCCAAGGTGCTTGCCAATTGCATTATGGGCCATCTTCAATCACGGATGAGTGAAGATAAAAAATTCTTCATAAAAGGAATATCCATTCTTGAAGTGATCATTTACATTTGGGAGGGAATTGATTATGGAAAGGACTCGACTCAAGACATTCTCTTCCTCAAGATTGACTTTGACAAATCATATGATAGGATGGAGTGGGATCCAATCCTCCAATCCCTCAAGGGCCCTCTCTACCACCCTAAATTCATGTTTTCCATGCTCATTGTGAATGCTTCTTCTCAGGATAACATTAATGACAATCTCTCTTTCTATTTCTACCTTAAGTGCTCCATCATACAATGCCCATTGTTATTTGTTGTTGTTGTTGATAGGATCAATTGCCTAGTTGAAAACCAAGTTCAATTGGGGCATATTCTAGGTCTCTCTCTCCCCACAGTCAGAATCCTATGGTTCTTGGAATCTTTGCTGATTGCACAAATGCAAATCTATAGAATGACACATAGTGTGTTCCTAGATCCTAGAATTACCTTGATATTTTTGTGATACCTCTATTTTTGAGTATCAGCCACTTGAAGACTACATAGAGGTCCTTGAGTGGACCTCCCTCACAATTTCTATAGATGCAAGGATTTAAGGAGTTTCCCAATCATTGCGTTCCACTTTCTTGGCATCAGATTGGTTTTGGGATTTCCATGGGCAAAAGATGGGATTGGATTCTTGTTAAGCTTGAGAAGAAACTTCAATATAATAAGGCTATGCAACTTAATGTAGTTGGGCAAGCTATGGTGAACAACACATTCCTTATCTCCTCTCTCATCTACTTATTGGTGTTTTGGAGATTGTGCAACAATGAAATGTTAAAGTTCAAAAGCAGCTAGAAGGAGATGGGTGGTCTGGGCATTTTGGATGTCAAATGTATGTCCAATAAGATGGTGCCCAAATAGATGATTTAAGCTTGGAATAATGATGAAGTTTTTTGGGCCAAATTAATTTTCAAAAATAGTGGCAACCTTCATCTATTTGAGATCCCCATAAGGGCTTGAATTAATTACTCACATATTCTCCCTATTTTTCGTTGTCCCCAACGATTCCGATCTTGTGTGCTTCCTTTGCAAACATTGGAACCTGATGAAACCTTTTTGTGTCATCAACAATAATTAGAAGTGGGCTACTGGGATTAGATAGAATGACTCTATTTGGTTCCTGATCATGGGTTTCATGAGTGTTGAGTCTAACACTTACTCTTTAGTTTATAATGACTTTTGTACACCATTGTAATGAGTAGGGAGAATCCTTTTTTGCTCATCATCCTCACTAACTTCTCCCACTTTCTTGACAATAATTTGAAAAAGACTTAAAGCTACTTCATCATGAGACTACGTCTACATTATTGGTGTAGATTTCTAGTTGCCATGACCCTTTTTCTATTGCGTGAAAGATACTACAACCACCACACACATGAGGGATGGTTGTCCTACTAACATAATGCAACTTTATATGTCTCTATCCAAGTTTCATCCTACTTAGAGAGATTGATACTATGCTACCAAGTTGTTAGGTAGCATGAGCATGCAATATCACGTATCACTCATGCAACTACATGTAAGTAGATGTGCTCCAAGGCTCTAGTTAATTGGATTTAGAAGATTGGGCTTAGGTTTGAGTAAAATATATTGTACTTATCCTTGTAGGGTTTGAACCAAATATCTCCCACAAGAGGCTTAGATACTTAACCATTAGTTTGCATAACTTTACTTGGTGAGAACACATGAAACTATATAGAAATCTAGCAACATAATTTCGGGCCTTAACAAGATTGAGCAACCAATATCTGATTTCATAGATGTGTGAAGCAATCAAAAACTCATGCTCACGCTTACAATATGAAGCATGTTTTCATCTTTATGGTGGGACTTGCCTCTTATTCGAAGTGAACAGAGGGGAATATATTGAAAATTACTTGTTTTGAAATATAGTCGGATCTTTACCCAAATGAGTCAAAACATCATCTCGCATTGCACTTGATAAGCTAAATTGGGTGCAAAGCATAGAAAGAATGACAAGAGTGGAACACGCCTTCTATTTTCATTTTTTTTTTCTATGTGATAATCAAGTAGGACTATGTGAAGTGGTTGGATTTCAAGGCACCCATAATTAAACTGCTATGCTCATCCATCTTTGGGAACCACTAGTGTATGGACTTAGAAAAATGGCTAGGTTTATAGATTAATGTGAGAACTTTCTTCAAGCTCAATTGGATTTGGTTTTCTTTAATACCAATGTTAAGTGAGAGGGATTATGACCACCACATACACAATCTCCTTTGAACCTAATGTCTCCTCATAAAGCTCTTTCTAAGGGTCAAGAAACTCAAGCAAGTTGATACTATGCTACCAAGTGATAGGGTAGTATGAGCATGCATCACCAAGTGTCACCCATGTAACTACATGATCCCCAAATGTCCTAGTTAACTAGAGTTCCATCCTTTTAGAAGATTGGGTTTCCGGTAGAGGCTTGAAAACTTTAACCACTAGGCCACACAACTTTACTTGGTTTTGAGAAAACGTGAACTTTTACTTAAATTTAACAAGATGATTTTGGGCCTACCCAAGACCAACCAACTCATGTTCATTTTCAGATCTATTTGAATCAACTAGATACTCATGCTACTCTTACTCTATAACACTTTCTTGGAATACTCTTTTGTGTATTTTTTAGATTAGATTTCTTTTTGGGCTTGTAGAACAATGGTTTTATGACACAAACTTTTCTTGAACTTGGCCGAAGTACCTATGCAAAGATCATATATTTGGTGTGATGTTAGACTCAAAATCATACCTTATTGTTGCATTTGAGAGAGCTTTCTATTTCTAAGAGAATATCTTGTAAGTTAGGCTCTAGGAAAGGTGGTGCATGACCTTGTAAGTATTTCCATTTCTTCTTTTGAACTATTTCTCAAAGCTTGCATTTTCCAAGGCCCTCTGTTTATAGATTTGGAATGACCTCATCATATATTAGATGATGTGTCACATGCTTCCATTGCAACACCTCTATATTGAGCCTCTATAGTAAAAAAAGCATGGGTTGCTTCTTATTGCTCCATGTAAGAGCGACCCTCCCAAGAGAAAATAGAAAACCACTATTACATCTTCTATAACTAGAACAATCTAGATTGATGTATCCATGAACTTGCAATTCTACACCAACTCCATAAAACAATGCATAATCCAAATTAGCACTCACATAATGTAGAGTATGTCTCAAAGCATCTAAGTGATGTTTCCTAGGAACCTACATGAATTGACTATGAAGTTCTGTAGTGTAGCTTAGATCAAGCCTTGTAATTGTGAGATGGACTAAACTTCCCACAATCCTCATGTATAGAGTAGAATTCTACTATGCTTCACTTGAGGTAGCATACAACTTCAAATTCGGATCCAATGTCATAGGAATTGGTTTACAACCAGCCATACCATATTTTCACAATGTACTCAAGTCATATTGCCTTTGGGACATCCATTACCTATTTTTATATGCATAAATTCAATGCCCAAAAGGTGGGAAACACACCAAGATATTTCATCTCAAATTCTTGCATAAGGGGTTGCTTTGCCTCTTAAATGCATTGTCATTATCACCACCTATAATCAATCCATCAACATAAACTACCACAATTAGGATGCCATCATAAATATTTCTTGCATATGATAGATGATCTACGTCACACATAGAAAACCCAAAGGAAGTTAAATAAAAACCAATCCTTTCATGCCAAGCATGATGGGTTTGTTTAAACCCATACAGAGTCATCTTAAACTTGCAAAAAACTTAGGCTTCTTTCAATCCTCATATCCTTGTGGTTGGTATTGGTATACTTTTTCCTACAACTCACCATGTAAGAAAGCATTCTTCAGATCCATCTTATGCAATATCCATCCTTTATTTGTTGCCAATGTAAGATGTTGTCTCACACTAGCCATTTTAGCTAAAGATTTGAATGTTTTCTCATACTCAATACCATATGTCTATGCATTATTTTTTGCTACTAATCGTTCTTTATACCTACTTATGCCACATAAGGATTATGTTTTATCTTGTAAACCCACTTGCAAACTATGGATTTCTTTCCTTTTAGCAATGGAATAAGCTTAAGAAACTCTAAAACAAATTCTACTGTGGTTGACCATAGAACCACTAGCCAAAAAAAAAACAAGTATAAGCATACAAGGAAGGTAGAAGTAGACAAGGGGTTTAGCATTGGTGATCATATTAGTGTCATCAAAAAACATTTGAAGACCAAACTAAGAGGGAGTATTGTGAATATGGATATCTTTGATGGATCCTCTATTTTAAACATATTTGAGAAGACATTCTAGAGCGTCAATGGCTTTGGCAAATAGAAGGGGAACAAGAGGGCAGCCTTATTGTACATTCCTTCTAAGCTTAAAAGGATGATATAAATGACCATTCATGGAGATTGTGGAGTAATCAATACCAAAAAGAGTGTTGGCATATCTAATGAATATTCCATACCATATTTCATGAAGAGATTCAAGAATGAAATCCTACTATATTCTATCATAAACCTTGTCAAAATCCACTTTGAAAAAGAAGTATTCCTAGTTCATCTCATTAGCACACTCCATACCTTCCCATAAAGTGATGATAGCATCAAGAATAAACATTCCTTTGATAAAACCTTTTTACTCAAGTAAAATAATCAAATCCATAAGGGGACTAAGTCTCCTATCAAGAAAAGAAGCAAAAACCTTGTATATAGAGGTCAAGCAAGTGATAGGTCTCTAGTTATTGATATCATCTTTATTACCTTTCGTATGAATGAGCCTAAAGAAGGAGGGTTTCAATGTCCACAATCTAGGCGCTAGACCCTGCTTCGGAACTAAAGCCTCCTGCTTCTTCCATGTTACTGCGTGCTTGCTAGTTCTGTGAGAATATAGAAGCATGCATTAACATTGTAATGGACAAGATAGAACAATTTTTGTCCCCGTTACAACATTAACATGAGGTAAGTAAGGGGTTAGTGGGTCAGTGAGTGCTCGATGATTGTGTGTGTTGTTAGTGAACAAGTAGTCCTATGAGCTAAGTGAAAAGATGCAGTGTGAGAATGATGCAGTTAGTAAGTGGAGATGGATTTACAAATGGGGATCGGGGGGTTTATTACAAGCTTAAGGTTGCCAAACATAGTGGATGGGTTTTGGTTTTGATATTGTGGAAACTCTGGAGGGCTTTATAAGAGTGTCTGCTTGGAAATGAGGCTTTTTAGGGACCCATTTACAAGTGATTCTGCTCGTGCTCATGGGCAAATATGTGTTTATGCATGTTCAATAAGAGTGGGTATGTGCTGTTCGAGTGAGTGAACCATCTTGTACATGGTTTGGTTTGTGTGTGACTATTTGAGCCCGCAAGCAAGCCTTAGGCACCCAAATTTGTGTTGATTGTGGGTCAACCTTCATCGACTTCTTGGGTACCCAGATAGACTTTACTTTTACAGACGAATTTTTGGAGGACTTCTTATTAGTGTCTGGTCGTTGATCACTAATAGGAAGTTGAGCCAGTTGTTGAGGCTTGACCACAATAGAATGCTCGCCTTTCTGCACCCACACTTATTTTGATGGTTGAAACACCGTGCTTCATTTTTTCTTTGGGCTTCGAGCATAAGTCATCTGCTTCTTCTGCATTTGATCCGCCTTTGGTTGCTGTATCCCTGTGGCTTTTGGAAAAGAAGGGAGTTCCATCGTATCCTTGAATTCTTTGTTGAGATAATCATCCCTCTGCATCACATAGTTGTGGACAAGAATAGCATGGTCATCTTCATGTGTACTCCTGGAAGGACCAGGAGTGTGTGCCTTTCCTAGTTCCTTGAGTGCTCCATTGTCTAACTCAACTATAATTCGACTCTGATTTACCCATACCTGAAGAAGTCCACTTCTTAGGTTTAGGTTGACTACATGATCATAGATCCAGTCTTGACCCAAGACAAGAGGTTCAGTGAGATCCTCATCTTGACACACTAGTACTTTAACTGTCATTAGAACATCTTGAATGTAGAGGGGAAATTCCACCTTGCCCATGCAAGGGGTTTCCACACCTCCCAATCCTATGAGATATGCTTCTATAGGATTGATACTTAATTTCAACTTTTGACAGTAAGAAAGTTTAACCGCACTAGTGGCTGCGCCTGAGTCAATCAGGGCCCATACAGTCCTTGCACTTTTCCCTTGTCCTATCTCTAAGGTTACAAAAGGACGTCGATCAATTATTCTATGGGGACTTATACTTGAGACTTAACACATAGCCATATGATATCCTAGGTCTGCATAGTCATCTGCCATGGGCTGATCCCTACCCTGTCTTCTCAACTTCATCCTTTGGATGCGTTCTAAAGCTTCTGCTTGAGCTTCTTCTCGAATTCTCTTTTCTTCCTCCTTGCGTTTCTTGGCAGTGTTGAGTTGACTTAGCATCTCTTCAGTCATAGGTTCCTGATATAACTTGACTCTGCATTCGCTTATGTAGCTATGGAGAACATCGCCTTCTAAAGTGGCTAGTTGTACTGCTCCACTAGTCGAGATCCTATTTATGATCATAGGTCCATAGCCTCTCTTCTCTAATTTTCTTGCATGTTGCTTCAAAGTGTAGACTAACACTAGGTCCCCTGCTTTCAAGCCTTTATCCTTCACATGTGCGTTGAAATATGATTTTTGCCTCTTTTTGGCTGCATAAATTCTTGCTGCAGCTCTTAATCGTGTTTCACCTAATCGTTCGAGGTCAAAGATTCTAGATGAAAGCTCATGGCCTGTCCACTCGTGCTCCTGTGCTACCCTCAATGTTGGTATCAAGAAGTCTAATGGTAGCACTGTTGATGCATTTTACCCAAGCCTACATGCTTGATATATTTGATATTATCCTCATTTGTAAGTCACATGAGTAGTCATGTGAACACCTCTTGTAAAAGAGTTCATTTTTATCTCTTGTAATTGAAAAAAGAAAAAGGAAAAGGATTGCTTACCTCATGCATGATGTAAAAGCAATTTTGTGGCTCTAACTACCAAAAACCACGACTTTTTGAGCTGAGGGAATCTCTCCTAACTTTGGGGATCACTTTTAAGTGGAGCCATTCGAATTCGAATTCAAAACTCCCTCCAAGAATCGCTATAAAAAGAGCAAGAAGGAAGAGGCGATTAGCAAGCCTTGTACGTGACCACTCCATGTCATTTTGTAGAGATTGAAGAGCTTACTCCATAGCTCTATCATTCTACTCCCATTGTGCAAAGATTCATTGCCAATGTGGTTGTAATCATATGTGAATCTATACATTTATTATCATCTACCTCTCTGTTTTGTTCTCTGTTATACTCACTCAGGGCAGTACTTTCAGAAGGTCATATCTCGAGTTCTACTGATCCTTTTTCAGTGATTTAACATGTCTTGGATAGCTCTTACTATCTAGTTTCTGCATATCAATTTTCAAGGTCATTGCATATACAGATGTGGAGATATATGCATTTTACTGCTTACTGGTCTATCTCTGCAGAGCCCCAAGAATTGTGGGGATGTTCCAGAAATTGTTGAAACTTGTTCTCAGTGCTCAGTCCATCATTTGAAGTGTTTTAACTTGGATTGGGAAGCTTGCTAAGTCTATTTGCTATGGCCAAAAGGAATTTTTCTAATTCTTACCAAGTTGAGAGAACTGTTCATTTTTTTCAGCAGGTGTATGTCCAAAAATAGCAAGTTTTGGGAGCTAGTCATTTCGCAACTAGTCTGTCTTGACTTAAACTTTTGGGATACATGTTCCAAAGTACTTGGCTGATATTTTGGTGGATTTAGGAAGCTCAAAGGGTCTACTAATCAACTCTGAAGTCTCAGTTGGCTGGTGTGAAGCTGGTTGTAGCAGCACCTACTCATCTTTGGATTGCATCCACCATCTCTCTTCACAAGCACTGCATTTTGGCCAAATACCATTTGAAAGGGAGTGTCTTGGAGTACCGTTTTATAGGCGACTCGGTATGCCCAAACAGCGTGGTGTAGCTATTTGTCCCAATCAAAGCGTTTATTATTCACCAATTTGGTGAGCACATTGCATAGGATCTTAATTGTGCTTTCAGCTTGCCCATTAGCTTGTGGATGATAGGGAGCAGACTTCTTGTGTATAACCAAGAAATCTTGGAGAAGATTTTCAATAACTTCATTCAAGAAGTGAGTGCCTCTATCACTTACTAGCTCGATAGGTAGCACGTATCTAGTGAACACATTCTCAAATAAGAACTTAGCGGTTGTTTGAGCATCGTTCTTTGTTGTGGCTTTTACTTCTACCCACTTGGTCAGATAGTCCGTGGTCACAATAATGTATTCTGCATGTGAACCCTTAGCTGGGGGATTAATAGGACCTACAAAGTCTATTCCCCACTTAGAGAATGCACATCCACCCATCATAGGTTTCAGAGGCATCGCATCTTTGCGTATAGGATACTGAGTTCGTTGGCAAACATCACACCTCTTCACATAGGTATGTGCATCCATATGAAGGGTTGGCCACCATAATCCTGCAAATAGGATTGCCTTGATCACCCGATCTGGTCCAAAGTGTCCTCCTGCTACACCCTGGTGAGCAGTTTCCAAGATCTTAAGATATTCACTCTCATGGACACATAATCTAAGGTAACCATCTTTACCATGCTTGTATAGATTATCACCAATGAATGAGTAATCTAGGGCTTCTTGTTCTAGACTTCTTTGTCTGGCCAATGTCATATCTTGTGGGAATGTTTTCGTCCTCAAGAAGGCTACTAGTGGTTCACTCCAATCTGGCACTATGGACACTTGATAAAGAGTGGCATGTTCAACAGGTGGTTTAGTGCAGCAGATCGGGCATTCCTTGCACAACTTATGGACATCAGCCTCCATAGTCGGCCAATGCACTCGGAGTCTCCTTAGTGTTTGTAGGGTTCGTTGCCTTGAATGGTGTTTCTCTAATGCACCTACATGTGCTAATTGCAACCATTTTGTGTACTCATCCTCTTCCACACAACAGGCTAATATCCCTTGATCTGTATGCTTGTGCATGTTTCCTGCCATGATGTGGTACTTCTGGGCTTTTAATACCTCCCTATCTTGAGTGTTTATGACTGGGTGGTTAGGCCCGTATGTCAATACTCGCACTAATGGCTTAGCCCACTGAGGTACAACTTCCAAATTAAACAAGTAAGCATCAGGAAGGTCATCTGATACTCCTTCTAGGGCTTCTCCAGACGTAATCCTAGAGAGATGGTCTGCTCTCAGGTGAGTCTTTCCTTTCCTCACCACAACCTCAAAGTCGTATTCCATTAGCAAGAGAAACCATCTCACCAATCTACCTATATTGCATGGCTTGTTCACGAGATATAACAATGCTTGATGGTCAGTAAAAAATTTAAACTTATTTGCAAGCAAATAGTGTCTAAAATTTTTGATCGCATATACCATGCCTAATCCTTCTCGCTCGATGGTGGTATAGTTCCATTCAGCTGCATTTAGTTGTCTACTAGCATAGGCAATTAGAAGATCCATATTACCTTCACCAGTAGGTTGTGCGTATACACATCCAATAGCATAATTGGATGCATCCATGTGAACATGAAAGGGCTTATTCCAATCTGGTGTGGTCAAGATTGGTGCTGAACACAATCTTCTTTTGAGCTCATTGAAAGAGTTTTCACATTCATCAGTCCACTCAAAGTTATTCAAAAGTCCGTATAGAGGCTTTCCTATGATGGCATACATGTGTATGAAACGTCGGTAATAACCACAATGCCCCATGAAAGCTTGTACTTCCTTGACATTCTTTGGCCTAGGTAGCTCTACTATAGCTCTAACTTTTTCCTCCTCCATAGATATGCCATTCTTTGACACTATGTGTCCTAGAATCTTGCCCTGCCTGACCATGAAAACACACTTTTCTGGGTTCAAATAGACTTGATATTCTCTACATTTGTCAAAGATTTGCATGAGCTCATGTTGAGGTTATGTGATGTTGCGGCAAAAGCTTGTTTACTAACAATATTGCGGAAAATTGCCACACCTCAACTAGAACTAAGCTAAAGTGATGTTAGAACACCTCTATAATCATCAGTAGCTTAGCAAACTTTTTGAAACTGAAAACTTTACAATTGTATTTAGTGAAAACTGAAATTTCACTTTACAGAAAGCTTCATGTTTCCTTCAAGCATCAATTCTGAACTGATTTATTTCAAACTTTACACTATTGTGTTTGCTTACAGTTAAATAATTTTTCCATTACTTAACTTTGCCAAAACTGTGTTTTTTAACTCACCAAAATTCCACCGGAACTTCACCCGACTCTCACCGTAATCTTACCGTAATTGTATCGGAATGCTACCGGAATCAAGTGCAATTTTGTTTGTAGTTACTTCAAGTGTGTATAAATGAATTAAGGAAGTGATACGTGAACTTCCTTCAGTGAATGAACTCTATCTAAAGTTTAAAGAAAAACTTCACCAATTCCGAATGTCTTTTTTCGGTCAGACACTACACTGTGTATGTGTCTTGTTTCACAAAAGTCTTTTGATCAACTTATAGTTGAGACTACTGGCTTCAAGATGAGCTACCTCTCATGAAAAACTTTACACTATGTTACGAGATCTAACTTGTAGATGTACTGGAAAATACTTATTGAGAAAACTGTAACTATTAACTACCTTTCACAGTAACATGAAATCTCTCAGATTTCTTGACATACGAAGAACGCTCAAACCTTTCCACATGAACATGTGTTTTCTATTAGAGAAGATGTGTACAAAATAGCTTGGCCTCACTTTGCTCATAGCTATGGAAAAACCCTCCTACTCTGGGTAGTTATTCCTTACCATCTCTCTCATATGAATACCCGACATTTCACGTTCTATTATTCATCTCTACATACGCAATCTCTGGCGTCTTCTATATCATTATACACTCTTCTATTTGCAGCTTTCCTACAATGTATATATTTCCCGTTCTATACACTCTCTTATATACATTTTGATCCGAGTTTCAACAAACTCTAATTCTAGAAATTTCTACGCTGTATATTACAGACATGAATTTATCCCTTCACTAAGGCTTGATTTTATGAATGCTTTGTTTCCTCTTTCCTTGTCATTATGCATAATTAGTGAGTGAATCTCCAACAGCTCCCCCTCAATCACTAATTTGCATCTTCTGGTCTTCATATATCCTTCTTTTCTTTTATACTTGCCATTTCTTTGAATCTACTTGTCTTTACTCCATCCAAGCTCTTTGTGAGAATATCTGCAATCTAATCTTTTGTAGGAGTGAATACCAATTCAATCTCCTTCTCCATTACCTTTTCCCTCAGGAAATGATATTGAATCTCTATGTGTTTTGTTCTTGCATGAAATACAGGATTTGCTGCAAGATACAACGAACTCATATTATCTCCATGTATGATAGGTATACCTTGATCAATACCCATGCTTTTGAATGAGGTCTGCATCCATATCACTTCTTTAGCTGCTTCCACAAGTCCTTTATATTCAGCTTCTGTTGACGATAAAGCCACTGTATGCTGCTTCTTTGAACACCAACTTACAAGCTTATCTCCTAGGTATATCATATACCCATGAGTTGACCTTCTGTCATCTTGACTTCCTGCCCAATCTGAGTCACTGTATGCTCTCAGCTTTATATCTGACGTATAAGGATAATATAATCCTTCCTTTATAGTTCTTTTGATATATCTAAGAACTCTTTGTCCTGCAACCCAATGTTGATCCTTAGGACAATGCATAAACTGTGAGAGAATGCCTACTGCATAACTGAGATCTGGTCTTGTTAGTGTAGCATAAATTAAGCTTCCCACTAACGGCTAATACTTTCTCATATCTTTCAACTCTGCACCATCATATTTGCTGAGTTTATGATTTACTTCAAGCGGTGTTGAAGCTTCTCTGCAATTCTCCATATTAAACTTCTTTAGTAAGTTTAGGAGATACCTTTCTTGTGAAACATATACACCATGATCTGTATATGTAACTTCAATTCCAAGAAAGTATGATAACTTTCCTAGATCACTGATCTTAAATTCTTTTTCAAGCAGTCTCTTTACCTCTTTGATTCCTTCATCTGAGGTTCCTGTGATTATCATGTCATCTACATAAATACAAATGTAGATCATACCTTCATCTGTTTTCTTGATGAGTAGACTTGCATCAACCTTTGAGCTTTGGTATCCAAGGTCATTGAGATACTTCACAAGTCTGTAATTCCAAGCTCTTGGAGCTTGCTTCAGTCCATAGAGAGCTCTTTTTAATCTGCAAACATGGTTTGGGTAATTGGAACTTACGAACCCTTCTGGTTATTCCATGTAAACTTCATCTGATATATATCCATTCAAAAATGTATTCTTTATATCCAGCTGACTAAGCTTCCATCCTTTTGATGCTGCTACAGCAATCAATGTCCTTATGGTTGACATCTTTGCCACCGGACTAAACGTCTCATCATAATCTATACCATGCATCTGAGCATAGCCTTTGACTACCAGTCTAGCTTTGTATCTGGCTATCCTTCCATCTGCAAGTTTCTTAACTTTGTAAACCCATTTATTTCCAATCACTTTCTTACCATTTGGTTTTGGAACAAGTTCCCAAGTCTTGTTATCCTCAAGAGCATTGAACTCTTCTTTCATCGCTTCTTCCCATTGTTTCTTCCTTTTGCTTCACTGTAACGCTGAGGTTCTTCATCTTCCTTTACTAAGTGAGCATAGTTTTTCTGAGTCAAATACGAAGTATCATAGGAATACCTTGTTGGTTGTTTTCTTACTCTGTTTGACCTTCTTGGTTCAAACTCTTCATGTGTATCTAAATACACATCTTCATCAAATCTTGATCCATCTTCGTTTCTCATACCTGATCCGATCCTGGACGTACTTGCCTGCATATGATCTTCATCTCCATTCACCTGCATATGTGATTTACCTTTTTCATTCCTTCTCATCTCTTCTTCAAGTGTTTTAACACTATGCTCTTTATCTGTATACAAGCTCTTTCCTTCATCAAATGTCACATCTCTGGAAACAGTAAACTGTTTGGTTAGAGGACTCCATAACCTGTAGCCCATCTGCTTTTCATCATATCCAATGAACACATATTTTTCATCTTTTGGTTCAAGCTTATGTCTTAATTGTGATGGTACATAAGCATAAGCAATTGATCCAAACACTTTGCAATGATCAAGTGTTGGTTTCTTGCCCCACCAAGCTTCATAAGGGGTCATCCCATTTAAAGCTGTACATGGTAATCTGTTTACCAGATATGTAGCTGTATTTACAGCCTCAGCCCAAAGATAGTTTGGACAATTTTTCTCCTTTAGCATTGCTCTTGCAAACTCAATTAGAGTTCGGTTTCTTCTTTCTGCTACTCCATTTTGTTGCGGTGTATACTTGCAAGTTATTTCTCTTTTGACACCTGCATTCCAGAGATAATCATTGAACTCTCGAGAAAAATATTCTCCTCCTCCATCAGACCTTAGTCTTTTGAGTTTCTGTCCTGTAAGTCTTTCAGCATATGCATGAAAATGTCTGAAAGCTCCAAACACTTCTGATTTCTCTTTCAAAACATAAAGAGTTATCCATCTTGTTGCATCATCAATGAAAAGAACATAATACCTTGAGCCACTGATAGATCCTTCTTTCGTTGGCCCCCATACATCTATATGTATTAGTTCTAGCACACCATCATGTTTGTAACCATTCTTCTGAAATGGTAACCTATGGGCTTTTCCCATCTGACAGGCTTCGCACTTGTGAATCATATGTTGGTTCTTCATATTTGGTAATCCTCTCACGGATTGTTTCTCCACCATAGTTTTAATTCCTGTTTCATTAAAATGTCCTAGCCTCTTATGCCAGAGGTCTAGTCTGTAAATACCTCATCACCATGTGTGATCAAGGCTTGACCAACATTCCCTTGTACTTTCAGAGTAAAAAGTCTACCTTCCTTTTTACCATGGACAATTTGTTTGTATCCTTCCTCTGGATCTTCAACAAATACTCCTTCATTCGTAAATCTGACTTGAAAACCTTTTTCTACTATTTGACCCACACTGATCAAATTCTTCGGGATTGTTGGAACATACAAAACATTTGTTAGTAGATCAGCTCCATTTTTACACTTTACTTTTCCAATTGACCTTACATTATGTTTTGTGTTATCACCTGTCTGTACTGTATGATTTGAAATACCTCCTTCAAGTTCTGATAATAATTCTATATTTCCTGACAAATGATTTGAACAACCAGAGTCAATATAGAATACCTTGAGGTCTTCATTCTCTGACACACTTATCGAGTTCATCATCAACATCGTATGATCATCATTCTGCATATCATTCGCAAAGTTGTAGTAGGTAGTGTTGTGAGACTGATTTTGTCCCCAACTTCTTGATCCACCTCTATCATATCCGCCTCTTTGGCTTTGTCTTCCTCTTTGATATCTTCCGCTTCTGCCTCTGCTATTATTGTTCTGATTCTGGTTTGATCCTTGTGAATTATGCTAGCAATCATGAGCCAAATGATTACTTAATCCACAGATCCAGCAAGCCTTCTTCTGATTACCTCTTCCTTTTGTATTACCTCTTTTTCTGACATTACCTCTTCCTCTTGCATAATTTGCTTGAGCAGTCACTTCTTCTTCATCTTTTTCTTTAACTTTATCACCTTTCTTCTTGTTCTTTGCGTACATAGCCAAACTTTCCTTTTTCTCCATCTGTCTTCAAATCTTGCTCAAATGTTAGCATTAATCCAAGCAACTGATTTAAATTTGGTACAAAATAATTTAAAGACAGTTCAGTTGAGAGTACGAAAGGTTTCCACCTTTCATCTCCTCTCAAACCTGCAATAACTTGCGCTATTAACCTGTGGTCTTCGATATCTTCATTAATTGATCCAAGACTGTCTGCCAAGTCCATCTTAGTGACATAATCACTAATGCTTTGACTTTGCTTTTTCTTGAACATTGTAAACTCTAACCACAAGCTAGCCTTTCTAGCTTTCGTTGTATTTTGGAAATGATCTTCCAATGCACTCCATATATCTTCTGCTTTCTCCATACCTCTAATATGTGGTAGTAGATGATATGTAACAGTATTATAGATATATGCTCTTGCCGTTGCATCTTTCTTCTACCACAACTTCAAGGCTTCTAATTCTTCTTTCTTTGGTTGACTATCATCTTTGAAAGTCGGCTTCTTTTCTTCTCGTGTCACATATATCATTAAGTCTTTACTCATAAGTAAAGCTTCCATTCGCATTACCCATGCGGGATAGTTATCTCTGTCCAATTTATCAATTGAGATATGATCTGCCATGATCTTCTTGTTTCTGTTACTTTCGGTGAGTGTAACGTTAAAGGATTTTACCTTCTGTAAACCTTTTACCTTGAGAATGACTTCAGAATACTTCTTGATATTGTTTGCTGTTGATCTCTTCAGCATTCACCTTTCTTTATGAGAATTCTTCAAATTCTCTTCCCATTTCTTCTTCTGAGAAACCTTTTTTGTTCTTCAGAACCTTTTCTTGTTCTAGTACCACCTATTGATCTTACTTCTATGATACCACTTCTTGTGGATCTTTCATGCTCTAATACCACTTGTGGATCTTACTGCTCTGATACCACTTGTTGAGGTTTATGATGTTGCAGCAAAAGCTTGTTTACTAACAAGACTACGGAAAATTGCCACACCTCAACTAGAACTAAGCTAAAGTGATGTTAGAACACCTCTATAATCATCAGTAGCTTAGCAAACTTTTTGAAACTGAAAACTTTACAACTGTATTTAGTGAAAACTGAAATTTCACTTTACAGAAAGCTTCATGTTTCCTTCAAGCTTCAATTCTGAACTGATTTATTTCAAACTTTACACTATTGTGTTTGCTTATAGTTAAATAATTTTTCTGTTACTTAACTTTTCCAAAACTGTGTTTTTCAACTCACCAAAATTCCACCGGAACTTCACCGGACTGTCACCGTAATCTTACCGTAATTGTACTGGAATGCTACCGGAATCAATTGCAATTTTGTTTGTAGTTACTTCAAGTGTGTATACATGAAGTAAGGAAGTGATACGTGAACTTCCTTCACTGAATGAACTCTATCTGAAGTTTAAAGAAAAACTTCACCAGTTCTGAATGTCTTTTTTCGGTCAGACACTACACTGTGTATGTGTCTCGTTTCACAGAAGTCTTTTGATCAACTTATTGTTGAGACTACTGGCTTCAAGACGAGCTACCTCTCATGAAAACTTTACACTATGTTACGAGATCTAACTTGTAGATGTACTGGAAAATACTTACTGAGAAAACTGTAACTATTAACTACCTTTCACAGTAACATGAAATCTCTTAGATTTCTTCACATACGAAGAATGCTCAAACCTTTCCACATGAACATGTGTTTTCTATTAGAGAAGATGTGTACAAAATAGCTTGGCCTCACTTTGCTCATAGCTATGGAAAACTCTCCTACTCTGAGTAGTTATTCCTTACCATCTCTCTCAGATGAATACCCGACATTTCAGGTTCTATTATTCATCTCTACATACACAATCTCTCACGTCTTCTATATCATTATACACTCTTCTATTTGCAGCTTTCCTACAATGTATATATTTCCCGTTCTATACACTCTCTTATACACATTTGATCCGAGTTTCAACAAACTCTAATTCTAGAAATTTCTACGCTGTATATTACAGACGTGAATTGTCCCTTCACTAAGGCTTGATTTTCTGAATGCTTTGTTTCTTCTTTCCTTCGTCTTTATGTTGTTATGCATAATTAGTGAGTGAATCTCCAACAGCTCAGGTATATGTGTTTGTCTCATGTTGGAATGAGCACAAAGATCATCAACATAGACCTCTGAATTCTTCCTCATGAATTCTTTAAATACATGGCACATCAGTCTCTGAAAGGTTGCAAGAGCATTGGTAAGCCAAAATGGCATTACTCAAAAAGCAAATATGCCACACTCTATGGCAAAAGCCGTCTTATGTTGGTCTTCTGGGGCAATGGCTGGCTGATTGTAGCCAGAAAATCCATCAAGGAAACTGTATACTTCCTTGCCTGCTACTCTTTCTAGTAGATGCTCAGTGATAGGAAGCAGATAGTTATCTCGAATAGTGGTTGCATTAACCTTCTTCAAGTTAATGCACACATGTAGCTTTCCATTCTTGTTGGGCACAACTACGATGGGGGATACCCACTCAGTGTGCTCAATTTCATAGATAAATCCGGCTTTGACCAATCTATCTATCTCCTCCTTGATCTTAGCAGCATAGTTATCGTTATATGTGTATGGCTTTTGTTTAGAGGGTTTGGCATCTGAGGTCATAAGAATAGTGTGTGAGCATATGTCAGGGTCTACACCTTTCAAGTCCTTGTAGCTCCAAGCGAATACATCTCTGTATTCTCTTAGCAGGGCAGTCAACTCTTGCTCTTCTTCTTCCATCAGGTCATGCCCTATGTAAGTGCATCTCTCCTCTCCTTCTTCTATGGGTACAACTATTTTCTTGGTGGTTTCTTTGTTATCATAGGCCTCCCCTGATTACGCTTCACGTCTAGGCATTCTTATCATTACTATCCTATCATCTACTTCATACTTTTTAAAGTTTTCAGGGACCTTAAACAAATATTCTTCCTCTTCTGGTGTGACTTCTCTCTTCTTTCTTTTCTTGCCTTCGCTCTTAGCGGTCACTTGTGTGGTTAACCTCACTTCTTTTATAAGCTCCTCGTGTCTCTGAGGATGAGCTTCTACTTCATAGAAGTATTCTTCATCTGATGCAAATGGTGGGTCCATAATGATTGACTCTAGATCGGAGTCACTTGCATCCTCAAATGCATCAGGGCTAGGTTCGCATTCTTCTAGAATTGATTCTCCCATGATTGGCTCTATTGAGAATACTGAAATGTAATAGCCATCCTCATCATAGTGGGGTGTCCATTGTTCTTCATTGATGGCTACATCCATTGTTGCTAAAATTTCTGCCCAATCATGAGGTTCAAATTGATCATCAGGGAATAATACAAGTGCATAAGCTGGGTCTTGAATAGATTTATGTGTCTCTTTTGCACCTACCTCTCTGGCTTTTTCTCTCTTCTCCTCTTCTACTGCCACTTTGCACATCCATAAGTGGGTGTCTTCATGCATCCATGAGGATCCCGATCCTATAGAATGCACTGATTCAGTATCGTCTTTGGCTCTACGGATGGGGTTCCATTGGATGGGAGGTACGTCTCGATAAGAGTAATCCTTGGGATTAACTTTGGTCGTGACACCTAAGTGTTGCAAATATAAGGAATTGGTTCCCCAATCCTGTACCACTTGCAACTGCCGCATACAAGGTCTTCCCAAAATCATCTCATAGGCCTGGTTCTTGCTAAAGTCACAGATAGCAAATGTGTGCTCAAACTCTACACCACAAGTAGTGAGAGTTATTCCTTCTAACAGCCCTAAGGGTCTCTCTATGTGACCATCAGCCATCTACAATTTCATTCTCCTTGGCCTAAGTGCTGGCTTGCCAATGCTTCCATAAGGAGGTGGTAGCAATAGCAACTCTTGCACCTGAGTCTAGAATTGCCTTGGTTGTGTACCCCTGATGGGTAATGGGAAGATAGGTGTTTCCTTCTTCTCCTTCACTCATGTCTCCTATCTTATCCAAGGGTATTTCTGGCACTGTTCTATGGGATCCTACCTGGGAACGAGGTTCCACTACTTCTCGCACTTGATTGGCTACATGTTTCCACAGTTCCGGCCTAACCTTGAGTAACTCTTCTAAAGTGAGATTGCACTGCACTTTAGTATTCTTTACTACCTCTATCTTCCTAGGTATGACTGAGTCTTCATTTCTTACCATGACTGTGGGTGCTCTCATACATGTGGACTTTGCTTCCCATGGACTTGTGAAATGGGGTAGTTCTTGTATGGAATTAGACTCGAAGTCTAATCCCTCATGAGATTGGGCACGCTCCTGCTCTTCAAAAATAGAAGGAATATCTTGTGGGAATTTATCATGCGTGTCATCCACAAGTTCAATGGGAGGAGGGACTTCACTCTCTTTTGCCCATTTCTCTTCTTGAATCTCTCGTAGAAATTCTGGTGTGTACCTATTCATAGAAGAAGAGGTGTCTGGTTCAGTGGAATTGGGCACATAAGCTTCCTGTGGGGGAATGCTTATTCTTTTACTTGCCTCATCTCTTCCTTGGTTTTTTCCTTCCTTAGCAGATCTTGCAATATGCTCTCTAACTTCTCTAATAGTCCATCCAAGTGCAATTGTGCCTTAGCTGAGCAAGAGTAGTTGAAGAGGCAACTGGCTTCAAACATGGTCTAAGCCAATGCTACCATTTTCGCGCAAAGCTTGGTTCTTTCTATCTGTAGGTCAGCTCTAGGATAGCCCTTGTCATGATCCGTCACATTTGGCCCTTGTTGGATTCTGGCCTGATATGCCTTAAGCATCATGTCTATGTCTTCAGGAGTGGGGTCAGCTAATATTGATCCTACTCTAGGGGGTGGTGGAATGGTATGAGGTGGGCTGAAAGCTAGTGGATTAGACGGTGATAGGGATGAAGGTGGTGGGATTATGTGAGAGTTTGTTTGAGAGGTGAGCTCAATAATCTTGGCTTTTGTCTCTCTTATGATTTCTTCTAATTCGCTCATCTTTTTAGACCATTGTCTTTTCATTCTCTCTCGGCTATCCTTCCAAGCTCTCGACTGTTTCTTGGCTATGCTCTCAGTTTCACTAATCTTTGCACTCTTTTCTTGGCCTAAACCTTGGTTCTGCTGCAAATCCTGAGCTCTAGTGACCACCTGTACTGGTGCAGTGGAGGTTACACTTCCTGTAGCGTCTATTACTAACCCAATAACATTAATTGGAGTGATGTTTGGCATATTATTAGGATTCTTTGGGCAATCTCGTAAGAGATGCTCCTTTCCACAATCTTGACAAAAGCCTTGGATTGTTACCGACTGGGGTTGTGTATGTGCAGGCATTGGGCAATCACGAATGAGGTGATCTCCCTGACATCTATAGCATGGTCCTCTAGGGAATGGGGGTCTTACCTGCCTAGGTTGAAGTCTGGTGTTGGGATTTGTGTACATGATGTTTGCATACTCTGGATCCCAACTAGGTTCACTCGGTTCTTCACTATAGTAGGATTCACCATGTTCAAGAGATTGCATGTAGTAAGCCTGGGGGCTATCAATATGTGTAGAATCAAAGTTGTGGTCACTGGGGTCACTTTCTGAAAGCAATGGTGTTACTAGCACTATGGCTCTATTCAGGTTCTCTTCTGCAGCTCCATACTTTACTGGGATCACATTGGCTAGAGTTGGAGGTTGTTGGGCTAGCACTGGCTGAGGTCTCTGCTGGGCTTGATATTGTGGTTGGTAGGTTTGTTGAGGCCTAGCATACTATTGTGGTGGGTACTAGTTCTGGTATCTGCCCTGTTGTGGATATGGTTGAGGGTAGGTTTGCCTAACCGCTTGCTTATTGTATGGGCAATCTTGTGCTGTGTGATTAGTGTATCTCCGTTCTATGGTACAGTATTGGCTACTGGGATTCACTTGGGGTTGAGCCATGATGGGACATACGTTCGCCATATGGTCACCTCCACAAGTATCGCATCGTTTAACTGGGGCAAATCTTGGGATTTGTTTGCTAGAGACACCTAGTTTTTGAGCTACTTTCTCAGCGAGTTCCTCAATAGATGTGGATTGTGTGGAAGAGAGGCTAGAAGAACTATCTGAATCTTTGTAGATTTCTGAAAGCTCTCATTCCTCCCCTAGGTTATCCTCGATGTCGATGCACATGTGTACACACTCTTCTATGGTCCTTGGGTCCTTTAAGTACACGTATGATCTCAACTTTGTACTGTTAGTGGCCACCGGAGTGGGACAAATGTAACGAATGCCAGATGTAACGGGGTTTTTGAAATACACGCAAAAAGTTGGTATGCGCATCTTGTAAAATCTATATAAAGCAATGAAAAGAGAATGGTCGAGAGAGACATTTTTTCTGGAATTGCCAGACTGGTCGTCTGAATATGTGTGAGAGCGTTGTTTAATACTGTTGTGAAGTCTTGAGTATTGTTGGTATTGAGTGCGTTCTGCATCGTCTGCTCATACTGTAGCTCACCGTAACGAGTGTTTGAGTAACAGATTGTGTGTCTGATTACTGTCATCGTGTTGCGTTGTTGTGTGTTCTGTTTGTTCTACCTGAGTCATCGCATTCGGTGTTATTATCTGTTGATCCTGATTATGAGGAAGAACTAGTACCTACAGTAAACGTGAACCTTTTTTGCTGTAAAGTGTTGTGACGAATAAATCTGTCGGCTATAGTGTTCACTCTGGTTGATTTAAGGCATACTGTCGAATCAGAAGATCGATCTACTGCTCTGTTCCAATAACAGGTCAGTCTGAAGAAGTCGGCACCCAGAACATAGAAATCGAGTATTGGCCAATTGATGATAGTAACTGAGCTAAGACGCATATTAGTGCTTTTGTTGTTGTGACGAAGATTCTGGGAAATAAGTACAGGGCCTCTGTCTAACAGACCCCTACCACTCCCAAGAACCCAACGTTGGTCTGGTAACGACTTTTGGACAGTCAGAGATGTTACAATCTGAAGCGATTCATTTAACACCCGTGATGTTTAAAACATTTAACATTTAACATTTGGCGCCATCTGTGGGAAGGTGGCATCAAGATTGCCAGTTGTCTGTCAGAATCAAACATCCAGATTATCGTTCGATTGATTGGAAGTAGCAACAAAACCAGATTGTTGCAAATTGTTTCGATAGTAATATTAAGCGATTAGTACAAAAGATGATACATGTCGGTTACTCGATCTAGCGAAACATATCCCAAGAACCATCAGTTTGAAGTACTTAATGTACTAAAGACAACTCTGGGAGGTAGAAGTACAACTAGATCTGACCCAGTTGTCAAGAAAGTTAAGAACGTTAGAACCGATCCCGGTCATATTCCGGTGGAACGTGTTACGCCTCTAGTACATTCCGATACTATTTCGGCATAGTCTGTCGGAGATATAGTAACTCCAGAATCTACTAGAACGCAGTCTGAAGTTAGTTTAACAATCTTGGATAAAAATTTGAATTTTTCTACGATTAGAAACATATTAGCCAAAGAAATCGACGAAAGCGAAAAAACACCTTATTTTGGCGAAATTTTGATACATTCCGGTGATATTTCGGTACATTCCGGTGACATTTCGGTAATAGAATCACAGCTTTTCGACGACGGTTTACCATTTTTTGGTGAATCTTTAGCCCAGCCACCACTTTTTGAAGTAAGTTCCCCTACACTGGACATCCAGAAGGAAGGAAAATTGTTCGAAACCGAGATTCGAAGCATACTAAGTAAGATCATCGCACCGGAAAGTGCACCATCCGACGATACAGATTCCGATAGTTCAGATATTCAGCCTCGAGATACAGAAGATATTCACAATACACTCACCATGAACGGGCAACAACATCGGATGCCCACGTACGCACTTTCGAGATAAGCTACGCAGTTCTCAACCATCCACCGGATCAGGCCTATAAGGCTATTGTCTTTCAAGCTACACTAGTCAATGAAGCTGCTAGATGGCTTATAGAATATGATATTAATCACTTCGGCACCTATGAAGCAGTGCGAGATGCTTTTTTGTAGCGATTCAGGCTAAAAAAGAATCCAGCCGAAATTTTTGACTATCTACAGAATAACAGACAGAAGGCCAATCAAACCATACAGGAGTATGCTACTCTCTTCAGAACACACTTAAGGCAGCTACCACCGGCCCATGCTAACTTACCAGATGACGTTATCACTCAGTGGTTCATCAATGGCTTGACTCCATAACTTAAGCAGATCATGATCATAAGATGTGTCGGAGCTATGACACTCGATGCGGTCATTGCAATGGCTCTGCAACTGGAAATAAAGTTGGCGGATTTACAGAAGATCTGGAGTGGTTAAAAACAACCAAAAATGTTGCACCAGACAAGTATACTACATCACATGCAAAAATTCAGGACATACTAGTGCCAATTGTGCACTTAATCAGACATTCTGCGCTATCTGCAACACTGCCGGACACACCACCGAAAACTGCGCATACAATGCTAGAGTAAAGGGAACAGCAACGGTCAATGCAATTATCCAGGAACAAGGGCAGCCAGCCAACCACTATGTGCCTCCGCAAATGAGAAACAACCAACAGCAAGGATATCGAAATTACAGAGGACAGAGGAATAACAACTATAATACAAACCGTTGGCAGAACAGACCACCACCGGAAAATCCCAATTTACCACCACCACGCTGCCATTTTTGTGCTGAGTATGGACATATTAGGAGATTTTGCAAGGATGCAGGTGAGTATGATCAAAGGAAGAAGGAACGTCAAAATCCAATGGCCAACATGGTACAAATCACACCGGTGGAAACACAGGCTGCTGCAGTCCAGACCCGATCCGGTAAACAATTGCAACCGGCAGCAGAATGCCCACTACACCGAAGGAAGTTATGCGCTTCATGGGCCAAGTAAGATGGCATGGACGACACTTACGGGTGGCTTGCTCATCTGGCTATACCACTAAAAAAGCTAATCACCAAGACTCCTCGACAATTTGAATGGACCCAAGAATGCCAGATAGCATTTGATCATTTAAAGAATTTATTAACACAAGTTCCTATCTTACAGCCGCCGGACTAGGATCACCCATTTCATGTATTTGTTGATGCTTCAGATATAGCAATAGGAAGTGTGTTGATGCAACGAATTGATAAGTGGTTCAGACCAGTGTATTATGCAAGTCGAAGATTAGCCCCTGGTGAGAAGAATTACTCTGTAACAGAAAGAGAATGTCTAGGGATAATATATTCTGTCAAAAAATTTAGACATTACTTACTGGGCCGTAAATTCACATTTCATGTAGATCATGCTGCACTTGTCTATCTCGTTAGACAACAGCATTTAGGTGGCTGATTAGCACGATGGATGCTACTCTTGCAGGAATTCGACTATGAGGTCATTCACCGGCCAAGCAGTTCACATAACTTAGCAGATTTCTTATCCTGCTTAGATTCCGGTGAAGCTCCGATAGGTATAGATGACACAACTCCAGCAATCTATAGCTCTGAACCAATGAATGATGAGATTACAGACCCACGTACACCATCTACATATTATGATCAAATCCTGACTTTTCTCACCGAAGGCCATCTTCCATCTCAGACTTCTATGACAGTACGCAGGAAAATTGCAGTCTTTAGCCACCGATTCTGGTTAATTGCTGGAGAACTATATTATGTAGATCATACCGGAATCCTACTTCGCTGTATCCCACCGCATGAAATTAACTCAGTTATCACGTTGGCTCACTCGATTCCTTCCGGTGGCCATTTTGCAGCAGACTTAACGCACCGAAAAATTCTGCAGAGTGGTCTCTGGTGGCCAACTATGTATAGAGACATATCACAGTTTGTCAAACAATGTGATACTTGTCAAAGATCTGGACAGCGCTTGCAACGTCATCTTTTTCCTCTCCAACCCATCTTACCATTGGAACCTTTCCAGAAGTGGGGTCTAGATTTTATCGGTCCGATTACACCTCCAGTAGTCTTCAGTAACAACCGTTACATACTGACCTGTACAGACTATGCAACCAGATGGGCAAAAGCCTGGGCTTTACGACCTGCTACAGTAGTTGCAGTAGCAAAATGTCTGCTAACCGATGTCTTTCCACGTTTTGGTTTACCATTGGAACTTGTCTCAGATCAAGGCACTCATTTTGTAAACAATTTAATGAAGGCACTTACACAGTCATTCCAGGTCACACATAAATTTAGTTCTCCTTATTATCCTCGTGCTAATGGTTTGGCCGAAAGCACAAACAAATCTCTGCTGAATATGCTCCGAAAATTGATCATGGAAGCACCGGAAAGATGGGATCAACTACTACCTGCAGTGTTATGGGCATACCGGACTACATACAAGGTAACAACAGGATTGATACCCTTCAAACTAGCTTATGGATTAGAAGCAATAGCACCAATGGAGATAGTTATACCAAGTTTACGAGTAGCAATCGCTCAGAAATTACTACCGGAAGACTCACTGTCATTTCGGTTGGACACACTCATGATCACCGATGGCTTAGTTTTTTAACCATGCACCGATGGCTTAGTTTTTTAACCATGCACGAAGTCCAACTAAGACAGGCTAGGATGCACGATCGACACTTGAAGACTCCAGTTTTTTCGATGGGACAGCTTGTGCTTTTCTATAATCCAAAGTCAAATAGATCTGCAGGAAAATTCAAATTACGGTGGTTCAGCCCTTACAAGATCTCAGAGCAAATCGGTCCAACAACTTTTCGGTTGACTACGATGACCGGAAACCCACTTCCAAAAGCAATCAACGGTTCGAAGCTGCGGTCATATCAACACACTGCTAGCCCACATTAAAACATTCGGCAGTGGACCACGTTTTTTTTTTGGTTTTTACTTTACTTTTCCTTCTTTTCTTTCTTTTCTTTTTAAATAGCCACGTTTTTAAAACAAAAAAGAAGCGCGAAAATCTTTATGTCATAAGCCGCCCTCCTTACCAGTTACTTGAGCATGCACGCCAAATTGAAAGCAATATCATTCCAACACCTCACAATGATAACCATCACTTCCTACCCCCCCACCGTAATGTCTCTACTTAATCTCTTATGTTGCGCCAAAAATCGCTATTATGTTTTTGTGTTTGTACTCTGTGCGCCCATTGTGCTCTGTGTATCCGTGTTCTGTGTTCTGTTTTCGTGTGCGCCATGGAAGCACTAGCAAATTACGCAGCCTTCCGTGATGGTATCCCTACCGAGGTAGGAGAATACCTGCGCACCCATGGGTTGGCCAACTTCGCTGAGCTGCCTTGGCACTCAGTGGAAGCCCATCCCTTTTTCGTGTAGATTATACCTGCCATCGCCTAGTCCCCCATCACTGAGCGAAAATGGATCTTCCTCTCCCTGCCATCTCGAACCGTAGTGACCTTCCAAGCCTTTGCCGAATCCTTCCGCCTCACTCCACAAGGCCGCGAGAATGGCCCAAGCATCCCCGTAGCCCGCATGATAGAACTCTTCCCCCGCTATTCATCGAACGAGTACGCCATCCTCTGCCGCCCTGAACCCGAAAGAACTGCACTCCAGTTCTTAGTCGCCATCCTGAACCTCCAGAAACGCACCTACGGCATATCCCGCCCTTTCTACTCCGCCATCGACCTAGCTACCCGAGAACCCATTAACTTCGCCTCCTATTTCTTTCAACGGATCCATAAAGAATGTGTAGCCATAGTGAAACAGGTTAATAAAGGAACTACCCCTCGGTCTCGATTACCCCACATCCTTTCCTTTCT
Organism: Ceratopteris richardii; assembly: GCA_020310875.1. Taxonomy (NCBI): domain Eukaryota; kingdom Viridiplantae; phylum Streptophyta; class Polypodiopsida; order Polypodiales; family Pteridaceae; genus Ceratopteris; species Ceratopteris richardii. The sequence goes on from CM035409.1 coordinate 46,314,643, forward strand.
CTTTCTGGCCATTCTAACAGTTCAACCACCATCCAGAGGCCCCGTCCTACGACACAAAGAATCTGTCCAACCATTAGCAGACGACGAAGAAGAAGATGAAGAAGAGATCCAACAGCTCTTCCGTGGAAAACGCATTAGAATCAGCTCCTCCGAAAGTGACGTACAGAAATCCACCGGACAAGACAAGGAAGCCAAAGATGAAACTTTCCACGACACGGCCACGTCCATACAACACGACTCGACAGCGCAATCCACATCATCCGAGCACCAGGAACAAGAACGACAAACAGAAACAGAACCCATCTCGACAGAAGAAGTCTCTCAGCAACATATCGAGCAAGAACAGCAAACTGAGGAACATGAAGCTTTCGACAGACTACTCAAAGCCGTAGAATCTGCCATAGACAACGTCGAAACAACACAACAAAAGGTAATACAATCTGTCGCTACTACTATCACTCCACCGCCGAAACCTCCCATAGCACCTATGGAGCCCACCGCATCTTCCACCTCATCACCCAATTATTCTCCACCGACCTCCCAATAGATTCACACCTCATCCTCTTCACCACCACGGCACCCTCTTCTCCTCCCCTCAATACCGGTATTCTCTGAGCTTGCTTCAATGGGGCAATTGCTCATTAATCTCTCCCAACAGCTCCCTGTCCAAATTCGCGAAGTCACAGACACTATTCGACATGACCTGCAGCGCAAAGTAGATTTACTGGAAGCAGATATCACACCACTCCAGGAGGAGGTTGACACCGTCAAGGCTGAAAACCACCAGCTCCAGGCACAAGTCTCCCAGCTCCAGGCTCAGTTGGCAGAACAACAACTGTTAATCCAACAAAAAGACATAGCACTAGAACAACTGGCCGCAAAAGACAGATTACTAACCGAAGCACAGACTGCAATCCAGCAAATGAAGACAGAGATACAAGACAAGGAGGATGCAAGGATTGCACTCGGCAATCTATTGGAAGAAACAAGAGTCCAGCTACGAGAAGCAGTACAGAAGAACCAAGAGAAGCAGAGAGAAGCTAAGCAGGCAGAAGAACAACTACATAGAACAAAAGAATCTTTAGACGAAGTCAATAATATGCTTAAACACCAATTGAACAGGGAAACCAAATATCAGAAGGACTTAACAAATGCTCGCAGAGAACGTGATGCCTACTACAAAACAATAGAGTTTCAGAACCAACAGATCGAAAGGTTAGATAATCAACTGATCAATCAGAAAGAGAGAGTAATCAACATGCAGAAACAGTTAGAAGATCTAAAGATTTCACGGGATGCTGCCCTGTCCAATGATTTTTATTTACAGAAGGCCTTTTTGCAAACACAGGCCGAGATTTTATTAACCGAAGCAATAGCGTTAAGCTCGACTAGAACCGATGCCCAATTAGTAGAGCCTAGTATCTTAGTACAACTGTTAGAAACACTGAAGAAGAAAATTACCCAAACTTTTAGGTTAGCCCGTAACATGTACTTAGAAGGATTAAAAGCCGAACAGTAGAAAACTTGCGGGTTCGAGTCCACCGTGCGTGCCAGTGTTAGTGGCCGCCGGAGTGGGACAGATGTAACGAATGCCAGATGTAACGGGGTTTTTGAAATATGCACGAAAAGTTGGTATGCGCATCTTGTAAAATCTATATAAAGCAATGAAAAGAGAATGGTCGAGAGAGACATTTTTTCTGGAATTGCCAGACTAGTCGTCTGAATATGTGTGAGAGCGTTGTTTAATACTGTTGTGAAGTCTTGAGTACTCTTGATATTGAGTGCGTTCTGCATCGTCTGCTCATACTGTAGCTCACCGTAACGAGTGTTTGAGTAACAGATTGTGTGTCTGATTACTGTCATCGTGTTGCGTTGTTGTGTGTTCTGTTTGTTCTACCTGAGTCATCGCATTCGATGTTATTATCTGTTGATCCCGATTATGAGGAAGAACTAGTACCTACAGTAAACGTGAACCTTTTTTGCTGTAAAGTGTTGTGACGAATAAATCTGTCGGCCATAGTGTTCGCTCTGGTTGGTTTAAGGCATACTGTCGAATCGGAAGATCGATCTACTGCTCTGTTCCAATAACAGGTCAGTCTGAAGAAGTCGGCACCCAGAACATAGAAATCGAGTATTGGCCAGTTGATGCTAGTAACTGAGCTAAGACGCGTATTAGTGCTTTTGTTGTTGTGACGAAGATTCTGGGAAATAAGTACAGGGCCTCTGTCTAACATACCCCTACCACTCCCAAGAACCCAACGTTGGTCTAGTAACGACTTTTGGACAGTCAGAGACGTTACAATCTGAAGCGATTCATTTAACACCCATGATGGTTAAAACATTTAACATTTAACAGTACTTAGCAGTCCATCTAGGAATAAAGCCACTTGTTTGGCTGGAGTGGGTAGCTCAGGAATCGAACATCTCTCTAGATATTGCCTAAACCTTCTTCTTGCAAGTTTGACCGTCTCTTGAGGGGTTTGTTTGAAGCTATGAATCAGTGAGGAAGTGTTATGCCTTATGCCACTCTTAGAGAATTCAATAATGAAAGCCTCTAGAAGTTGGTCTATGCTCCTGAAGTGTCTCTCATTTAGTGGTTGAAACCACATAAGGGTTGTGTTTCTAAGGGTTAGACCAAAGGTATTGTATTGCATGAACAATTCCTCCACTTGTTCAGCTCTCAGGACTTGCCTAAACTCGGCCACATGATCCTATGGGTCTCCAGTGCCATCGAAGTAGTTCTTCACGGACTTAACCAGCTGTGTAGGTCTCAAGGTTCTGGTGTGTTCCCTAGGCCTTGGCAAAGGAAAATCCTCAGCATTTCTTAGGTTCCTTGAACTCTAGTTCTCTCTCTCTTTCTTCTCTATTCATCTCTATTCGCGTTCGTTCTCTTCCTATTGGGTTGGCAAAGCTCACTTCTGGCCTATCTCTACTTCTATCCCTTTGAGTGCCATGAGCTTGGGATGTTCCAGCCCCTTGGTGGCCAAAAGAGACATTAGATCTTGGTTGGAGAAAAATAAATTCCCCCTTCCAAGTGTAGGCATGTCTACCATGTTCTCTGACCACAAAGATCCTCTCTGAAGTACTGTCAAGGTAGGTCACTTTGTGTGGGCTATCCGGATCTTTAAACTCATAGATTGTGATCATCCCTACCTCATTCAGCTGATCAGGCTTATACCTCCAAAAGGCTTCATCGATTCCTCGATTTAGAAGCAGATCTATGCTCTTATTGTCCTGGAGAATCCACTCTGGCGTGATAATCCGAGTAAGAACTGATTTGCCTCGAGGGGTTTTAGGCTCTACACCTATATTCCCTTGCTCTAGGTCACCTAAGTCCGTTTCTGGGATCACATTACCAAACTCATCTATCCTATCTGGGTGACTGGTGACTACGTATATGGTTCCTTCTTTGTCTAGGTATTCTCCATTTTCAAACTTGACAGCTGGATGTTCAATTCCAATGGGTTGGTCAGGGTTTTTAATTTGGACAACAGATCTTCCTAGGACGTCCTCATAGATGCAAGCACCTAATCGGTTGGTCCTAAGGTATTCGAGTTGCGTCTTGTAAGGGCCTTCTACCCTGTGTAAGTATGGCACACCTGAACTTTGAGTGGGTCTCTGCATACCTTGAGACATCTCTAAATCACTAGTCTCACAGCTAGGGTAGTGTGAAAAATGGCTCAACTATTGGGCCCAAGGCCTAGCAGTATGATTGACACTAGCCTCTGAAGACCTAAGACTCTGTCTATCTCTCCCTAGGTGTCATCCTGATCTAAGGTTCATATGCCTAATTGAATAGTCCCAATTTCCCAAGTACAATTTCGTTGCTGAGTTCTTTTGTATTAGTCACTTGTTCTTTTTTTAATTTTGCTTAGGATGTCACTTCTTGTCCAATCAGTCTTTGTCACAAGGAACACTTAGGTTTTATCGCACTTGAGTTTGGTTGCTTTAGTCAAATTCTTTTCCCTTAGGTTGTTTTGAAAATGGAATTTTTGTGCACTTGCACTTGAGTGATTAGAGTTCTTGGACTTGGTCGTGCTTAACGTGACCCTAATTGATCAAAACCTCTATCCGTACTTAGCCTAAGCTAGGGAGTGACAGAGGGTGTTGAGAATTTCCAACCTTAGTTTCTCTCCTTGGTTGCCCTTGTGTGCCCAGGAAGCGTATTCCCAAGCTTGCACTTACACTTGCTTCGAGTACCCTTCGTTGCTCTCAAAGGACCTGAAAAAGTCCCAAAGTTAGCTCAAGACTTAAATTCAATTGACACAATAAACCATGTTCATTCATGCAATTCAGAGATCAAACTGTTCTTTTGGCTTTATGGAAATCACCCCTAAAGATCCCTTAGTTTTTCTTCCCCTTGGGTATGAGAAAGTTATGCCAGTTCAAGGTTCTGGGGCTAAAATAGGGTTCAAACAGGCTAACAGGTCAACAGGATTCCTCGAATTTACTTTGTGTGGCGGCCTTACAATGCTCTAGCAAATTCCTAATGTTTCCAAAATAGTACCTCAAAATAGTCCAACTATCTTTGCCCTAAAAAATGGCCGAATTTGTCTATCAATCGCGATCGAATAATCTGTCAATCGCGATTGATATGTCAGTCGCGATCAATGTGTCGGTCGCGATTCACAGGTCCGTCGTGGCTATCATTTGCGATTGATGGGTAAATCACGATTGCGTGGCCCATAATCTCAGTCAATCATGGTCAAAGGATCGTTGACTCTGTCGATTGCGATTGATGGGTCGATCGCGATTGACAGGTCCGTCGCGAGGGTTCTATCGGTCGTCGTCAAACAGTCGTTGACTGCGTCAGTCATGATTGATAGGTCCGTCGGGACCGTCGGTCACGATCGACGGGTCGATCGCGATTGATGGCTCGATCGTGATTGACACGTGGCACGCACAAATTTTGTCGGTCATGGTCAGTCAGTTGTTGACTCTGTCAGTCGCGATTGATGTGTCGATCACGATTGACAGAGCCGTCGGCAAGTGTCCTTCATCGTTTGTCGATCGCGATTGATGTGTCGATCGCGATTGATGTGTCGATCGCGATTGATAGAAAACTGAGGAATTTTAAAATTTCAAACACATATTCATGAAGCTCTAGGCCTATACATTACATTTATGCACTTAGTTTAGTAAATGGATCACTTTTTCAGTCAGTCGCGATTGACAGAGATCAACACCTCGAGACCTGCACAGTCAAATTTTTTACCTACTAGAGCTGGTGCAACTACTGGGGATGCTGATTCCTGCAGAAAATCTCAGAAAACACAGAAAAACACAAGCACACACACGCTCTCTCGCTCTCTCTCACAAGTGAAATGAGGGGAAATGGTATGGGTATGGTGATATGACCAAAAAGTGAAATTTTCGCGATGATGGAGATGGAGGTGGGATATGGTGATGATGATGATGGTGATGAAGATGGTGAAGAAAACAAAAGAAAATAGATAAAAGTGAAGAAAATACCTATGATTCCAACACCTCAACTCTACGTCTTACCATCACACGCTCGTCCTCGAAGCTCGATCCCCGGCAACGACATTAAAATTTGGTGTCGCTCAATGATGAGTACCACCTCCTTTAATGTCAATCCGGGAAGACGTGAGGATGGTATGAAGAACTCAAACAAGTGATGGCACAAGTGTGTGAGTGAGAAGCACACTAACATGCACACACATACACACACACGCGCACACAAGGCAAGAACAAAGAGAGAGACAATGGAATCCTTTTAGATTACTCAAAATTGCTCTTACAAGTTAAATTCTATCACAAGCTAACCTCAAAAATGAGCTCTCTAGCTCTTTTTATAGTTTCTTACTAGCTTTGCCCCTGTCCAGACCTAGTGTCCGGCCTAGTTAAAAATTAGGTTCTAGGGCCTATTTGAGGGCTCAAACAAAGTCTAAAAATCATGAAAATTGGTACGATGATACTTCTAATACTCCTCAAGCTGGAGCACTCCTCGGCTTGCACAAAATGGAGTTACAAAAAGGTGAAATGGTATTTACAATGATTTTTAGTGATGAGAATCACTGTGATGATGTTGTTTTGGAAAAATTTGAATGGCCTACTTGCCAGATCTTCGTTGATTACTTTGTCTTCTTGTGCCTTCTCTCCGCTCTGGCTCCCTTCTTTGGCTTCCTTGTCTTGTGAGTCCTTGGGTGCTTTGACTGCTGCCAACAAAGATCCAAAGGAGGACCTACACAAGAGGAGACAGATAAGCTCACACTTTGGTGCACAAGGGATGCTCAAGCAAGGTCATACATACTAAACTCTATATTTGACTTTTGATTACCACATATTAGAGGATGCAAAACATCTCAAGAGACTTGGGATGCCCTCGAGACTTTCTTTTCTGCTAGTACCAAAGCAAGAAAGAATCATCTTTGGAACGAGTTCAACCAAATGAAGAAGACACCTAAGCAAACCATCACAGAGTTTGTTATCAAGGTCAAGGAGGTTGCGGATTAGTTAGCATCCATTGGAGAGCTGATTGAAGAAGAGGCTATCGTGAGGCAAATTCTCAATGGCATTCGAAGTGATAAGCAATGGCAATCCTTCACGACGGCTTATGATCTTATCATGGATATGCAGACTCCAGACTTCAACATCTTTCTTGGACAACTCTTCAATCAAGAGGCCAACAATAGCATAAAGGAAGGTAACTCCTATCATGGTAATTCAACTAGTGCTCTATATGTAGATAAGAAGGATAAGAAGCAGAAAGGCAAGAAGAAGGAATAAGATGAAGAAGAGGCTTCCCAAGCCAACTTCGCAAGCAAGAGCAAGTGGAAGGGGAAAAGAAAGGACCACAGCAAGACAAAGCCAAAGGTCAGAATGTTCAACCTTGTGCCATCTGCGATAAGACCAACCACACCACTCAGAATTGTGGGCTTAATGGGAAGACCCAGAAAGGAAGTGGAAGAGGTGGATATGGCAGCAATAGAGGTAGAGGTGGACACAACTTCACCAATAGCAATAGAGGCTATAATAGAAGGGACTACAACAATTATTCAGAAGATCAACCACATGAAGACTCATTTCTTCTCATGAATCTAAGCCATAAAGAAGGTAAAGAAGATGATCATTTGTTCTACATAGATTCAAGATGTTTGAATCATGTTGCAGGCAACATTCCTCTGCTATCTGACTTGAGAAGTCCAAAGCATAGACATGAAGTGCAAACAGGGGATGACACAAAGCACAATGTTGAGAAGATTGGTAATGTCAAAGCTTCCAATGACAGGACAAACATTTTGAGTAAGGTTCTCTATGTACCCACTATCACTAAAAACCTAATAAGTGTAGGCCAAATAGTTGAAAAAGGCTTGCAAGTTAGGTTCACCCAACATGGAGCTTTTGTGGAAGATCCATGACAAGGCTTCAAGAAGATGGCGTGAGGTGAGAAGCATGGTAGGCTCTTTAATTTTGAGGTAGGAGAAACGGAATAGTGTTGCTACCAAGAGCTCCTTGCCTGCTCTGCAAGATGGAAGAGCAACAAGTGAAAAAGGTGATTTCAGAGTTTCAAACACCTACTACATGGATGAGTTATCTAAAGACTGTCTGACTCTTCTATCCCATCAATCAAGGTCACATTTTGGAGGAGCAGGTTCAAAAGGTGAATCTACGGATGGTTCTAGAGAAGGTAGATGTTATGGAGGTAGTGCAACAAATGTTGTGTTACCCACTTCTACTCTTAGAGTGAGTACCTCAAATGTAGGTATGCCACATAGTACACCACATACACCTTGGGGTTCTCATGACCATGATGAATCCAAGGTGTACCATATACGTAATGGAGCTCTAGTGATAGATGCGACCGAAAAGGCCATGCATACGCACATATGATAGTTGTGATCCATACAGTTTGGACACTCTATCATGATCAAATGGAGTGAACAGGATAAGGATCGTAAAAATTACATCACAAAGGTGACCTATTGTGAGTATCGACGAGTACCTAGGGACCAATTTGTCAGCTCAGAGTGGGTTCAACACATGCCATGTCACGTGATATCCCATTGACGATTAGAGGCTCAAGACACTTTTAGAGGAGGCTTACCGAAGCCTGTATGATTAGACCACAAGGAATGGGAGATGATTCACGATGAGCAATAGCAGGCTTCTGATCAACATCGTCAATAGAAGGATGCAATGGCCACACATCTAGACACGGTCAAGCATGATATTTGGGTAGTGCCAGGTACGACACTATGCATCACGAGTTTGTAAGTATCATTTTCATAATTGAAGTTGCATGTGTTAAGCACTTCATGTTTATTGATGTCACATTTTGCACATTTATTATAGGAGTTGACAGTGGGTCATCTTCTAACACGAGCAAAGGAGGCTTATGGATATCATCATCGATTGGTTGCACAATTGGAGGACTTGGAGAAATGCGGTGTGGTCATTTCACAAGAGCATCTACGATGAGGTGAGATTCTGAACTTGGTTTAGTATTTTTTGTTTTTGTTTATAAAGATATGAAGGGTTTTGATGGCGATGCACCACGGTGTGCTCTCCTTATCGAGAGCTCCACGATGATATCCATGGAGTAGAAAACGGACCTCCTAAGGCCGCACACGGTACTCCGCACAAAGACTACAGGATACACCAAAAACACAGTACACAGGGAGCACGAAGATAGACTTCTTAGGTCTTACAAATGCGGTCGAACTTACAGTTCGTGATTGACCAAACCACTATATGTTTTATTAAAGAACATATACAAAGAAGTGTCCAGTGACCATTTGGCCTTTCACATGGACACTAACGGTAAAAATCTCCCACTTAAGGCCAATATGAACAAAGTAAGTATGGGAGAAAAATAAAGAATGATAAAGAATACTTGAGTGTAAGTATACAAACTATACCTCCCACCTGATGGGCATGTTACACAGTATGCAAGTGACTGTGTAAGATCATGAATCAAGTAACCCCCATCAAGTGACAACAATGTCGAAAGTTATCCTGTGGTAGAGCTTTAGTCAAAACATCCGCAGCATTATCTCGGGTGTGAACCTTCTCTAGAATAATGTGTTCAGTGGCTAAGCAATCTCGAATTAAGTGATACCTCACCTCAATGTGCTTGGTCTTTGCATGATAGACCGGATTCTTAGCCAAAGCAATGGCACTCTAACTATCATTGAGCAAATGAGGTATATGCTGAGGTAGACCCATATCACAAGCAAGATGAGAAAGCCACAGTGCTTCCTTATATGCCTCACTTGCTACAACATACTCTGCTTCTGTGGTGGAAACAGTTGTACATTCTTGAAGACGAGATCTCCAAGGGATAGCACCTCAATCAAAATGAAAAATGTACCCTAATGTAGACTTATGATTGTCTACACAACCAGCATAGTCAGGATCTGTGTAACCAATAATGGATACTTTCCCTCTACCTAAGCATAGACACTTGTCCTTAGTGCCACTCAGATATCTTAAAATCATCCTGACCGCTTCCCAATGTTTCTTTCCTGGATTAGACATATATCTGCTCACAACTCCCACTGAAAATGCAATGTCTGGTCTCGTAGCTACCATAGCATACATGAGACTACCAACAGTAGACTAATTGGGAATTTTGGTCATGAATTCCATTTCCTCATCTAATTTGGGGCAATCATCCTTCTTTGGTTGTTCCATATAGATATCATGTGTAAGATCTCCATGCAAGAAAGGAGTTTGGACTTGCTCTAAGTCCTCCATTGCAACGAATCCAAGCAACATGTGCAGGGTAGTCATCTTGACCACTGGAGAGAAGATTTCCTCAAAATCAACACCATGTTGTTGCTTAAAACCCTTTGCAACAAGTCCTGCTTTATACTTTGGAGAAGCACTATCTGATGAATTTCAGCTTATATACCCATTTACATGGTAAAGCTTTCCTGCCCTTTGGCAAAGGTACTAAATCCCAAGTACCATTCTTGTGAATAGAATCCAACTCACTCTTCATGGCACACTCCCACTTGACATGATCCTCTGTCTACATAGCCTCTTTGTAGCAAGAAGGCTCGCCGGCATCAGTTAGCATAACAAAATCTAAACCTGGAACATATCTATCAGGTGGATGTGAGACACGTGCAGAACATCTCAATGGTTGTTGAACAAGAATATGTGCAGACTCATCTGAATGGACATTTTCTTAAACATCCCTATGTGCAACATTTTTTATGCATGCTAACTGGAGGACTAGTATCCTCAAAACACCACTCTTCTCACTTCAATCTCCTTAATGGGTTGTTTATGCATCTTAGACTCATTGAAAATGACATCACTACTTCTCATCACTGACCGTGTTTCAAGATCCCATAAGCGATATCCAAATTGTCCTTCTTGACCATATCCAAGAAAAATGCATTTCTTTGACTTATGGTCCAACTTTTGTCTAAGACTCTTGGGTATATGAACATATGCTTCACACCCAAAAACTTGAAGATGATCATAATATGGTGGCTTCCCTGCCCATAACTCTTGTGCCACTTTCAGACCTTTGGCAATAATAGGTGAAAGGTTAATCACATGAACTGCAGTACATATTGCTTCTACCCAAAAGCCTTGTGAGAGGTTTGCATGATGCAACATAGAAACTACTCTATCTTGAATAGTTCTATTCATCCTTTTAGCTACACCATTCTGTACCGGGGTGTAAGCAGCTATAAACTCTTTAGGAATCCCTCTAGACTAGCAGAAAAGGTTGAATTCATGTTTATTTGTTATTCGACAATTCGTTTATTCATGAATAATTACGGAATTTTATGGCAAGCTTTTATTATTCGACCAAATTATTCGGTGACACATCACCTTATTCGGACATGCCCAAATAGTTTTTGCACAATAATTTGACCCTGTTCGATCGAAAACAATTTCGATCAATAATTTTTCAATCGAAGTTTTTTTCGATAAAAAAGCTTTCAATCGAAAAATATTTCAATAAAAAAATTTGATCGAATAATATTTTATAAAACAGTAGAAGTAGACCCATTTTTTCATAAAAGCTTCTTTGTTCTTTACGAACTTAAAGTGTCGTAGAGAGAACAAGGTATAAATTTTTTCCATATTAAATAATTGATACTCATTGATTTTTACTTCACAATAGTATATATATGTGAATTTAAAATCTATTATGATTGATTCTTACTCGTTTTTTCATAAAATCTACTTTGTTGTTTACGAACTTAAAGTGTCGTAGAGAGAACAAGGTATAATTTTTTGCTATAAATATTAAATAGTTTAAACTGTTGTGATTGTTTGACTCAATATTGATTCTTACTTCACAATAGTATGTGTAAATGTATGTGAATTTAAAATCTATTGTGATTTCATATATGACATTGATTCTTACTTCACCAGGATAAGTGTAAGTGTATGTGCATATGATTAGGAATTTATAATCTATTGTGATACATTAAATTTATTACTGAAAGATGTAGGTAGATTATGTTTGACTCAATACTGATTTTTACTTCATAATACTATATGTATGTGTGTGTATGAGTATGTGTATGCATACGAGTGTATAATTGTGAATGAAAAATCTATTGTGATTGTTTTACTCTATTGATTCTTACTTCACAATAGTTTGTGTAAATATTTTTGCATATGATTAGGAATTTAAAATCTATTGTGATTGTTTGATACAACATTGATTCTTACTTCACAATAGTATGTGTAAGTGTATGTGCATATGATTAGGAATTTAAAATCTATTGTGGTGTGTTGGCAGCAGTCAGGGAACCGAAGGAGCCACAAGACGAAGAGAGTCAGAGCGAAGGGACAGCACAAGCAGACATGGCAGTCAAAGAAGATCTGGCAAGTAGGCCAATAATTTTCTTCATGAGGAAGCAAGTACGAGCATTCACGCAGATCTAGCACTAAGGCAAACTTTAATTTTTCAAAACCCTTACACCAATTAAAAGTGATTCTCATCACTAACAACCCCTGTAAATACCATGTTCACCTTTTTGTGGCTCCATTTTGTGCAAGCCGAGGAGTCCTCGAGCTTGAGGAGCCTTAGAAGTAGTTGCTTACCAATTTTCGTAATTTTTAGATCTCATTTGAGCCCTCAAATAAGCCCTGGAACCTAATTTTTAACTAGGCCGGACACTAGGTCTGGACAGGGCCAAAGCTAGTCAAAAACTATAAAAGGAGCTAGAGAGCTCATTTTTGAGGTTAGATTGTAATTGAAACGAACTTGTAAAAGCTTTTTGAAAGTAATCTAAGAACTCCATTGCTTCTCACTCTTTGTCTTGCCGTGTGTGCGCGTGTGTGTGTATGTGTGTGCATGTTGGTGTGCTTCTCACTCACGCACTTGTGCTTCCACTTGCTCGAGGTCTTCATACCATCCTCACGTCTTCCCGGATTGACATTAAAGGAGGTGCTACTCATCATTGAGCTACACCAAATTTTGGCGCCGTTGCCGGGGATCGAGCTTTGAGGACGAGCGTGTGATGGTAAGACGTAGATTGGAGACGTTGGCGTTGTAGGTAATTTCGTTACTTTTCCTATTTTTCTCTTTCTTACCTTACCACCATCATCACCATCATCATCATCATCATCATCCACCTCCATTTCCATCATCGCGAAAAATTCAGTTTTTTGATCATATCACCTTCTCCACCTCATTTCCCTCATTTCACTTGTGAGAGAGAGCGAGAGAGCGAAATTGTGTGTGCTGTTTTTGCATGTTTTTTGAGCTGTCTTGCAGGTACAGACCGCATCATCGTCCCCAGCACTTTGCGCAGGTACGGAATTCGAAGTAACTGTCTGTGTGTCGCCGACCTCTGTCAATCGCGACCGACAGAAGAAATGCTCAAATTGCCAAACAAAGTGCAAAACCATGATCTACAGGCCTAGAGCTTCCCAAAAATGTGTTTAGTTTTTTGAAATTCCTCAGATTTCTGTCAATGTCAATCGCGATCGACAAACCACGACGGACAGACCCTCGCGACCGACCTGTCAATCGCGATCGATGCATCAATCGCGATCGACAGAGTCAACGACCCTTTGACCACGATTGACTGAATTTTTTGCCACATATCAATCGCGACTGACCAGTCAATCGCGACTGACAGCCACGACGGACCTGTCAATCGCGATCGACATGTCGATCGCGACTGACCTGTCAATCGCGACCGACAGACTTTGCGAACACGTTAGAAGGGCAAATTAGGTCAAATTTTTAAGGCAAAAATAATGGTCTAAATTGTGGCCAAGTGTGGGACAAACACTAGGGTGTAGTATTGCATTACGAGGGCATGACCCAAGCAACTCGAGAATTCCTGTTTACCTGTTAGCCTGTTTTGAATCCTGTCTTAACCCTAGAACCCTGAACATGCATAACTTTTTCATACGAAATCCGTTTGCCGTGATTTTTGTTTTGTTGGGAAGCTCGCGAGGAGTACAACAAAAACATCGACTAGTTACGGTTAAATTAAGATCAGGAATATTAGATAGGGTATTTTGAAGTTGACCATACCCAGGGGGAACAAAATTCAGGGATCTTTAGAGTTGTGTCCAAAAAGTCATAGTGCAAATTGGTGAAGTGTTACATGAATGAAAGTGTTTGGTTCTGTCTTTTGAATTTAAGTCTTGAGCTAACGGTGGGCCTTTTATAGGTCCTTTGAGAGCAGCGGAGGGTACGCAAAGCAAGAGTAAGTGCAGGCTTGGGAACACGCGTCCTGGGCACACCAGGGCAACAACACAAGGAAAGGAACTCAAGGTTGGAAAACCGGCAACACCCTCTGTCAATTCTTAGTTTAGGCTAAGTGCGGATAGTGTTAGAAGTAATTCCAGGCAACGATAGGCACGAGATAAATCAAAGACTATCTAAGAAATCAAGTTCAAGTCAAGAGATAACCTGTGTGTGTGGACGACAACCTTAAAGGAAAAGAACCTAACGTGAAACGACCAAACTAAAGTGCGAAATCAAACTCAAGTATTCCTAACAACATGATATCAGACAAGAGTATAAACACGATAATCAACATAAAAAGGGAATTAAGTAATTGATACAAGGATTCAGAAAACGTGGTTGTACCTGGGACAAATTGGGTTAATCAGTTAGGCATATGAACCTGAGATCAGGGCGACATCTAGTGAGGGAGAGACAAAGCCTTAGGTCTTCAGAGGCTAGTGTTAATCACACTGCTAGGTCTTGGGCCCAGCAGTTGAGCCACCACTCATACTACCCTAGCTCTGAGACGAGTGAATCAGAGATGTCTCAAGGTATGGAGAGACCTATAGGAAGTTCAGGAGTGCCATACTTGCACAGGGTAGAAGGCCCTTACAAAACACAATTGGAGTACCTCAGGACCAACCGATTAGGTGCTTGCATCTATGAGGACGGCCTAGGGAGAGCGTTGGTCCAGATTAAAAACCCTGACCAATCGATTGGACTAGAGCGCCCAGCTGTCAAATTCAAAAACGGAGCATACTTAGACAAGGAAGGGACAATATATGTAGTCACCAGTCATCCAGATAGGACTGATGAATTTGGGAACGTAGTCCCAGAATCGGACTTAGATGACCTAGAGCAAGGAAACATGGGAGTAGAACCGAGGACCCCTCGAGGGAAATCTGTTCTTACGAGGATTATCACACCAGAGTGGATTCCCCAAGATAATAAGAGCATAGATCTTCTTCTGAACCGAGAAACTGAAGAAGCCTTTTGGAGATATAAATCTGATCGGCCATTTGATATAGGAACAATCATGATCTATGAGTTTAAGGATCCTGATAGCCCAGGCAGAGTGACCTACTTAGATCACGCCTCAGAGAGGATCTTTGTGGTGACAGAAAATGATAGGCATGCTTACACTTGGAAAGGTGAAATTATTTTCCCCCAACCAAGATCGAATGTGTCCTATGGTCACCCTGGAGCTGGAACATCCCAAGCTCATGGAATGCAAAGAGACAGAAGTAGAGATAGACCAGAAGTAAGCTTTGCCAACCCAGTGGGCAGAGAAAGAACAAGGACGGAAACAAATAGAGTAGAACCTGAGATACTTAGAGCTCACAGGAATCAAAGAAATGCGGATGAGTTCCCTCTACCGCGACCTAGAGAGCACACAAGGACTTTGAGACCGACTCAGCTAGTTAAGTCCATGAAGAACTACTTCGATGGCACTGGAGATCCATACGATCATGTGGCTGAGTTTAGGCAAGTCCTGAGAGCTGAACAAGTGGAGGATCTATTCACGCAATACAATGCCTTTGGTCTAACCCTTAGGAACACAGCCCTCACATGGTTCCAACCATTGAATGAGAGACAGTTCAGGAGCATAGACCAACTCCTAGAGGCTTTCATTATTGAATTCTCTAAGAGTGGCATAAGACATAATACCTCCTCATTGATTCACAGCTTCAAGCAAACCCCTCAAGAGACCGTAAGACTTGCAGGACGAAGATTTAGGCAATATCTTGAAAGATGCCCTGTCCTTGAGCTACCCACACCAGCTAAGCAAGTGGCTTTATTCTTGGATGGATTGCTAAGTACCAAATTGAGATCTTATATGTACTTGAAGGACCCTAGGACCATAGAAGAGTGTGTACGCATGTGCATTGATATTGAGGATAACCTAGGGGAGGAGTTAGAGCTTTCCAAAATCTACAAAGATTCTGATGGTGCCTCTAGCCTCTCTTCCACGCAATCCACATCAATTGAGGAACTTGCAGAGAGAGTGGCTCAGAAATTAGGTGTCTCTAGCAAACAAATTCCGAGATTTGCCCCTGTGAAGAGATGCTACACTTGTGGTGGCGACCACATGGCGAATGTATGTCCCATTATGGCTCAACCCCAAGTAAATCCTAGTAGCCAGTACGGCACTATCGAACGAAGATACACAAATCACACAGCACAAGACTGCCCATACAACAAGCAAGCAGTTAGGCAAACCTACCCTCAGACATACCCTCAACAAGGCAGATACCAGAACCAATACCAACCACAACAGTATGCTAGGCCTCAACAAACCTACCAACCACAATACCAAGCCCAGCAAAGGCCTCAGCCTGTGTTAGCCCAACAACCTCCAGCTCCATCCAACTTGATCCCTGTAAAGTATGCAGCTGCAGAAGAAAACCTAAACAGAGCTATAGTCCCCGTCACACCATTGCTTTCAGAAAGTGATCCCAGTGACCATAGCTTCGATTCTACACATGTTGATAGTCCCCAGGCTTACTACATGCAGTCTCCTGAACATGGTGAGTCTTACTATAGTGAAGAGCCAAATGAACCTAGTTGGGAATCAGATTACACAAATGTCATGTATGCAAACCCCAACCCTAGACCCCAACCTAGGCAGGTAAGACCCCCATTCCCTAGAGGACCATGTTACAGATGTCAAGGAGATCATCTCATTCGTGACTGTCCCTTGCCTCCACCTACCCAACCCCAGTCAGTAACGATCCAAGGCTATTGTCAGGAGTGTGGAAAGGAGCATCTCTTACGAGATTGTCCTAAGAATCCCAACAATATGCCAAAAATCACTCCTATAAACGTTATTGGGTTAGTTGTAGACTCCACAAGGAGTGTGGCTTCCACTGCACCAGTGCAAGTGGTCACAAGAGCTCAAGCATTGCAGCAAAACCAAGCTGTAGATCAGGGAAAGAGCCCAGAAGTTAGTGAAACAGAGAGCATAACCAAGAAGAGAACTAGAGCCTGGAGAGATAGTCGGGAAAGAATGAAAAGACAATGGGCTAAAAAGATGAGTGAACTTGAGGAAAGCATAAGAGAAACCAAAGCCAAGATAACTGAACTCACATCTCAAACTCCCTCTCACACGACCCCACCACCACCACTCCCATCACCATTCGACCCGCCACCTTCCAACCCACCTCATACGATTCCACCACCCCCAGGAGTAGGATCAGTATTAGCTGACCCCACTCCTGAAGATATCGACATGATGCTTAAAGCATATCAGGCCAGAATCCAAGAAGGGCCGAATGTCACGGATCATGACAAGTGCTACCCTAGAGCTGACCTAGAGATAGAAAGAACCAAGCTTTGTGCGAAAATGGTCGCATTGGCTCAGACTATGTTTGAAGCCAGTCGCCTTTTCAATTACTCGGGCTCAGCCAAGACGCAATTACACTTGGATGGACTTCTAGAGAAGTTAGAGGGCATAATTGCAAGATCGGCCAAGGAAGAAAAAAATCAAGAGAGAGATAAAGCAAGCAAAAACATGACCCATCCCCCATCGGAAGTTTATGTGCCCAATTCCACTGAACCAGACAACCCCCCTTCCCTAGGAAGAATAGAGAATCTAATGGCACAATCACAAAAGGAACCAACCTCTCAACACAAGGACAAGGCAAGTGAAAGAGTAAGCATTCCTGCTCAGGAAGCCTATGTGCCTAACTCTACAGAGCAAGACACATCATCTTCTATGAATCGGTTCACACCAGAATTCCTACGCGAGATTCAGGAAGACAAATGGGCTAAAGAAAGTGAAGTCCCTCCTCCCATTGAACTTGTGGATGATGCACATGACCAATTCCCACAAGATATTCCATCCACTTATGGGGAGCAGGAGAGTACCCAATCTCAGGAAAGATTAGACTTCGAGTCTAATTCTTTACAAGAACTACCCCATTTCACAGGCCCATGGGAAGCAAAGTCCACCTGTATGAGAGCACCCACAGTCATGGTAAGAAACGAAGATTCGGTCATACCTAGGAACACAGAGGTAGTGAAAAACACTAAAGTGCAGTGCAATCTCAAGTTAGAAGAGCTACTCAAGGTGAGACCTGAATTATGGAAACATGTAGCCAAACAAGTACCAGAGATAGCAAAACCTCGTTCCCAGGTAGGATCGCATAGGACAGTGCCAGAAATACCCTTGGATAAGATAGGAGATATGTGTGAAGGTGAAGAAGGGAACACCTATCTTCCCATTACCTACCAGGAGTACACTACCAAGGCAATTTTGGACTCAGGTGCAGGAGTTGCAATTGCCACCACTTCCCTATGGAAGCGTTGGGGCAAGCCAGCACTCAGGCCAACGAGAATGAAATTGCAGATGGCCGATGGTCATATTGAGAGACCCTTAGGATTGCTAGAAGGAATAACTCTCACCACTTGTGGTGTCGAGTTCGAGCACACATTTGCCATATGTGACTTCAGCAAAAATCATGCCTATGAGATGATCTTGGGACGACCTTTTATGCGACAGTTGCAAGTGGTACAGGATTGGGAAACCAATTCTTTGTACCTGCAACACTTGGGAGTTACGACCAAAGTGAATCTCAAAGATTACTCTCATAGAGATGTTCCCCCTATCCAGTGGAATCCCATCCATAGAGCCAAGGATGATACGGAATCTGTGCATTCCATAGGATCAGGATCCTCATGGATGCATGAAGACACCCACTTATGGATGTGCAAAGTAGCAGTAGAAGAGGACAAAAGAGAAAAGGCCAGAGATATAGGTGCAAACGAAACACATAGACCCATTCAAGACCCAGCCTATGCACCTGTAGTATTTCCTGACGAAGAATTCGAACCCCACGGCTGGGCAGAAATCCTAGCAACAATGGATGTAGCCATCAATGAAGAACAATGGACACCTCACTGTGATGAGGATGGCTATGACATTTCAGTCTTCTCCATAGAGCCAATCATGGGAGAGGCAGTTCTAGAAGAATGCGAACCTAGCCCTGATGCATTTGAGGATGCAAGTGACTCCGATCTAGAGTCAATCATTATGGACCCACCTTTTGCATCAGATGAAGAATACTTCCATGAAGTAGAATTTCAACCCCAGAGGCATGGAGAGCTTACAAATGATGTAAGATTAGCCACACATGTGACCCTGAAGGAAGAAGGAAAGAAACGAAAGAAGAAAGAAGTCTCACCAGAGGAGGAAGAATCTTTGTTTGAGGTCCCGGAAAATTTTAAGAAGTATGAGATAGACGACAGGAGAGTCATGATAAGAATGCCTAAACGAGAGGCATAATCAGGAGAGGCCTATGATAACAAAGAAACCACGAAGAAAGTGGTTGTAGCCATCGAAGAAGGAGAAGAAAGATGCACTTACATCAGACATGACCTGACGGAAGAAGAAGAGCAAGAATTGATAGCCTTGCTAAGAGAATACAGAGATGTGTTCGCTTGGAGTTACAAGGATTTGAAGGGTGTTGACCCAGACATATGTTCACACACTATCCCCATGACCTCAGATGCTAAACCCTCTAAGCAAAAGCCCTATACATATAATGATAATTACGCTGCCAAGATCAAAGAGGAGATAGATAGACTGGTTGAAGTTGGATTTATCTATGAAATTGAGCACACTGAGTGGGTATCCCCCATCGTAGTGGTGCCCAAAAAGAATGGAAAACTACGTGTATGCATTAACTTAAAGAAGGTCAATGCAGCCACAATCCGAGATAACTATCCGCTTCCCATCACAGAACATCTCTTAGAAAGAGTGGCAGGCAAGGAAGTGTACAGCTTCCTTGATGGATTTTCAGGCTACAATCAAGTAGCCATAGCTCCAGAGGATCAGCATAAGACAGCCTTTGCCACAGAATGGGGCATTTTTGCCTTTAGAGTAATGCCATTTGGGCTTACCAATGCACCAGCTACCTTCCAGAGACTAATGTGCCATGTATTTAAGGAGTTCCTGAGGAAGAACTTAGAAGTCTATGTTGATGATCTTTGTGCTCATTCCAACATTAGGCAAACCCATATTCCCGAACTCAGACAAAACTTTGACAAATGTAGAGAATATCAAGTCTGCTTAAACCCAGAAAAATGTGTTTTCATGGTCAGGCAAGGCAAGATTCTAGGGCACATAGTGTCAAAGAATGGCATATCTACTAACGAAGAGAAAGTGAGAGCCATAGCAGAGCTACCCAGGCCAAGGAATGTCAAGGAAGTACAAGCTTTCATGGGACATTGTGGTTACTACCGCCGGTTCATTCACATGTACGCTGTCATTGCAAAGCCCATGTACGGACTTCTGACTAATTTTGAGTGGACTGATGAATGTGAGAACTCCTTCCAGGAGCTTAAACGAAGATTATGTTCAGCACCAATCTTGACCACACCAGATTGGAACAAGCCATTCCATGTTCACGTGGATGCATCCAATTATGCTATTGGATGTGTACTCGCACAACCTACGGGTGAAGGTAATATGGATCTTCCAATTGCCTATGCCAGTAGACAATTGAATGCAGCTGAACGAAATTATACCACTACAGAGAGAGAAGGCTTAGGCATGGTATATGCAGTCAAGAAATTTAGACACTATTTGCTTGCAAATAAGTTTAAATTTTTTACTGATCACCAAGCATTGTTATATCTCGTGAACAAGCCATGCAATACATGAAGATTAGTAAGATGGTTTCTCTTACTAATGGAATATGATTTCGAGGTTGTGGTAAGGAAAGGGAGGACTCATTTGAGAGCTGATCATCTTTCTAGGCTCACATCTGGAGAAGCCCCACAAGGAGTATCAGATGACCTTCCTGATGCTTACTTGTTTAACTTGGAAGTGGTACCGCAGTGGGCTAAGCCATTGGTACGAGTGTTAACATATGGACCTAACCACCCAGTAATAGCCACACAGGATAGAGAGGTAGTAAAAGCCCAAAAGTATCACATCATGGCAGGAAGTATGTACAAGCACACATATCAAGGGATCTTGGCTTGTTGTGTAGAAGAGGACGAGTATGCGAAGTGGTTGCAATTAGCACATGTAGGTGCATTAGAGCAACACTACTCAAAACAACGAACCCTACAGACACTAAGGAGACTCGGAGTGCATTGGCCAACTATGCAAGCAGATGTCCAAAAGTTGTGCAAGGAATGCCCAATCTGTCGCACTAAACCACCGGTGGAACATGCCACTCTTTATCAAGTGTCCATAGTGCCGGATTGGAGTGAACCTCTAGTATCCTTCCTGAGGACGAAAACATTCCCTCTAGACATGACTCTGGCTAGGAAAAGGAGTTTAGAACAAGAAGCCCAGGATTACTCACTCATTGGTGATAATCTATACAAGCGTGGTAAAGATGGTTACCTGAGACTATGTGTCCATGAGAGTGAGTATCTCAAGATCTTGGACAATGCTCACCAAGGTGTAGCAGGAGGACACTTTGGACCAGATCGGGTGATCAAGGCAATACTATTTGCAGGCTTCTGGTGGCCTACCCTTCACATGGACGCACATACCTATGTGAAACAGTGTGATGTCTGTCAGCGAACCCAGTATCCTATACGTAAAGATGAGATGCCACTGAAACCTATGATGGGTGGATGTGCATTCTCTAAGTGGGGAATAGACTTCGTAGGTCCTATTAATCCCCCAGCTAAGGGTTCCCATGCAGAATATATCATTGTTGCAACAGACTATCTAACTAAGTGGGTGGAGGTAAAAGCCACAACGAAGAACGATGCTCAAACAACTGCTAAATTCTTGTTTGAGAATGTATTCACAAGATATGGGCTACCTATAGAGCTTGTAAGTGATAGAGGCACTCACTTCTTGAACGAAGTGGTTGAAAATCTACTCCAAGAATTCTTGGTAATACATAAGAAGTCTGCCCCCTATCACCCTCAAGCTAATGGACAAGCCGAAAGCACCAACAAGATCTTATGCAATGTACTGACAAAATTAGTAAACACTAAACGCTCTGATTGGGACAAACAGCTACACCATGCTGTTTGGGCATACCGAGTCGCCTACAAAACGGTACTCCAAGCCACCCCCTTTCAGATGGTATTTGGCCAAAACGCGGTGCTACCCTTGGATTTCTTGATACCTACATTGAAGGTAGCACAAGAGCACGAATGGACGGGTCATGAACTCTCCTCTAGACTTTTTGACCTTGAACGATTAGGAGAAACAAGACTGAGAGCAGCTGCAGGGATATATGCAGCAAAGAAACGACAGAAGGCATACTTTGATGCCCATGTGAAGGATAAGGGCTTGAAAGTAGGAGATCTAGTTTTAGTCTACACATTGAAACAACATGCAAGGAAGCTAGAAAAGAGAGGCTACGGACCTATGATAATCAATAGGATCTCAACAAGTGGAGCAGTGCAACTAGCCACATTAGAAGGCGATGTTCTCCCAAACTATATTAGCGGATGCAGAGTTAAGTTGTATCAGGAACCTCTCACAGAGGAAATGCTAAGTCGACTCAACACTGCTAAGAAACGCAAAGAGGAAGAAAAGCAAATTCGAGAAGAAGCTCAAGCAGAAGCCCTAGAGCGCATACGAAGAATGAAATTAAGAAGACAAGGTAGAGAGCACCCTAGGCAAGACGCATATGCAGATCAAGGATATGACGTGGCTATGTGTGAAGTTTCAGGTGTTAGCTCACATAGAATAACTGACCGACGTCCTTTCATAACCTTAGATATAGGACAAGGAAAGAGTGCAAGGACTGTAAGAGCCTTGATTGACTCAGGTGCAGCCACTAGTGCTGTTAAATTGTCTTACTGTCAAGAGTTGCAATTAACTGTCAATCCTGTGGAAGCATATCTCATAGGATTGGGAGGTGTGGAAACCCCTTGCATGGGCGAGGTGGAACTTCCCCTCTATATTCATGATGAGGCAATGACAGTTAAAGTACTAGTATGTCAAGATGAGGACCTCACGGAACCCCTTGTCTTGGGTCAAGACTGGATCTATGACCAAGCAGTCAACTTAAACCTAAGAAGTGAACTTCTTCAGGTATGGGTGAATCAGACTAGAATTACAATTGAGTTAAATAATGGAGCACTCAAAGAACTAGAAAAGACACGGACTCCTGGTCCCTCCAAGGGTACACATGAAGTTGACCATGCTGTTCTTGTCCAAGGCTATGTGATGCAGAAGAATGAAGATCTCAAAAAAGGAGTCAGAACCACAATGGAACTCCCTTCTTTTCCAAAGGCCAGAAGGAGGCAGCACCTAAGGGCAGATCAATCACTGAAGACTCTCTAGGCGAAAGACCAAAAGAACGCGTGAAGCAGAACAACTCAACCGATGAAACAAATGTGGGTGCGGAAAGACGAACTGCCGACCGTAACTAAGTTGCAACAACAGTCTCAACTTCCTATTAGTAACCAACGACTTGATGCTAATAAGAGGACTCCTAAAACCTCAGTTGAGAAAATAAAATCTATTTGGGTACCCAAGAAGTCGATGAAGGCTGACCCACAATCAAGACAAATTTGGGTGCCTAAGGCTTGCTTGCGGGCTCAATTAACCCCACACAACTCACATCATACACGACAGGGTTCACTCGGTCAAGCAGTCGCTACCCACTCTTGTCTGATACACTCAAACACACTGCCACCTAGAAGCACGCACAGACTTACTCATAAATGGGTCCCGAGGACACAACAACTCCCAGTAGAATTACTCATGCAACCCTCCCGAATCTCCACAAAACCAAGACCAAAAGCCATTCATGGTGTTTGGCAACCTAAGACTTGTAATAAACCCCCCGACCCTAATCTGTGAATTCATCTCCACTTACTAGCTGCATTAGTGAGACAGCTCACCTTTCCATCTAGCTCCTAGGACTAACCAGGCATTAACTACACACACTGTCATCGTGCACTTACTAACCACTGACTCATCATCTACCTCATGTTAATGTTGTAACGGGGACAACAACGGGTTTATTCTGTCCATTACAATGTTAACACCTGGTTCTATATTCTCACAGAACCAACAAGCAAGCAGGGCCATGGCAGAAGCCGGAGGTGCCAGTTCTCAAGCCGGATCCAGTGCACAGATTGTGGACATAGAAACACTCCTACTCGAACCACATCTCACCGAAAGACCGCAAGAACTTCAAGCTGTGCATGTCCTCCCAATTCAGGATCCTCCTCAGGGACACACCTCTCAGGTGGGCAAACACGCTCATTGGTTCAGTGATGTTGCTGGACCATTGGGTGATGGAACCTATTTTTGGGAAGCTGAATTGGAGTTTAATGGTAAATGGGGACGCTACCATTTTTTCACGCGTGAATTTGAGAGCTATCAGAATGCCGAAGTCATGCGTTCAGTATGGACCAAAGCTAGCTTGGACAGTTATTTCAGGGCCCACTTACCAAAGCCGGATTTCTTGCGTTGTTCTTATCTTATCAGTACCATCACTCCGAGCAGGGCCAAGGGAGGCGACAACACCTTTGTGTTACCCTCACTGTTGCTGGGCCATGAACTTAAAAGATTCAAGCTGACCCTCAATCTGGTACGAGAAGCATTGGGCATGTATGGCATGCACATCCCCACTGAAAAGGAAACAATGGTTCCAGGCAGAATGAAACATAAAGATCTCAATAAGCTGAAGGATATGGTAGCGATGACACCGACCATCGCTCTTCACCTACGGACCGTCATGCAGCATTTTGCTTTCCCCGCCCAGGAAAGATTCACCATGCAACCAAAGAAAATATGGTTTAGCTTGTATCTGGCAGAGACAGAAAGCCTCCCCATCAACGTACCACATTGGATCATAGATCAGATTCACCTAGCCCATCAAAGGTGGAACAAGAAGCAGAAAAATGTGCTTCACGGATGCTGTGCTCTAACCAAGATAATCTACCGATGTCTTGCCTATGACGTGCCTATTCAGCGGGCACTCATATGGCCCCGGGCCCAAGAATTCCAGAGAAGGCTATCAGCGGCAGGTCCCCCATCAAAGAAGATGAGAGGGGGAGTCCAATTACCCTGCGCTCAACCAAGGGGAGCCACCACTACACCAGAAATTACCCCTCCCCAGACACGACGCATTAGGCCATTCACCATCCGGCTACCAAGACCAAGTACAGAGGGACCCAATCTGGTGTTTCCACCCGTCCCATCAGATTTGGAATTTCCACAGGGCTTCACTCTCAATGATCTCACTGATGAAGAAGTGGCTAGACTAATCTATGACTCTAATCTTGAAACGGAAACAGAGCGAGTTCAGGAACCACAAACCCATACCACAATGTCAGCCCCCACCCAACCGCAAGTTGTAGAAGTCGACGTCGAGGAACAAGAGACCGAGCAAGAGGAAGAAGCCTACGAGGAACAAGAGTATGACGAACTTTCAGAGTTAGCAAGTGCCCCCGCGTATTCGGCTCAAATAAAAAGACTATATCGAACCATGCAACTAGTTCAAGAACAACATAAAATGTCACTGGAAGCAGGCAAGAAACTCATGAACCAATTGCTGGCAGAGGAAGGCGTGGACGACATGTTCATCGAGTCCATAAACCTACACGCCGATGCAGTGGGATTGGATGAGGCCATTCATGAGGCAATGGCCTACATTCACCGATTTGAGAAAAGAGTTCCCGCCCGTCCCATGAGGTCCGGGAAACAAATTCATATCAACGTATCAGCACCAGGAGATACAATGCAAGCAGACGAACATCAGGAAGCACCACCGTCACCACCATCCCCACCTCTCACTACACAACTCACTCCACCACATAACACTATCACCACCACGTCCACTACCACCACAATCGTCATGGGAATTCCACTCTCTCCGGGAATCCAATTCGGGGGAGTCACCATGCCCACTTTCACCACTCTCTTTACTAACGTCACATCCACCCCACCCACGATCCCCATCTACACGGTCACTCAAACATTTGACACTATGGAAACATCTCCTGCGACTGCACCGCTCCCTCCCCCCATGCCACCTCCATCTCCCATACCCCCTCCACCCACATCTCCACTTGCATCCACATCATTCACAACTCCCCTTCCCGCCCCCATTCCCCCTGCATCTTCACCCCTCCCTGCATCATTTAATGTAAATAGTATATTTCTAGCATTAAATCAATGTGTATATCAGCTTCAAAATGAGTACAGAGCTCTGGACGGCCGGTATCAACAACTGACAACAAATCACCAGAACTTACAAAGGCAATTTAAAATGCTGGAAGAGGAAAATGCAGATGTGAATCAACGTTATACAACGCTTGAGCAGGCTCACCAAACACTATTGGAGGCACCCCAACCATCGACAGAATCAGGCGTCAAACAACTAGAAGCTTTGCTCGAAGTATACCAAGCCGATAACCTACGAGTCAGACGTAACTTGGCGTTACTCAGGAAACATATGGCCACGGCACTTGAAGAAAACAAGAGACTGCAGAAACAAAATGAAGAGAATCTGGAAGCGGCAATGGAAGGCTCTCCCCACGAGATAGATCCAGAGCAGTTCAAAGCAGTTCCCTCGGAGACGATGAAAACCATTTTGGAAAGCTATGCAGATCTCCTGGAAGCCCATGATGACTTGGAAAGAGAACGTGACACACTACGGAGCAGACTTAAGGAACAGGAAGAACAACCGAAGAGTGTCCCATCAACCTCTACCTTAGACGAGGTAAAGGCCTTAACTGAGCAGGTGGCAGAATTACAAAAGAGGTTACTGACATACGAGAGGCAGCCCTCTCCAGTAGTAGAACCAGAGCCAGAAGAGTTGGTCCCCGTTGAGGTAGATGATTCGTACGAAGAACCGTATGTTCCTATGCCGATGCCAGGCGGGCAACAAACCTCAGAGGGACTAGACACCTTGGAAGTGGAAGCACCCGAGTGGCTTCAGACAGTGGAAAAGACAGCGAACACACACGAAGAACGGGTGGCCATTCAGATCCAATCACTAGCGAACCTAGAAGAAACTGTCATAAAGTCAGAATATTTCAGAAGCATGTCTCATCATAGATGGATCGGCACCAATAATGACCAATATGTGCCATACTGCATACTGTTGGCCGATTACAACGCTGAGATTCAACGACGATGCGGCAAGCCTCCCACATTCGCTACACAATTTGGTCCAGATGATATACCTGAAAGTGCTAAGTGTGGGTCCATCCATCAACCCACCTGGAGGATCAGGCTTTTGGAAACATATCCTGAAATGGTCCGAACCTGGAATAATATGCCGTTGTTTATTAAATATAATCCTTGTTACATTCCAGTTCTTCGAAGACGCACCTGGCTTGAATTCACTATTGCCGTCAGAGACATCAAAGCCTGCGCAAAATGGTTAAATTACGTTTATCTAGCACCTCCACGAGGACCCCCCACGGTGAACTACATGATTTCTACAATCCGTCACTGGAGTATTCGGCTACGCAATAATCCCGACGTGATGGCCCAGATGTGTATGAAAATATTTGAATTAATGCTGATCACTTTCAGGACGTTTAAGAACATTAAGGACCCTCACTTCTCAGGAGCAAGCTTCGTGACAGGGAACCAGGATCTGGTGTACGATATGAGTACCATCCCATCAATTGAAGTAATATATGCTTGGCACGCCAGAATCAAGTACCTCCCAGCCTGCTTTGAACAGACATTTGAGGAGATGTTCATCACAAGATTCTGGGAATATCACTCCGAAATCTTTATACCCAGACCATCACATCTCCTCCAATTATTTGCTGTGGAGAGAACTATTTACTGAGAACAATTGAGGGTGCCTCATCCAGATGTTCCCGGACCTGTGAATTGGGATGAATTGCTCACAGATCTAGCACGCGGCTTGCGACTCGAAGAACACCACCTAGCCTCCGATGTCGTCCAATATTATGTTCAAAAATCCTCTAGACAAGGGTCTGTCAGGGGCGACAGACGCGAGAGTGGGGGGGGGTGTTGGCAGCAGTCAGGGAACCAAAGGAGCCACAAGACGAAGAGAGTCAGAGCGAAGGGACATCACAAGCAGACATGGCAGTCAAAGAAGATCTGGCAAGTAGGCCAATAATTTTCTTCATGAAGAAGCAAGTACGAGCATTCACGCAGATCTAGCACTAAGGCAACCTTTAATTTTTCAAAACCCTTACACCAATTAAAAGTGATTCTCATCACTAACAACCCCTGTAAATACCATGTTCACCTTTTTGTGGCTCCATTTTGTGCAAGCCGAGGAGTCCTCGAGCTTGAGGAGCCTTAGAAGTAGTTGCTTACCAATTTTCATAATTTTTAGATCTCATTTGAGCCCTCAAATAAGCCCTGGAACCTAATTTTTAACTAGGCCGGACACTAGGTCTGGACAGGGCCAAAGCTAGTCAAAAACTATAAAAGGAGCTAGAGAGCTCATTTTTGAGGTTAGATTGTAATTGAAACGAACTTGTAAAAGCTTTTTGAAAGTAATCTAAGAACTCCATTGCTTCTCACTCTTTGTCTTGCCGTGTGTGCGTGTGTGTGTGTATGTGTGTGCATGTTGGTGTGCTTCTCACTCACACACTTGTGCTTCCACTTGCTCGAGGTCTTCATACCATCCTCACGTCTTCCCGGATTGACATTAAAGGAGGTGCTACTCATCATTGAGCTACATGGTGCATTAAAATTATTATTGAAAGATATAGGTAGATTATGTTTGAATCAACATTGAGAATCACTTCATAATAGTATATGTATGTATGTGTATGAGTATGTGTATGCATATGAGTATATAATTGTGAATGAAAAATCTATTCTGATTGTCTGGCTCAATATTGATTCTTACTTCACAACAGTATGTGTAAGTGTATGTGCATATGATCAGGAATTAAAAATATATTGTGATTGTTTGACTCAATATTGATTCGTATATCACAATAGTATGTGTAAGTATATCTATGTGTAAATGTATATGTGTGTATGATTGAGAATTAAAATCTATTGAGATTGTTTAACTCAACAATGATTTTTACTTCACAATAGTATGTGTAAGTGTAATTTGTATATGGGTGTATGATTGAAAATTAAAGTCTATCATAATTGTTTGACTCAATGCTGATCAAAATATCTTATTTGATATTGATTTATATTGCTTTTTTTGTAGGTCTAGTCTTCATAAAGCAACTTGCAAGCACTATGGGAATGTTCATATGTGATTGTTCATCAAGAGGGTAAAACAGTATCCACAGTACAATGCAAATGTTGTGGGCATCATTATGTAGGTAATGCAACTCGAATAAAATAGCATCTCTTTAGTACAGGTAATAATGTGGCAGGATGCTCTAATCCATATAGTGATATATGGGTACATTTTGCAATTTATGCAAATCAATGTAAATCTCAAGGTATCACATCAAAAAGATTCAAAAGCATGAGTAGTTCACAACACTTTTGAAGTAGCCCAAGTGTAGAGCAAGAACCAGTAGATGAGTCGATGACAGTAGAGGATCATCAGGATATTTCTACTCAAGTCTCTCAAACTGTTTTTGAGAATAACCAAGATACATGTACTCCATTTTCTCCAACTGCATCAAAAAAGAGTGGAGTTGGTGAATGTAGTAAAAATGGTGGATCTAATAATCTAATACTTTGTCACCATGCTTTGTCCATAATAAATCACAAAATACTATACATGTAGCTTTTGAAAAGCAAGATTGTCTCAAGCTTCATATTAAATGGACTCAAGCATTCTTAGCATGTGGGATTCCTTTCAATGTTATTCGTAGTCCCATTTTCAAAGATGCTTTAATGTCAACTGCACAAAAAGGTTTCACCATGCCATATTATAACAAAATGCGAACAGAGTATGTAGATAAAGTGAAAAAAATACTAAAGCTATTTTAAAGCAAACAGGGCTTGATTATGTACCCATGTATGGATGCACAATAGCATTGGATGGATGGACAAGTTGTCAAAAGAAACCATTGATTAATGTCATGGTTATATGTCCAAAAGGAAACATGTTTTTAGAAGCTATTGATACTTCTCTTAAAGAGAAAAGTTTGGCTTTTCTTGTAAAGGTATATGAACATGCTATATCACGCGTGGGGGGGTCCAAACAATGTGACTCCGATAGTGATGGATAATGCCTCTAATTTTTGAAGTGTTGGAATTACAATTCAAAACAAGTATGAAGGCACTACTTGGGTTCCATGTGTAGCTCATACATTAAATAAAGATATAGGTAGATTATCTTTCATTAAACAAAGCTTACTAGATGCAAATCATGTGGTCAAATTTATTAGAGAGCATCAATTTTCATATTCGCTCTTCAGATCAAAATCTCCCAATAAAGCACTTCAGATTTTTTGTGCCACATGATTTTCAACTGCTTACATTGTGCTCAGTGCATTATTAGAAATTAAGCCTGCTCTTGTAGAAATGATTGCTGATCGAAGATGTGAGGCATGGCTAGAGAAGTATTCTTCTTATTGAGTTGCAGCATCCAAATGTACGTGTCTAATACAATCACAAAATTTTTGGTATCACTAAACCTTTTGTGGAACTTTTACAAATGGTTGATACTGATAAATTTATGATTGGAAAAGTTTATTGGATTATGTTAGAATCTATTCAAAAAGTAAAATACTTTTATCAATTTTCATTACGAGAGAAAACACAGATTGTATCATTAGAAGAGAAGAGATGGATGCAAATGCATACTCATTTGCATGGAAGAGCATTCATTTGGATCCAACATTTCAACTCAATGGTCAAGTGTCAAACAAAGAAGTCATGATAAACTTCAAAACCACATGTCAATTATTACTTCCAAGTACAGATGGTCGAGATGCATTCCACCAAAGAGTAGTGTATGTAAATCGAGAAGGATCTTTTGGAGATCTATGGTATATTGAAGCGATTCAAAAGCATCCACCTCCTATTTGGCGGAATGAGTGTGGAGGTGAAGCAATGGAGTTGTAACATATAGCTATGAGAGTGCTTTCAGTAGCAACTTCAAGTGGTAGTTGTCAACGTAATTGGAGTGCCTATGATTTTCTTCATTCCAAACAAAGAAATCGCTTAAGTGTATTACGTGCTAATGATTTGGTATATGTGTTTTGTAATATGCATTTTTTACATGCTCCAACCAAGATAGCTTCTACAGCAGCACAACAAACTTTTGGAGAATTTCAAACTCATGAAAGTTTAACAAATGATTGATCTAGATCTAGATCATAATGATGGTTCAGACATGGAAGAAATAGATGACATGGTACCTCTCATAGATGATGATATTCAAAATGAAGAAAATGATGTACTATGAATACTATGATTATATTCAATTGCAAAATCGAATACAAGTCATGTCTTTGATTACAAAAAAAGCTTGCCTACTCAGTGTTTTCTTGATTCAATAGCTCATCGGTAGTAAACCGATCAAAAGATGATCATGCCTCTGAGAGACTTCCATATTTTCTCTCATAAGCATCCACAAAAATTTGTAAAATTTTCACTTGATTTTCTAGATCATCAATCCTCTTTTGTTGTTCATCTATTGTTCTTCGTAATGCAGGAATTGTTAATCCTTCATTGTATAATTCTGCCCCTTATGACAAAAAATCATGTATAAGATTATGTTCTTCAGGTAGAAAAAATGTAGGGCCACTTTCGAGGAAGAGGGCCTTCGTTTCCTTGATTACAAAATTCAGCTCGATTTTGAGGAGGACCCAAACCGATACCTGCATTCTTCGGACGATCATCCCAATCTACATGTCGATGAAGAATATCTTGTACAAAAACCTTTTGAATGAAATATAATGCTATTTGATTATTATTTGGTAATGATCTCTCAACTTGCACAAAGCATCGAAGTAGTGTTTCCGCTAATCCTTTATGTTGTAAGTCTGAAAGCTTTAAGGGTGTTGTTTCTTTTGCCCTTCCTATAACTCGAAAGAGAACATCACAAACAAAATAATTTGGACATAGTTTGTTTACTTCTGTCATTGATAATGCTTCTCCTTCTAATCCCTCTGGCTCTAAATCTTGATGGAATAAAAATGCTAATCTTAATTTTGCAAATTGAGCATTTTTCTCAGACAATATCCTTTGAGATTTAGTATGATCAAGATCATCATTCACATTTGGCATTCTTGCCATGTTTCACTTCTGCAAAATAAAAACTCTAATTTTATCTCCAGAGTATTGAAATGAATCCACATAATTCAAATGAATCCACAATATTAATTCACATATGTTAAATGAATCCACAACATTTAATCCACGTAACTCAGATGATAGCACTTCATTTACTCCACATAATTCAAATAAATCCACATTATTTAATCCATATATTATAAATTACACTTTATTTCATCCACCTAACTCAAATGATACCACAACATTTACTCCACCTAATACAAATGATTACACTTCATTTCATCCACTTAACTCAAATGCAAACACTTCGTTGATTCCACATAATTCAAATGAATCCACAAGATTTAATTCACATTTGTTAAATGAATCCACAACATTTAATCCATATAACTCAAGTGATAGCACTTCCTTTACTCCACATAATTCAAATAATTCCACATTATCTAATCCATATATTATAAATGATTACACTTTATTTCATCCACTTAACTCAAATGATGCCAGAACATTTACTCCACTTAATATAAATGATTACACTTCATTTCATCCACTTAACTCAAATGATACCACAACATTTACTCCACTTAATACAAATGATTACATTTCATCCACTTAACTCAAATGTAAACACTTCATTTAATCCAGATAGTTCAAATGAAGACATATTGTTTTCAATATGGTCGTAATCCATCTGTCATGGATATCTTTAAACCATATCATGTTAGATGCGAGAATACTCTAAGCAGCTCATGTGCGTCCACTCTTTTTGATACATCTTTGTCAAAAGTTAATTCTAAAACATATTTGAACTTGTAAATCCCATTCTTATCAATGGGATAACTATTGAAATCTATATATTTTAGGAGTTGTAATAGGAGTATCGAAACTGTAAATATCTCCAGACTCTTATTAAAAGGTGGAGGACTCGTGGATATGCATTCGGGTGCAATCCACGAGTACTTTCGAATCCACTCATTTCTAGTAGATATTACAAGATTAAGTAGCTTCGGAAAACTTTTTTTGGTTGGTAAATACGTCGCTCTACCAAAATCACATAATCCGATGTAAGCCTGTTGATCTTCAAAATGCAACAAGATGTTGCCTAGATGGAGATTGTTATGGGATATATTACAAGTGTGTAAAAATGATATTGTTTGTAATAGGTCGTTGATCAGCTTCCAAATGTTTGTTTTCACAGTTGTTATGTCTCCTTCTGTGTCCTTCACACCTCTGCTTCATGGTACGTTTAGGTATTCCTTCTTCATTCTTTCTAGCCACATATCCAATGTACCACCATTCCAAAATTTGAAAATGAGGCATGGACTTTTGCTATGGTGTCTAGCCAAACCAAGTGGACTAATAATTCCACTGTGCATAATAGATAACATTGTGGCTTCATTGATGGCTTCATTTTCTCGTGTCTGTATGTCAGCACCATGTAATTTGAATAGCTTGGCCACAAACATATCATTGTTGAATCTCAGGTGGGATATCTTGACTTTTGGATCATTCCATATTGTCCTTCCCGCACGAGAGCTACATCTTCAAAAAGAATAGAGGAATATGGGAGCAAACAAACATTGTTCGATGTTTGATCTCCCATATTCACATATGCATCTCTTGTATTTGGATCTACTTGTGCTCTCACAAGGTGATCAACCATGTCCGGTTTTAATTGCCTTCCTCTCTTCATAGTCTGATAATGTAAATCGATTTTATTTTATCGATGAATCTGGGCATATCCACCGCCAATGACTCTGCTACGTTTATGATTTGTCCAAAGATACGTGTAAGCTCTTTTGACATTTGCTCATCTGAGACCTGTGCTCCATTGGACACACTACCAAATTTATCTTCAATATTAATAAATGTTGTTCTGGATGATTGCAATTAAATCTTTGTACCTAGAAGTATCCATGGCTATAGTTATTTCATCTTCTCTCATTTGATACATGTATAAGCACACAAATTCTTCTAAAAATTTTTGCTCCTGCTTATTTATTTTACCTACCATCTGTGCAAAAATAAAAAATAGACTATCAGTAAGTGTATGAATAAATAAATCAATAGTATGTGTACACAAATGATAGACATATGCATAGTTAAATAAGTAGATTTATAATTAAATAGAAAGTGTAATTATAATCTTGAAGTGAATCTATGTAACTATTAAGAATGTAATAGTCAAAGAATCAGACATTTATACTATTTCATATACATTCGCTATATTATGTATAAGTTTTATCACATAGCTGTATATAACTATTGTGATAGTAAGAGTCAAAGAATCAGACAATCACAATAGTTTCTATACACCTTGTGACCTATACTAAGTATTATCATCAGAATCTAAGAGACTATTGTGATAGTAAGAGTTAAAGAATCAAACAATCACAATAGTTTCTATACACCTTGTGACCTACACTAAGTGTTCTCATCGCAATCTAAGTGACTATTGTGAGAGTAAGAGTCAAAGAATCAGACAATCACAATAGTCCCTACACACTCCCTATACTATTGCGAGAGTAGAATCGAGGTGGCGATTCAAACAATCTCAATAGATCTATTGCTATGTCCTATACT
This sequence comes from Ceratopteris richardii, assembly GCA_020310875.1. Taxonomy (NCBI): domain Eukaryota; kingdom Viridiplantae; phylum Streptophyta; class Polypodiopsida; order Polypodiales; family Pteridaceae; genus Ceratopteris; species Ceratopteris richardii. The sequence continues at coordinate 46,349,016 of CM035409.1, forward strand.
ACTGTGAGAGTAAGAATCAATGTAGCGAGTCAAAAGATCATAGTAGTGGTTTATTTTTAAATGTTTTTCATCGATGTATACAAGTAAGAAATGCTTGCATGAGTTGAACATGTATACATTGATGATTAAAAGACACACAACAAATTATATAAATAAAAATCAAGCACATGTAAGAGATGCCTATGCGAATCATACAATATGCATGATATAATTAACAAAACAATATAATAAATAATAAATAAAAATTAAAACAATACCTCAATGATAAAAAAGGAAGCTCTGTGATAAAAATTGCAGGCTTAAAGCTCTCTAGTACATCAATGAAGCACATGTAGAATAAGTTTTTCCATCGAATGTAAAAATATATATTTTTCTGCTAGAAAACACTTTTCGATCAAAAGCACTTTTGATCGATAAATATTTCGATTGAAAGCACTTTGGATCGAAAATGTTTTGATTGAAAATGTATCCGTCCCCATTTTTTCGGTGTTTATTTGGAAAACGACGAATAAAATGAACATGTTCAGTATTTTTTTATTATTCGATCGAATAAATGCAACCCATCATGTGAGGTATACTCACCCCCATTATCTGAACGTAAAGCCTTAAGCTTAGTTCCTTTTTCACTCTCAACTGAAGCAAACCATTTTTTGAAAGTAGAAAATACCTCATCCTTTGATTTGATAGGATACACCCAGACTTTTCTAGTAGCATCATCGATGAAAGTGACAAAGTAAAGAGAACCACCTAAGGACCTAGTGGACATAGGACCACACACATCTATATGGATGAGATCTAAAGGCTGAATTGAAGAGTCAATGTGCATTCTATGCATATTTCTAGTTTACTTTCCATATCGACAATGCTCACAAAATGAAAAATCAGAGAAAGATAACATAGGTAAGTAGCCATAATGAGAAAGATTTTCCATTCCACTACGAGGTATATGGCCCAAATGACCATGCCAAATACAAGCCATAGGCTGTTGAGTAATAGCTAACAAGTGTTCTTTCTGTGATACAAATAAAGGATAACGTGAGCAAATTTTGCTTCCTTTTGCAATAACCATATTGCCCTTCGATATGCAAAGGAATGAGCATAGAAGACCACCCTGTAACCAAGGTCATCAAGTTGACCAACTGACATCAAACTACGTGATAGCTGAGGTACATGGCATACATTATGCATAGTAAATATTGAACCATCAATGAATTGCACAACCACATCTCCAATCCCCACAACATCACATTGGTAAGAATCACCAAGTCTCACGGTACCAAGAGACTTTGCTGCATAATTAGAGAAACATTCTCTATGTGGTGTCACATGGAAAGAAGCCCCAGAATCTAGCAGTCAGGTGTGGAAAGAGAATCAGCCATAAGAGCCTCAATTGGCACAGTACTATCAAGTGTCAACACATTAGCATCATCAAAAAATAGCATTAATTTCTTCAATCTTCATAGTCAAAGTAGATGGTACAGGTAATTGTTTAACATGCCCATCAACATTCTGTCCTTTACCTTTAGCATTCTTTGATGCATAACAATATTTCTTCATGTGTCCTTTCCTATGACAATAATGGCATTCAATATCCCTCTTCCTTGATTTACGTCTACTCTTATTCCGTTGACCATTCTTTTCCTCATTCTTGCTCCTGCCGCATTATTGGTTCTTTCCTTGGTAAGAATCACGAACATTATATGCATCTCCACTCTGAGTCCCTACCATAGATTTTCTACAAATCTCCTCACTCAAGAGTGCTCCACATATGTCATCATAGATGAGTTTACCATCAGGTGCACTATTGCTAATAGTTGTATAAAATGTATCCCATGATGAAGGCAAGGTGCATAACAGTAATACTACTTTCATTTCATTATCCATATCCATTCTATAACTGAGAGAATATAGCATCAAACTCATTTAGATGATCAGCAACACTATCAGTGTCCTTCATACAAAGTTCATGTAATTTTCTCATCAGATAGACTTTATTTGATGCTGTCTCTTTTTCATATGTATTGCATAACTTCTTCCAAAGCTCCTCTGCACTTTCACAGTCTAATGTTGTAAAGTAAACATTATGTGCCAGGTGCAAGCGAATGGTAGACCTGGCCATTTCATCTAACTCATCATAATCATGATCATCCATGTGAGCATGCTTCTTTGAAATTCCATTTACTAGCTTCCATTGCCTCCTTTGAATCAGCACATCTTTAATCTGATTCTTCCATAGAGCAAAGTTTGTGCCATCAAATTTTCGGATCTCAAAATGGTCTTTGCCCTGCAAGTCATAGCTCCTCCTTAGAACATTAGCACTAGACCCTGATCCACCGGATGTGCCTGAGACCTCTGATGCCATGATGGTAGAGAACTGAATGGAATGATAATGGAGCTAGAAGAGTCCAAACACCAACAAATAAGTGTATCAAGGAGTAAATGGACCACTGTATAGTTGACAAAACCAAAAATCTGGAAAAATTTTGCCAGAGTATCCTCTACAAAATGAGCGTATGACCAGTGTCAAAATATAATTAAACTGCAAGTACTGACATGTTTGCCTGCATAGTGAATCACTAACTCCATTGCATATAATCAATTACCCAATAGAAGCCAACTAGGCTTATCGAGCACCTATGAATAGCTATCATACATCTCCTATGGCGAAGCTGCGTAAGTCTTCCACCTATGTCACCGAAGAGAACCCGACATCTGGGTGTCTCCCAGTTAAGAAAACTTCACCACGACCCTCTTTATCAAACGTAAAAGGCTTTACGCAAAGAACATAACCATTGTATCAATGACCACATGGACGTACATAAGCCGTATCCACAGAAACATACATAATTTGTATTTGCTCAATATATGCAGTAAAATGACACTAAAAGGTTGAATGCACAGCCCAAAAACTAGCCAATAACACCTATAAGTTTCTGTCAACTCTGATGATTTTGGCTCAAAAAACCTGCATAAATTTGCAGCCGTTGCTCCCACCAAAACTGAAATCTTTCAAAAAACATGTAGTTATACGAGTGTGGCTGAAAACACAACCCCAAAGGTTGATATTTAATGTCGTAGAAGTACAAAGAACACTCTTCTTGATGTTCTTGGACCTGTGTGAAGAGAACTATGTGCGGAAGTACTCCAAAATGGCTCCAAAAGACACCCCAAAAATGCTTCAAAAATAGGCTTTGAAAGCAAAGAATGAAGCTTTGAGGGACCAAAACATGTTCAAGGTAATGTCAGCCTTAGTCTTTCCCCTTCTTCAGACACCACAAGAGTGTAGCTTAGTGGCAAGATATTTCCACGGTTAAACGAGCTCTGGGGGGAACAATACTGGGATGGGTGACATCCCAAGAAGTATCGGGGACCTCTATCTTCCTTGATCGTTGAGGTCCTCCCTCATGCGCAGCCAACGGTGCCAATGGTGACTTCGGTAACTCGGATGACAAGGTATGCCAAGGTCTATGCCTTGGTTGTCGCCTTAATCGTAAGCCTTGGAGTAAGTGGGGGGGAGGGGGAGGTCTCGCTTCACTCGCACAAAAGGAACAAACCTTTTGCATCGAACTGCTCTGATACCAGTGAAGGGTTTCGATGGTGATGCACCAGAGTGTGTTGTCCTTATCGAGAGCTCCACGATGATATCCTTGGAGTAGAAAGCGGACCTCCTAAGGCCGCACATTGTACTTCACACAGAGACTGTAGAATACACTGAAAACACAGTACACAGGGAGCATGAAGATCGATTTCTTAGGTCTTACAAATGTACTCGAACTTACAGTCCATGACTGACCAGATGACTATATGTTTGATTAAAGAACATATACAAAGTAGTGTCCAGTGGCCATTTGGCCTTTCACATGGACACTAATGGTAACAAGATCATATCAATTTGCCCCATTTCATGAATGTGCTTTGTTGCAAGACTGCAGATAAAGATGTTTTGGTCCCTCTCAACATGTGTATGGCAGTGGTGTACCACAATTTTGTATTTGTCTCATATATGTTAGTGGTGCATCATAATTTTCATATATAGCACTGGCTTGCCATACTTTTGTGCATGGTTCATTTGTGGGATATATATCTCTTTTATACATGGTTTTGTTATGGAATATCTCTTTTGTACATGGATTATGGTTCATTCTGCTCCTACATATCTCTTTTATGTTTGACAATTTGTTTTGTTTTATCAAATCATGTTTTGGTTGTCGTTCATCTAAACCCTAAATTAACAACCACTAGAGTTCGTCATATGTACTCGGTTTTTTTTTTGGGCAAAGTGTATTGTCATTTTCTACACAACAACATTTTCATGTTGTTGCAACAAGAGATAACACACTCTACCCAAAAAAAACATTTGCAGATATGGTCGCCGACAAAGGCATTGGTATGAGCATTGGTATGCCCAAGGACATATTGATGCTTATATCGATGATTTTGCCATGGACATACAGATGCTTATACCAACGATATTGATACTGACACATATACCATTGCTTATACCGTTAGTTTGTAGGTAAATATGGATGCCTATACCGACAAAAATATACTAGTGCATATATCGATGGTAGTGGGAAGGTATCGATGTGTATATTGATGCTCAAACCGATACTTATATTGTTGTTATTGTACCAAAGATTATACCCAAGCTTATACCGATACCGAGCCTAAATTTCCCCCATGTATTTGTGTCAATATAAGGTCCGGTATGCCCCTCATATGTTGTAGTGACTCCATCTATTCTACATTTAAAGTACTCTCTTGGGCATTAACAAACTTAATTGTATGCCCACATATGCACTTAGCCTTACAAAAACTCTAAAGATGCCCTCATGAAAGATAGCACTCATATATGAAATACTTTTTTACTTCCCATATCACATGTGAGATTATTTCAAAGATCATTCAATGAATGCCACCTTCAAAATTAAAATGTGTTCCATGCATACTTCATATATACCATGATCATGTAAAAACCATGAGAAAGGAAGGAGGCACTTCATAGACCGTAAATGCATGATGCTAGTGAAAGAAGAAAACTAATTATCTTCAATTGAAGCTTGAATTTTTCCCCTTGCTGATTTGGAGAGATCATAAAAGAGACAAAGCTTCTCAATGACTAAAAGCAATGAAACGCCAAGCATTGAGATCCTATAAAAGAGACAAAGCTTCTAAATGACTAAAGCAATGAAACGCCAAGCATTGAGATGGCAACCAAGAATCTCGTGTGAGCTCAAGTTCCTATAAAAAATAATAGACCTAAAACTATGAACTCCAGAAGTTCAAAATAATATGGATAATATGCTGGCTCTGACTACCAATGTAGTATAACTAGAAAGTCCTATCAATTAATTTCCTAGAAAGGTTACAAAATACACTAACTTAGACCACCAAGTTCAAGAGAGAGTATGTATCCATCCATCCAAATCCACCCATATATATACCTCGAGGTAAATGGGTGCATGCCCTTGGTTTTGTCCAAGCCTCCCTCATGTGGACACTTTCCCAAGGGTCATCACATGCCTTCTAATTTCCCAAGTTATGTCACATGCCTCCTAAATCAAATGAGGATTCTTCTCTCACATACATGGAAGGTGGATCATAAAGAAGCTTGTCCCAAGAATAAGATCCCCGCATCTTAGGATAAATCAAGCCTAAAGTTTACAACTATCCAATTGGGAGCTCATATGAATAAATACGCCAAGGGTTAAATCCAAGGGTTCAACCCAAAGGTTCAAGCATGTGTTAAAGGTAAATCAAGGGTTAAACCAACTAAAATACATCATATTCTAACCTCCATAATCCATATATTTAGGCTTCTATATCCATGAATTATACAACACCGTCGATGCTTCTGAATCACTTTAATGTGCCATGGATCTTCCAAAACTGCCTTCTTGATTACATACATTACCCTTTGATGAAATGCATTCATTTTTGTGCTAGTTCAGTACTTAGTGTAAAAATTTAAGGCCCTTACTAATATTAATAAAGCTCCTTGGTTCCCATGACGATCCCATGGTTTTCTGCCAACCTTCTCTTCATCAAGAAATCCCTCTTTCCTAGAGATAAAAATTTAGGGACTGCTATTCTCCTTCAAAGAATTTGATTAAAGTTATCAAATTTATGAATTTCATTTTGATTGAATCTAAAACGGAGATCCAAATATATGGAGGGTTATAAGGGAGAATCTTTATAGAATACTCTTTAACTAGAGTCAAAAGTTAACAACAGTAAATCACACCTACAAAGAGGTCTATTTAAGATAAAAACATATTCTTATATATGAAGAGAAAATAATGAGAAAGAATTTATAAATGTACTTCAAATAATAGTGGGCATGCAAGTTTGACACTAAAGAAATATGCAGACTCCTCAAGAAAAAAACAATAACTCTTGAAGCAATTAAGTCCCTCCCGAAAGGCAAAATCTTGAGGATTGATGGTCTCAAAAATGAGTTCATCAAAACTTTTAAGAAGGTTGAAGTGAGACTTGTATGCTCATTTTCACACAGAATGATCATTTTTGGTGCACTACCAAAGTGATTGAATGAAGGTGTAATAAAGCTCATCCACAAGAAAGACAACAATAATAGTATTGGAAACTAGCAGCCTATCATCATGCTTCAGACCCATTACAAAGTCTTTGCCAAGGTGCTTGCCAATTGCATTATGGGCCATCTTCAATCACGGATGAGTGAAGATAAAAAATTCTTCATAAAAGGAATATCCATTCTTGAAGTGATCATTTACATTTGGGAGGGAATTGATTATGGAAAGGACTCGTCTCAAGACATTCTCTTCCTCAAGATTGACTTTGACAAATCATATGATAGGATGGAGTGGGATCCAATCCTCCAATCCCTCAAGGGCCCTCTCTACCACCCTAAATTCATGTTTTCCATGCTCATTGTGAATGCTTCTTCTCAGGATAACATTAATGACAATCTCTCTTTCTATTTCTACCTTAAGTGCTCCATCATACAATGCCCATTGTTATTTGTTGTTGTTGTTGATGGGATCAATTGCCTAGTTGAAAACCAAGTTCAATTGGGGCATATTCTAGGTCTCTCTCTCCCCACAGTCAGAATCCTATGGTTCTTGGAATCTTTGCTGATTGCACAAATGCAAATCTATAGAATGACACATAGTGTGTTCCTAGATCCTAGAATTGCCTTGATATTTTTGTGATACCTCTATTTTTGAGTATCAGCCACTTGAAGACTACATAGAGGTCCTTGAGTGGACCTCCCTCACAATTTCTATAGATGCAAGGATTTTAGGAGTTTCCCAATCATTGCGTTCCACTTTCTTGGCATCAGATTGGCTTTGGGATTTCCATGGGCAAAAGATGGGATTGGATTCTTGTTAAGCTTGAAAAGAAACTTCAATATAATAAGGCTATGCAACTTAATGTAGTTGGGCAAGCTATGGTGAACAACACATTCCTTATCTCCTCTCTCATCTACTTATTGGTGTTTTGGAGATTGTGCAACAATGAAATGTTAAAGTTCAAAAGCAGCTAGAAGGAGATGGGTGGTCTGGGCATTTTGGATGTCAAATGTATGTCCAATAAGATGGTGCCCAAATAGATGATTTAAGCTTGGAATAATGATGAAATTTTTTGGGCCAAATTAATTTTCAAAAATAGTGGCAACCTTCATCTATTTGAGATCCCCATAAGGGCTTGAATTAATTACTCACATATTCTCCCTATTTTTTGTTGTCCCCAACGATTCTGATCTTGTGTGCTTCCTTTGCAAACATTGGAACCTGATGAAACCTTTTTGTGTCATCAACAATAATTAGAAGTGGGCTACTGGGATTAGATAGAATGACTCTATTTGGTTCCTGATCATGGGTTTCATGAGTGTTGAGTCTAACACTTACTCTTTAGTTTATAATGACTTTTGTACACCATTGTAATGAGTAGGGAGAATCCTTTTTTGCTCATCATCCTCACTAACTTCTCCCACTTTCTTGACAATAATTTGAAAAAGACTTAAAGCTACTTCATCATGAGACTACGTCTACATTATTGGTGTAGATTTCTAGTTGCCATGACCCTTTTTCTATTGCGTGAAAGATACTACAACCACCACACACATGAGGGATAGTTGTCCTACTAACATAATGCAACTTTATATGTCTCTATCCAAGTTTCATCCTACTTAGAGAGATTGATACTATGCTACCAAGTTGTTAGGTAGCATGAGCATGCAATATCACGTATCACTCATGCAACTACATGTAAGTAGATGTGCTCCAAGGCTCTCGTTAATTGGATTTAGAAGATTGGGCTTAGGTTTGAGTAAAATATACTGTACTTATCCTTGTAGGGTTTGAACCAAATATCTCCCACAAGAGGCTTAGATACTTAACCATTAGTTTGCATAACTTTACTTGGTGAGAACACATGAAACTATATAGAAATCTAGCAACATAATTTCCGGCCTTAACAAGATTGAGCAACCAATATCTGATTTCATAGATGTGTGAAGCAATCAAAAACTCATGCTCACGCTTACAATATGAAGCATGTTTTCATCTTTATGGTGGGACTTGCCTCTTATTCGAAGTGAACAGAGGGGAATATATTGAAAATTACTTGTTTTGAAATATAGTCGGATCTTTACCCAAATGAGTCAAAACATCATCTCGCATTGCACTTGATAAGCTAAATTGGGTGCAAAGCATAGAAAGAATGACAAGAGTGGAACACGCCTTCTATTTTCAATTTTTTTTTCTATGTGATAATCAAGTAGGACTATGTGAAGTGGTTGGATTTCAAGGCACCCATAATGAAACTGCTATGCTCATCCATCTTTGGGAACCACTAGTGTATGGACTTAGAAAAATGGCTAGGTTTATAGATTGATGTGAGAACTTTCTTCAAGCTCAATTGGATTTGGTTTTCTTTAATACCAATGTTAAGTGAGAGGGATTATGACCACCACATACACAATCTCCTTTGAACCTAATGTCTCCTCATAAAGCTCTTTCTAAGGGTCAAGAAACTCAAGCAAGTTGATACTATGCTACCAAGTGATAGGGCAGTATGAGCATGCATCACCAAGTGTCACCCATGTAACTACATGATCCCCAAATGTCCTAGTTAACTAGAGTTCCATCCTTTTAGAAGATTGGGTTTCCGGTAGAGGCTTGAAAACTTTAACCACTAGGCCACACAACTTTACTTGGTTTTGAGAAAATGTGAACTTTTACTTAAATTTAACAAGATGATTTTGGGCCTACCCAAGACCAACCAACTCATGTTCATTTTCAGATCTATTTGAATCAACTAGATACTCATGCTACTCTTACTCTATAACACTTTCTTGGAATACTCTTTTGTGTATTTTTTAGATTAGATTTCTTTTTGGGCTTGTAGAACAATGGTTTTATGACACAAACTTTTCTTGAACTTGGCCGAAGTACCTATGCAAAGATCATATATTTGGTGTGATGTTAGACTCAAAATCATACCTTATTGTTGCATTTGAGAGAACTTTCTATTTCTAAGAGAATATCTTGTAAGTTAGGCTCTAGGAAAGGTGGTGCATGACCTTGTAAGTATTTCCATTTCTTCTTTTGAACTATTTCTCAAAGCTTGCATTTTCCAAGGCCCTCTGTTTATAGATTTGGAATGACCTCATCATATATTAGATGATGTGTCACATGCTTCCATTGCAACACCTCTATATTGAGCCTCTATAGTAAAAAAAGCATGGGTTGCTTCTTATTGCTCCATGTAAGAGCGACCCTCCCAAGAGAAAATAGAAAACCACTATTACATCTTCTATAACTAGAACAATCTAGATTGATGTATCCATGAACTTGCAATTCTACACCAACTCCATAAAACAATACATAATCCAAATTAGCACTCACATAATGTAGAGTATGTCTCAAAGCATCTAAGTGATGTTTCCTAGGAACCTACATGAATTGACTATGAAGTTCTGTAGTGTAGCTTAGATCAAGCCTTGTAATTGTGAGATGGACTAAACTTCCCACAATCCTCATGTATAGAGTAGAATTCTACTATGCTTCACTTGAGGTAGCATACAACTTCAAATTCGGATCCAATGTCATAGGAATTGGTTTACAACCAGCCATACCATATTTTCACAATGTACTCAAGTCATATTGCCTTTGGGACATCCATTACCTATTTTTATATGCATAAATTCAATGCCCAAAAGGTGGGAAACACACCAAGATATTTCATCTCAAATTCTTGCATAAGGGGTTGCTTTGCCTCTTAAATGCATTGTCATTATCACCACCTATAATCAATCCATCAACATAAACTACCACAATTAGGATGCCATCATAAATATTTCTTGCATATGATAGATGATCTACGTCACACATAGAAAACCCAAAGGAAGTTAAATAAAAACCAATCCTTTCATGCCAAGCATGATGGGTTTGTTTAAACCCATACAGAGTCATCTTAAACTTGCAAAAAACTTAGGCTTCTTTCAATCCTCATATCCTTGTGGTTGGTATTGGTATACTTTTTCCTACAACTCACCATGTAAGAAAGCATTTTTCAGATCCATCTTATGCAATATCCATCCTTTATTTGTTGCCAATGTAAGATGTTGTCTCACACTAGCCATTTTAGCTAAAGATTTGAATGTTTTCTCATACTCAATACCATATGTCTATGCATTATTTTTTGCTACTAATCGTTCTTTATACCTACTTATGCCACATAAGGATTATGTTTTATCTTGTAAACCCACTTGCAAACTATGGATTTCTTTCCTTTTAGCAATGGAATAAGCTTAAGAAACTCTAAAACAAATTCTACTGTGGTTGACCATAGAACCACTAGCCCAAAAAAAACAAGTATAAGCATACAAGGAAGGTAGAAGTAGACAAGGGGTTTAGCATTGGTGATCATATTAGTGTCATCAAAAAACATTTGAAGACCAAACTAAGAGGGAGTATTGTGAATATGGATATCTTTGATGGATCCTCTATTTTAAACATATTTGAGAAGACATTCTAGAGCGTCAATGGCTTTGGCAAATAGAAGGGGAACAAGAGGGCAGCCTTATTGTACATTCCTTCTAAGCTTAAAAGGATGATATAAATGACCATTCATGGAGATTGTGGAGTAATCAATACCAAAAAGAGTGTTGGCATATCTAATGAATATCCCATACCATATTTCATGAAGAGATTCAAGAATGAAATCCTACTATATTCTATCATAAACCTTGTCAAAATCCATTTTGAAAAAGAAGTATTCCTAGTTCATCTCATTAGCACACTCCATACCTTCCCATAAAGTGATGATAGCATCAAGAATAAACATTCCTTTGATAAAACCTTTTTACTCAAGTAAAATAATCAAATCCATAAGGGGACTAAGTCTCCTAGCAAGAAAAGAAGCAAAAACCTTGTATATAGAGGTCAAGCAAGTGATAGGTCTCTAGTTATTGATATCATCTTTATTACCTTTCGTATGAATGAGCCTAAAGAAGGAGGGTTTCAATGTCCACAATCTGGGCGCTAGACCTTGCTTGGGAACTAGTGCCTCCTGCTTCTTCCACGTTACTGCGTGCTTGCTAGTTCTGTGAGAATATAGAAGCATGCATTAACATTGTAATGGACAAGATAGAACAATTTTTGTCCCCGTTACAACATTAACATGAGGTAAGTAAGGGGTTAGTGGGTCAGTGAGTGCTCGATGATTGTGTGTGTTGTTAGTGAACAAGTAGTCCTATGAGCTAAGTGAAAAGATGTAGTGTGAGAATGATGTAGTTAGTAAGTGGAGATGGATTTACAAATGGGGGTCGGGGGGTTTATTACAAGCTTAAGGTTGCCAAACATAGTGGATGGGTTTTGGTTTTGATATTGTGGAAACTCTGGAGGGCTTTATAAGAGTGTCTGCTTGGAAATGAGGCTTTTTAGGGACCCATTTACAAGTGATTCTGCTCGTGCTCATGGGCAAATATGTGTTTATGCATGTTCAATAAGAGTGGGTATGTGCTGTTCGAGTGAGTGAACCATGTTGTACATGGTTTGGTTTGTGTGTGACTATTTGAGCCCGCAAGCAAGCCTTAGGCACCCAAATTTGTGTTGATTGTGGGTCAACCTTCATCGACTTCTTGGGTACCCAGATAGACTTTACTTTTACAGAAGAATTTTTGGAGGACTTCTTATTAGTGTCTGGTCGTTGATCACTAATAGGAAGTTGAGCTAGTTGTTGAGGCTTGACCACAATAGAATGCTCGCCTTTCTGCACCCACACTTATTTTGATGGTTGAAACACCGTGCTTCGTATTTTCTTTGGGCTTCGAGCATAAATCGTCTGCTTCTTCTGCATTTGATCCGCCTTTGGTTGCTGTATCCCTGTGGCTTTTGGAAAAGAAGGGAGTTCTGTCGTATCCTTGAATTGTTTGTTGAGATAATCATCCCTCTGCATCACATAGTTGTGGACAAGAATAGCATGGTCATCTTCATGTGTACTCCTGGAAGGACCAGGAGTATGTGCCTTTCCTAGTTCCTTGAGTGCTCCATTGTCTAACTCAACTATAATTCGACTCTGATTTACCCATACCTGAAGAAGTCCACTTCTTAGGTTTAGGTTGACTGCATGATCATAGATCCAGTCTTGACCCAAGACAAGAGGTTCAGTGAGATCTTCATCTTGACACACTAGTACTTTAACTGCCATTAGAACATCTTGAATGTAGAGGGGAAGTTCCACCTTGCCCATGCAAGGGGTTTCCAAACCTCCCAATCCTATGAGATATGCTTCTATAGGATTGATACTTAATTTCAACTTTTGATAGTAAGAAAGTTTAACCGCACTAGTGGCTGCGCCTGAGTCAATCAGGGCCCATACAGTCCTTGCACTTTTCCCTTGTCCTATCTCTAAGGTTACAAAAGGACGTCGATCAATTATTCTATGGGGACTTATACTTGAGACTTAACACATAGCCATATGATATCCTAGGTCTGCATAGTCATCTGCCATGGGCTGATCCCTACCCTGTCTTCTCAACTTCATCCTTTGGATGCGTTCTAAAGCTTCTGCTTGAGCTTCTTCTCGAATTCTCTTTTCTTCCTCCTTGCGTTCCTTGGCAGTGTTGAGTTGACTTAGCATCTCTTCAGTCATAGGTTCCTGATATAACTTGACTCTGCATCCGCTTATGTAGCTACGGAGAACATCGCCTTCTAAAGTGGCTAGTTGTACTGCTCCACTAGTCGAGATCCTATTTATGATCATAGGTCCATAGCCTCTCTTCTCTAATTTTCTCGCATGTTGCTTCAAAGTGTAGACTAACACTAGGTCCCCTGCTTTCAAGCCTTTATCCTTCACATGTGCGTTGAAATATGCTTTTTGCCTCTTTTTGGCTGCATAAATTCTTGCTGCAGCTCTTAATCGTGTTTCACCTAATCGTTCGAGGTCAAAGATTCTAGATGAAAGCTCATGGCCTGTCCACTCGTGCTCTTGTGCTACCCTCAATGTTGGTATCAAGAAGTCTAATGGTAGCACTGTTGGTGCATTTTACCCAAGCCTACATGCTTGATATATTTGATATTATCCTCATTTGTAAGTCACATGAGTAGTCATGTGAACACCTCTTGTAAAAGAGTTCATTTTTATCTCTTGTAATTGAAAAAAGAAAAAGGAAAAAGATTGCTTACCTCATGCATGATGTAAAAGAAATTTTGTGGCTCTAACTACCAATAAAACCACGACTTTCTGAGCTGAGGGAATCTCTCCTAACTTTGGGGATCACTTTTAGGTGGAGCCATTCGAATTCGAATTCAAAACTCCCTCCAAGAATCGCTATAAAAAGAGCAAGAAGGAAGCAAGCCTTGTACATGACCACTCCATGTCATTTTGTAGAGATTGAAGAGCTTACTCCATAGCTCTATCATTCTACTCCCATTGTGCAAAGATTCATTGCCAATGTGGTTGTAATCATATGTGAATCTATACATTTATTATCATCTACCTCTCTGTTTTGTTCTCTGTTATACTCACTCAGGGCAGTACCTTCAGAAGGTCATATCTCGAGTTCTACTGATCCATTTTCAGTGATTTAATGTGCGTTGGATAGCTCTTACTATCTAGTTTCTGCATATCAATTTTCAAGGTCATTGGATATCTAGATTTGGAGATACCTGCATTTTACTGCTTACTAGTCTATCTCTACAGAGCCCCGAGAATTGTGGGGATGTTCCAGAAATTGTTGAAACTTGTTCTCAGTGCTCAGTCCATCATTTGAAGTGTTTTAACTTGGATTGGGAAGCTTGCTAAGTCTATTTGCTATGCCCAAAAGGAATTTTTCTAATTCTTACCAAGTTGAGAGAACTGTTCATTTTTTTCAGCAGGTGTATGTCCAAAAATAGCAAGTTTTGGGAGCTAGTCATTTCGCAACTAGTCTGTCTTGACTTAAACTTTTGGGATACATGTTCCAAAGTACTTGGCTGATATTTTGGTGGATTTAGGAAGCTCAAAGGGTCTACTAATCAACTCTGAAGTCTCAGTTGGCTGGTGTGAAGCTGGTTGTAGCAGCACCTACTCATCTTTGGATTGCATCCACCATCTCTCTTCACAAGCACTGCATTTTGGCCAAATACCATTTGAAAGGGAGTGTCTTGGAGTACCGTTTTATAGGCGAGTCGGTATGCCCAAACAGCGTGGTGTAGCTGTTTGTCCCAATCAAAGCGTTTATTATTCACCAATTTGGTGAGCACATTGCATAGGATCTTAATTGTGCTTTCAGCTTGCCCATTAGCTTGTGGATGATAGGGAGCAGACTTCTTGTGTATAACCAAGAAATCTTGGAGAAGATTTTCAATAACTTCATTCAAGAAGTGAGTGCCTCTATCACTTACTAGCTTGATAGGTAGCCCGTATCTAGTGAACACATTCTCAAATAAGAACTTAGCGGTCGTTTGAGCATCGTTCTTTGTTGTGGCTTTTACTTATACCCACTTGGTCAGATAGTAAGTGGCCACAATAATGTATTCTGCATGTGAACCCTTAGCTGGGGGATTAATAGGACCTACAAAGTCTATTCCCCACTTAGAGAATGCACGTCCACCCATCATAGGTTTCAGAGGCATCTCATCATTGCGTATAGGATACTGAGTTCGTTGGCAAACATCACACCTCTTCACATAGGTATGTGCATCCATATGAAGGGTTGGCCACCATAATCCTGCAAATAGGATTGCCTTGATCACCCAATCTGGTCCAAAGTGTCCTCCTGCTACACCCTGGTGAGCACACATAATCTAAGGTAACCATCTTTACCATGCTTGTATAGATTATCACCAATGAGTGAGTAATCTAGGGCTTCTTGTTCTAGACTTCTTTGTCTGGCCAATGTCATATCTTGTGGGAATGTTTTCGTCCTCAAGAAGGCTACTAGTGGTTCACTCCAATTTGGCACTATGGACACTTGATAAAGAGTGGCATGTTCAACAGGTGGTTTAGTGCAGCAGATCGGGCATTCCTTGCACAACTTATGGACATCAGCCTCCATAGTCGGCCAATGCACTCGGAGTCTCCTTAGTGTTTGTAGGGTTCGTTGCCTTGAATGGTGTTTCTCTAATGCACCTACATGTGCTAATTGCAACCATTTTGTGTACTCATCCTCTTCCACACAACAGGCTAATATCCCTTGATCTGTATGCTTGTGCATGTTTCCTACCATGATGTGGTACTTCTAGGCTTTTAATACCTCCCTATCTTGAGTGTTTATGACTGGGTGGTTAGGCCCGTATGTCAATACTCGCACTAATGGCTTAGCCCACTGAGGTACAACTTCCAAATTAAACAAGTAAGCATCAGGAAGGTCATCTGATACTCCTTCTAGGGCTTCTCCAGACGTAATCCTAGAGAGATGGTCTACTCTCAGGTGAGTCTTTCCTTTCCTCACCACAACCTCAAAGTCGTATTCCATTAGCAAGAGAAACCATCTCAACAATCTACCTATATTGCATGGCTTGTTCACGAGATATAACAATGCTTGATGGTCAGTAAAAAATTTAAACTTATTTGCAAGCAAATAGTATCTAAAATTTTTGATCGCATATACCATGCCTAATCCTTCTAGTTCGGTGGTGGTATAGTTCCATTCAGCTGCATTTAGTTGTCTACTAGCATAGGCAATTAGAAGATCCATATTACCTTCACCAGTAGGTTGTGCGTATACACATCCAATAGCATAATTGGATGCATCCATGTGAACATGAAAGGGCTTATTCCAATCTGGTGTGGTCAAGATTGGTGCTGAACACAATCTTCTTTTGAGCTCATTGAAAGAGTTTTCACATTCATCAGTCCACTCAAAGTTATTCAAAAGTCCGTATAGAGGATTTCCTATGATGGCGTACATGTGTATGAAACGTCGGTAATAACCACAATGCCCCATGAAAGCTTGTACTTCCTTGACATTCTTTGGCCTAGGTAGCTCTACTATAGCTCTAACTTTTTCCTCGTCCATAGATATGCCATTCTTTGACACTATGTGTCCTAGAATCTTGCCCTGCCTGACCATGAAAACACACTTTTCTGGGTTCAAGCAGACTTGATATTCTCTACATTTGTCAAAGATTTGCATGAGCTCATGTTGAGGTTATGTGATGTTGCAGCAAAAGCTTGTTTATTAACAATATTGCAGAAAATTGCCACACCTCAGCTAGAACTAAGCTAAAGTGATGTTAGAACACCTCTATAATCATCAGTAGCTTAGCAAACTTTTTGAAACTGAAAACTTTACAATTGTATTTAGTGAAAACTGAAATTTCACTTTACAGAAAGCTTCATGTTTCCTTCAAGCATCAATTCTGAACTGATTTATTTCAAATGTTACACTATTGTGTTTGCTTACAAATAAATAATTTTTCCATTACTTAACTTTGCCAAAACTGTGTTTTTTAACTCACCAAAATTCCACCGGAACTTCACCCGACTCTCACCGTAATCTTACCGTAATTGTATCGGAATGCTACCGGAATCAAGTGCAATTTTGTTTGTAGTTACTTCAAGTGTGTATAAATGAATTAAGGAAGTGATACGTGAACTTCCTTCAGTGAATGAACTCTATCTGAAGTTTAAAGAAAAACTTCACCAGTTCTGAATGTCTTTTTTCGGTCAGACACTACACTGTGTATGTGTCTTGTTTCACAGAAGTCTTTTGATCAACTTATAGTTGAGACTACTGGCTTCAAGATGAGCTACCTCTCATGAAAAACTTTACACTATGTTACGAGATCTAACTTGTAGATGTACTGGAAAATACTTATTGAGAAAACTGTAACTATTAACTACCTTTCACAGTAACATGAAATCTCTCAGATTTCTTGACATACGAAGAACGCTCAAACCTTTCCACATGAACATGTGTTTTCTATTAGAGAAGATGTGTACAAAATAGCTTGGCCTCACTTTGCTCATAGCTATGGAAAAACCCTCCTACTCTGGGTAGTTATTCCTTACCATCTCTCTCATATGAATACCCGACATTTCACGTTCTATTATTCATCTCTACATACGCAATCTCTGGCGTCTTCTATATCATTATACACTCTTCTATTTGCAGCTTTCCTACAATGTATATATTTCCCGTTCTATACACTCTCTTATATACATTTTGATCCGAGTTTCAACAAAATCTAATTCTAGAAATTTCTACGCTGTATATTACAGACGTGAATTTGTCCCTTCACTAAGGCTTGATTTTATGAATGCTTTGTTTCTTCTTTCCTTGTCATTATGCATAATTAGAGAGTGAATCTCCAACAGCTCCCCCTCAATCACTAATTTGCATCTTCTGGTCTTCATATATCCTTCTTTTCTTTTATACTTGCCATTTCTTTGAATCTACTTGTCTTTACTCCATCCAAGCTCTTTGTGAGAATATCTGCAATCTAATCTTTTGTAGGAGTGAATACCAATTCAATCTCCTTCTCCATTACCTTTTCCCTCAGGAAATGATATTGAATCTCTATGTGCTTTGTTCTTGCATGAAATACTGGATTTGCTGCAAGATACAACGAACTCACATTATCTCCATGTATGATAGGTATACCTTGATCAATACCCATGCTTTTGAATAAGGTCTGCATCCATATCACTTCTTTAGCTGCTTCCAGAAGTCCTTTATATTCAGCTTCTGTTGACGATAAAGCCACTGTATGTTGCTTCTTTGAACACCAGCTTACAAGCTTATCTCCTAGGTATATCATATACCCATGAGTTGACCTTCTGTCATCTTGACTTCTTGCCCAATCTGAGTCACTGTATGCTCTCATCTTTATATCTGACGTATAAGGATAATATAATCCTTCCTTTATAGTTCTTTTGATATATCTAAGAACTCTTTGTCCTGCAACTCAATGTTGATCCTTCGGACAATGCATAAACTGTGAGAGAACGCCTACTGCATAACTGAGATCTGGTCTTGTTAGTGTAGCATAAATTAAGCTTCCCACTAACGGCTAATAGTTTCTCATATCTTTAAACTCTACACCATCATATTTGCTGAGTTTATGATTTACTTCAAGCGGTGTTGAAGCTTCTCTGCAATTCTCCATATTAAACTTCTTTAGTAAGTTTAGGAGAGACCTTTCTTGTGAAACATATACACCATGATCTGTATATGTAACTTCCATTCCAAGAAAGTATGATAACTTTCCTAGATCACTGATCTTAAATTCTTTTTCAAGCAGTCTCTTTACCTCTTTGATTCCTTCATCTGAGGTTCCTGTGATTATCATGTCATCTACATAAATACAAATGTAGATCATACCTTCATCTGTTTTCTTGATGAGTAGACTTGCATCAGCCTTTGAGCTTTGGTATCCAAGGTCATTGAGATACTTCACAAGTCTGTAATTCCAAGCTCTTGGAGCTTGCTTCAGTCCATATAGAGCTCTTTTTAATATGCAAACATGGTTTGGGTAACTGGAACTTACGAACCCTTCTGGTTGTTCCATGTAAACTTCATCTGATATATATCCATTCAAAAATGTATTCTTTATATCCAACTGACTAAGCTTCCATCCTTTTGATACTGCTATAGCAATCAATGTCCTTATGGTTGACATCTTTGCCACCGGACTAAACGTCTCATCATAATCTATACCATGCATCTGAGCATAGCCTTTGACTACCAGTCTAGCTTTGTATCTGGCTATCCTTCCATCTGCAAGTTTCTTAACTTTGTAAACCCATTTATTTCCAATCACTTTCTTACCATTTGGTTTTGGAACAAGTTCCTAAGTCTTGTTATCCTCAAGAGCATTGAACTCTTCTTTCATCGCTTCTTCCCATTGTTTCTTCCTTTTGCTTCACTGTAACGCTGAGGTTCTTCATCTTCCTTTACTAAGTGAGCATAGTTTTTCTGAGTCAAATACGAAGTATCATAGGAATACCTTGTTGGTTGTTTTCTTACTCTGTTTGACCTTCTTGGTTCAAACTCTTCATGTGTATCTGAATACACATCTTCATCAAATCTTGATCCATCTTCGTTTCTCATACCTGATCCGATCTTGGACGTACTTGCCTGCATATGATCTTCATCTCCATTCACCTGCATATGTGATTTACCTTTTTCATTCCTTCTTATCTCTTCTTCAAGTGTTTTAACACTATGCTCTTTATCTGTATACCAGCTCTTTCCTTCATCAAATGTCACATCTCTGGAAACAGTAAACTGTTTGGTTAGAGGACTCCATAACCTGTAGCCCATCTGCTTTTCATCATATCCAATGAACACATATTTTTCATCTTTTGGTTCAAGCTTATGTCTTAATTGTGATGGTACATAAGCATAAGCAACTGATCCAAACACTTTGCAATGATCAAGTGTTGGTTTCTTGCCCCACCAAGCTTCATAAGGGGTCATCCCATTTAAAGCTATACATGGTAATCTGTTTACCAGATATGTAGCTGTATTTACAGCCTCAGCCCAAAGATAGTTTGGACAATTTTTCTCCTTTAGCATTGCTCTTGCAAACTCAATTAGAGTTTGGTTTCTTCTTTCTGCTACTCCATTTTGTTGCGGTGTATACTTGCAAGTTATTTCTCTTTTGATACCTGCATTCCATAGATAATCATTGAACTCTTGAGAAAAATATTCTCCTCCTCCATCAGACCTTAGTCTTTTGAGTTTGTGTCCTGTAAGTCTTTCAGCATATGCATGAAAATGTCTGAAAGCTCCAAACACTTTTGATTTCTCTTTCAAAACATAAAGAGTTATCCATCTTGTTGCATCATCAATGAAAAGAACATAATACCTTGAGCCATTGATAGATCCTTCTTTCGTTGGCCCCCATACATCTGTATGTATTAGTTCTAGCACACCATCATGTTTGTAACCATTCTTCTGAAATGGTAACCTGTGGGCTTTTCCCATCTGACAGGCTTCGCACTTGTGAATCATATGTTGGTTCTTCATATTTGGTAATCCTCTCACGGATTGTTTCTCCACCATAGTTTTAATTCCTGTTTCATTAAAATGTCCTAGCCTCTTATGCCAGAGGTCTAGTTCTGTAAATACCTCATCACCATGTGTGATCAAGGCTTGACCAACATTCCCTTGTACTTTCAGAGTAAAAAGTCTACCTTCCTTTTTACCATGGACAATTTGTTTGTATCCTTCCTCTGGATCTTCAACAAATACTCCTTCATTCGTAAATCTGACTTGAAAACCTTTTTCTACTATTTGACCCACACTGATCAAATTCTTCGGGATTGTTGGAACATACAAAACATTTGTTAGTAGATCAGCTCCATTCTTACACTTTACTTTTCCAATTGACCGTACATTATGTTTTGTGTTATCACCTGTCTGTACTGTATGATTTGAAATACCTCCTTCAAGTTCTGATAATAATTCTATATTTCCTGACAAATGATTTGAACAACCAGAGTCAATATAGAATACCTTGAGGTCTTCATTCTCTGACACACTTATCGAGTTCATCATCAACGTCGTATGATCATCATTCTGCATATCATTCGCATAGTTGTAGTAGGTAGTGTTGTGAGACTGATTTTGTCCCCAACTTCTTGATCCACCTCTACCATATCCGCCTCTTTGGCTTTGCCTTCCTCTTTGATATCTTCCGCTTCTGCCTCTGCTATTATTGTTCTGATTCTTGTTTGATCCTTGTGAATTATGCTAGCAATCATGAGCCAAATGATTACTTAATCCACAGATCCAGCAAGCCTTCTTCTGATTACCTCTTCCTTTTGTATTACCTCTTTTTCTGACATTACCTCTTCCTCTTGCATAATTTGCTTGAGCAGTCACTTCTTCTTCATCTTTTTCTTTACCTTTATCACCTTTCTTCTTGTTCTTTGCGTACATAGCCGAACTTTCCTTTTTCTCCATCTGTCTTCAAATCTTGCTCAAACGTTAGCATTAATCCAAGCAACTGATTTAAATCTGGTACAAAATAATTTAAAGACAGTTCAGTTGAGAGTACGAAAGGTTTCCACCTTTCATCTCCTCTCAAACCTGCAATAACTTGCGCTATTAACCTGTGGTCTTCGATATCTTCATTAATTGATCCAAGACTGTCTGCCAAGTCCATCTTAGTGACATAATCACTAATGCTTTGACTTTGCTTTTTCTTGAACATTGTAAACTCTAACCACAAGCTAGCCTTTCTAGCTTTCGTTGTATTTTGGAAATGATCTTCCAATGCACTCCATATATCTTCTGCTTTCTCCAGACCTCTAATATGTGGTAGTAGATGATATGTAACAGTATTATAGATATATGCTCTTGCCATTGCATCTTTCTTCTACCACAGCTTCAAGGCTTCTAATTCTTCTTTCTTTGGTTGACTATCATCTTTGAAAGTCGGCTTCTTTTCTTCTCTTGTCACATATATCATTAAGTCTTTACTCATAAGTAAAGCTTCCATTCACATTACCCATGCGGGATAGTTATCTCTGTCCAATTTATCAATTGAGATATGATCTGCCATGATCTTCTTGTTTCTGTTACTTTCGGTGAGTGTAACGTTAAAGGATTTTACCTTCTGTAAACCTTTTACCTTGAGAATGACTTCGGAATACTTCTTGATATTGTTTGTTGTTGATCTCTTCAGCATTCACCTTTCTTTATGAGAATTCTTCAAATTCTCTTCCCGTTTCTTCTTCTGAGAAACCTTTTTTGTTCTTCTGAACCTTTTCTTGTTCTAGTACCACCTATTGATCTTACTGCTATGATACCACTTCTTGTGGATCTTTCATGCTCTAATACCACTTGTGGATCTTACTGCTCTGATACCACTTGTTGAGGTTATGTGATGTTGCAGCAAAAGCTTGTTTACTAACAAGACTGCGGAAAATTGCCACACCTCAACTAGAACTAAGCTAAAGTGATGTTAGAACACCTCTATAATCATCAGTAGCTTAGCAAACTTTTTGAAACTGAAAACTTTACAACTGTATTTAGTGAAAACTGAAATTTCACTTTACAGAAAGCTTCATGTTTCCTTCAAGCTTCAATTCTGAACTGATTTATTTCAAACTTTACACTATTGTGTTTGCTTATAGTTAAATAATTTTTCTGTTACTTAACTTTGCCAAAACTGTGTTTCTTAACTCACCAAAATTCCACCGGAACTTCACCGGACTGTCACCGTAATCTTACCGTAATTGTACCGGAATGCTACCGGAATCAATTGCAATTTTGTTTGTAGTTACTTCAAGTGTGTATACATGAAGTAAGGAAGTGATACGTGAACTTCCTTCACTGAATGAACTCTATCTGAAGTTTAAAGAAAAACTTCACCAGTTCTGAATGTCTTTTTTCGGTCAGACACTACACTGTGTATGTGTCTCGTTTCACAGAAGTCTTTTGATCAACTTATAGTTGAGACTGGCTTCAAGACGAGCTACCTCTCATGAAAACTTTACACTATGTTACGAGATCTAACTTGTAGATGTACTAGAAAATACTTACTGAGAAAACTGTAACTATTAACTACCTTTCACAGTAACATGAAATCTCTTAGATTTCTTCACATACGAAGAATGCTCAAACCTTTCCACATGAACATGTGTTTTCTATTAGAGAAGATGTGTACAAAATAGCTTGGCCTCACTTTGCTCATAGCTATGGAAAACTCTCCTACTCTGAGTAGTTATTCCTTACCATCTCTCTCAGATGAATACCCGACATTTCAGGTTCTATTATTCATCTCTACATACGCAATCTCTCGCGTCTTCTATATCATTATAAACTCTTCTATTTGCAGCTTTCCTACAATGTATATATTTCCCGTTCTATACACTCTCTTATACACATTTTGATCCGACTTTCAACAAACTCTAATTCTAGAAATTTCTACGCTGTATATTACAGACGTGAATTGTCCCTTCACTAAGGCTTGATTTTTTGAATGCTTTGTTTCTTCTTTCCTTCGTCTTTATGTCGTTATGCATAATTAGTGAGTGAATCTCCAACAGCTCAGGTATATGTGTTTGTCTCATGTTGGAATGAGCACAAAGATCATCAACATAGACCTCTGAATTCTTCCTCATGAATTCTTTAAATACATGGCACATCAGTCTCTGAAAGGTTGCAAGAGCATTGGTAAGCCCAAATGGAATTACTCAAAAAGCAAATATGCCCCACTCTATGGCAAAAGCCGTCTTATGTTGATCT
This sequence comes from Ceratopteris richardii, assembly GCA_020310875.1. Lineage (NCBI taxonomy): Eukaryota > Viridiplantae > Streptophyta > Polypodiopsida > Polypodiales > Pteridaceae > Ceratopteris > Ceratopteris richardii. The sequence goes on from CM035409.1 coordinate 46,372,690, forward strand.
TCTGGGGCAATGCCTGGCTGATTGTAGCCAGAAAATCCATCAAGGAAACTGTATACTTCCTTGCCTGCTACTCTTTCTAGTAGATGCTCAGTGATAGGAAGCAGATAGTTATCTCGAATAGTGGTTGCATTAACCTTCTTCAAGTTAATGCACACACGTAGCTTTCCATTCTTCTTGGGCACAACTACGATGGGGGATACCCACTCAGTGTGCTCAATTTCATAGATAAATCCGACTTTGACCAATCTATCTATCTCCTCCTTGATCTTAGCAGCATAGTTATCGTTATATGTGTATGGCTTTTGTTTAGAGGGTTTGGCATCTGAGGTCATAAGAATAGTGTGTGAGCATATGTCAGGGTCTACACCTTTCAAGTCCTTGTAGCTCCAAGCGAATACATCTCTGTATTCTCTTAGCAGGGCAATCAACTCTTGCTCTTCTTCTTCCATCAGGTCATGCCCTATGTAAGTGCATCTCTCCTCTCCTTCTTCTATGGGTACAACTATTTTCTTGGTGGTTTCTTTGTTATCATAGGCCTCCCCTGATTACGTTTCACGTTTAGGCATTCTTATCATTACTGTCCTATCATCTACTTCATACTTTTTAAAGTTTTCAGGGACCTTAAACAAATATTCTTCCTCTTCTGGTGTGACTTCTCTCTTCTTTCTTTTCTTGCCTTCGCTCTTAGCGGTCACTTGTGTGGTTAACCTCACTTCTTTTATAAGCTCCTCGTGTCTCTGAGGATGAGCTTCTACTTCATAGAAGTATTCTTCATCTGATGCAAATGGTGGGTCCATAATGATTGACTCTAGATCGGAGTCACTTGCATCCTCAAATGCATCAGGGCTAGGTTCGCATTCTTCTAGAATTGATTCTCCCATGATTGGCTCTATTGAGAATACTGAAATGTAATAGCCATCCTCGCCACAGTGGGGTGTCCATTGTTCTTCATTGATGGCTACATCCATTGTTGCTAAAATTTCTGCCCAATCATGAGGTTCAAATCGATCATCAGGGAATAATACAAGTGCATAAGCTGGGTCTTGAATAGATTTATGTGTCTCTTTTGCACCTACCTCTCTGGCTTTTTCTCTCTTCTCCTCTTCTACTGCCACTTTGCACATCCATAACTGGGTGTCTTCATGCATCCATGAGGATCCGGATCCTATAGAATGCACTGATTCAGTATCGTCTTTGGCTCTACGGATGGGGTTCCATTGGATGGGAGGTACGTCTCGATAAGAGAAATCCTTGGGATTAACTTTGGTCGTGACACCTAAGTGTTGCAAATACAAGGAATTGGTTCCCCAATCCTGTACCACTTGCAACTGCCGCATACAAGGTCTTCCCAAAATCATCTCATAGGCCTGATTCTTGCTAAAGTCACAGATAGCAAATGTGTGCTCAAACTCTACACCACAAGTAGTAAGAGTTATTCCTTCTAACAGCCCTAAGGGTCTCTCTATGTGACCATCAGCCATCTACAATTTCATTCTCCTTGGCCTAAGTGCTGGCTTGCCCCAATGCTTCCATAAGGAGGTGGTAGCAATAGCAACTCTTGCACCTGAGTCTAGAATTGCCTTGGTTGTGTACCGCTGATGGGTAATGGGAAGATAGGTGTTTCCTTCTTCTCCTTCACTCATGTCTCCTATCTTATCCAAGGGTATTTCTGGCACTGTTCTATGGGATCCTACCTGGGAACGAGGTTTCACTACTTCTCGCACTTGATTGCCTACATGTTTCCACAGTTCCGGCCTAACCTTGAGTAACTCTTCTAAAGTGAGATTGCACTGCACTTTAGTATTCTTTACTACCTCTGTCCTCCTAGGTATGACTGAGTCTTCATTTCTTACCATGACTGTGGGTGCTCTCATACATGTGGACTTTGCTTCCCATGGACCTGTGAAATGGGGTAGTTCTTGTATGGAATTAGACTCGAAGTCTAATCCCTCATGAGATTGGGCACTCTCCTGCTCTTCAAAAATAGAAGGAATATCTTGTGGGAATTTATCATGCGTGTCATCCACAAGTTCAATGGGAGGAGGGACTTCACTCTCTTTTGCCCATTTCTCTTCTTGAATCTCTCGTAGAAATTCTGGTGTGTACCTATTCATAGAAGAAGAGGTGTCTGGTTCAGTGGAATTGGGCACATAAGCTTCCTGTGGGGGAATGCTTATTCTTTTACTTGCCTCATCTCTTCCTTAGTTTTTTCCTTCCTTAGCAGATCTTGCAATATGCTCTCTAACTTCTCTAATAGTCCATCCAAGTGCAATTGTGCCTTAGCTGAGCAAGAGTAGTTGAAGAGGCAACTGGCTTCAAACATGGTCTGAGCCAATGCTACCATTTTCGCGCAAAGCTTGGTTCTTTCTATCTATAGGTCAGCTCTAGGATAGCAGTTGTCATGATCCATCACATTTGGCCCTTGTTGGATTCTGGCCTGATATGCCTTAAGCATCATGTCTATGTCTTCAGGAGTGGGGTCAGCTAATATTGATCCTACTCTAGGGGGTGGTGGAATGGTATGAGGTGGGCTGAAAGCTGGTGGATTAGACGGTGATAGGGATGAAGGTGGTGGGATTATGTGAGAGTTTGTTTGAGAGGTGAGCTCAATAATCTTGGCTTTTGTCTCTCTTATGATTTCTTCTAATTCGCTCATCTTTTTAGACCATTGTCTTTTCATTCTCTCTCGGCTATCCTTCCAAGCTCTCGACTGTTTCTTGGCTATGCTCTCAGTTTCACTAATCTTTGCACTCTTTTCTTGGCCTAAACCTTGGTTCTGCTGCAAAGCCTGAGCTCTAGTGACCACCTGTACTGGTGCAGTGGAGGTTACACTTCCTGTAGCGTCTATTACTAACCCAATAACATTAATTGGAGTGATGTTTGGCATATTATTGGGATTCTTTGGGCAATCTCGTAAGAGATGCTCCTTTCCACAATCTTGACAAAAGCCTTGGATTGTTACCGACTGGGGTTGTGTATGTGCAGGCATTGGGCAATCACGAATGAGGTGATCTCCCTGACATCTATAGCATGGTCCTCTAGGGAATGGGGGTCTTACCTGCCTAGGTTGAAGTCTAGTGTTGGGATTTGTGTACATGATGTTTGCATACTCTGGATCCCAACTAGGTTCACTCGGTTCTTCACTATAGTAGGATTCACCATGTTCAAGAGACTGCATGTAGTAAGCCTGGGGGCTATCAATATGTGTAGAATCAAAGTTGTGGTCACTGGGGTCACTTTCTAAAAGCAATGGTGTTACTAGCACTATGGCTCTATTCAGGTTCTCTTCTGCAGCTCCATACTTTACTAGGATCACATTGGCTAGAGCTGGAGGTTGTTGGGCTAGCACTGGCTGAGGTCTCTGCTGGGCTTGATATTGTGGTTGGTAGGTTTGTTGAGGCCTAGCATACTATTGTGGTGGGTACTAGTTCTGGTATCTGCCCTGTTGTGGATATGGTTGAGGGTAGGTTTGCCTAACCGCTTGCTTATTGTATGGGCAATCTTGTTCTGTGTGATTAGTGTATCTCCGTTCTATGGTATAGTATTGGCTACTGGGATTCACTTGGGGTTGAGCCATGATGGGACATACGTTCGCCATATGGTCACCTCCACAAGTATCGCATCGTTTAACTGGGGCAAATCTTGGGATTTGTTTGCTAGAGACACCTAGTTTTTGAGCTACTTTCTCAGCGAGTTCCTCAATAGATGTGGATTGTGTGGAAGAGAGGCTAGAAGAACTATCTGAATCTTTGTAGATTTCTGAAAGCTCTCATTCCTCCCCTAGGTTATCCTCGATGTCGATGCACATGTGTACACACTCTTCTATGGTCCTCGGGTCCTTTAAGTACACGTATGATCTCAACTTTGTACTGTTAGTGGCCACCGGAGTGGGACAGATGTAACGAATGCCAGATGTAACGGGGTTTTTGAAATACACGCAAAAAGTTGGTATGCGCATCTTGTAAAATCTATATAAAGCAATGAAAAGAGAATGGTCGAGAGAGACATTTTTTCTGGAATTGCCAGACTGGTCGTCTGAATATGTGTGAGAGCATTGTTTAATACTGTTGTGAAGTCTTGAGTACTCTTGATATTGAGTGCGTTCTGCATCGTCTGCTCATACTGTAGCTCACCGTAACGAGTGTTTGAGTAACAGATTGTGTGTCTGATTACTGTCATCGTGTTGCGTTGTTGTGTGTTCTGTTTGTTCTACCTGAGTCATCGCATTCGGTGTTATTATCTGTTGATCCCGATTATGAGGAAGAACTAGTACCTACAGTAAACGTGAACCTTTTTTGCTGTAAAGTGTTGTGACGAATAAATCTGTCGGCTATAGTGTTCGCTCTGGTTGATTTAAGGCATACTATCGAATCAGAAGATCGATCTACTGCTCTGTTCCAATAACAGGTCAGTCTGAAGAAGTCGGCACCCAGAACATAAAAATCGAGTATTGGCCAATTGATGATAGTAACTGAGCTAAGACGCGTATTAGTGCTTTTGTTGTTGTGACGAAGATTCTGGGAAATAAGTACAGGGCCTCTGTCTAACAGACCCCTACCACTCCCAAGAACCCAACGTTGGTCTGGTAACGACTTTTGGAGAGTCAGAGATGTTACAATCTGAAGTGATACATTTAACACCCGTGATGTTTAAAACATTTAACATTTAACATTTGGCGCCATCTGTGGGAAGGTGGCATCAAGATTGCCAGTTGTCTGTCAGAATCAAACATCCAGATTATCGTTCGATTGATTGGAAGTAGCAACAAAACTAGATTGTTGCAAATTGTTTCGATAGTAATATTAAGCGATTAGTACAAAAGATGATACATGCCGGTTACTCGATCTAGCGAAACATATCCCAAGAACCATCAGTCTGAAGTACTTAATGTACTAAAGACAACTCTGGGAGGTAGAAGTACAACTAGATCTGACCCAGTTGTCAAGAAAGTTAAGAACGTTAGAACCGATCTCGGTCATATTCCGGTGGAACGTGTTGCGCCTCTGGTACATTCCGGTACTATTTTGGCACAGTCTGTCGGAGATATAGTAACTCTAGAATCTACCAGAACGCAGTCTGAAGTTAGTTTAACAATCTTGGATAAAAATTTGAATTTGTCTACGATTAGAAACACATTAGCCAAAGAAATCGACGAAAGCGAAAAAACACCTTATTTTGGCGAAATTTCGATACATTCCGGTGATATTTCGGTACATTCCGGTGACATTTCGGTAACAGAATCACAGCTTTTCGGCGACGGTTTACCATTTTTTGGTGAATCTTTAGCCCAGCCACCACTTTTTGAAGTAAGTTCCCCTACACTAGACATCCAGAAGGAAGGAAAATTGTTCAAAACCGAGATTCAAAGCATACTAAGTAAGATCATTGCACCGGAAAGTGCACCATCCGACGATACAGATTCCGATAGTTCATATATTCAGCCCCGAGATACAGAAGATAGTCACAATACACTCACCATGAACGGGCAACAACATCGGATGCTCACGTACGCACTTTCGAGATAAGCTACGCAGTTCTCAACCATCCACCGGATCAGGCCTATAAGGCTATTGTCTTTCAAGCTACACTGGTCAATGAAGCAGCTAGATGGCTTATAGAATATGATATTAATCACTTCAGCACCTATGAAGCAGTGCGAGATGCTTTTTTGCAGCGATTCAAGCTAAAAAAGAATCCAGCCGAAATTTTTGACTATCTACAGAACAACAGACAGAAGGCCAATCAAACCATACAGGAGTATGCTACTCTCTTTAGAACGCACTTAAGGCAGCTACCATCGGCCCATGCTAACTTACCAGATGACATTTTCACTCAGTGGTTCATCAATGGCTTGACTCCATAACTTAAGCAGATCATGATCATAAGATGTGTCGGAGCTATGACACTCGATGCGGTCATTGCAATGGCTCTGCAATTGGAAATAAAGTTGGCGGATTTACAGAAGATCTGGAGTGGTTAAAAACAAACAAAAATGTTGCTGAAGATATGACCAAACAAGTATACTGCATCACATGCAAAAATTCAGGACATACTAGTGCCAATTGTGCACTTAATCAGACATTCTGCGCTATCTGCAACACTGCCGGACACACCACCGAAAACTGCGCATACAACGCTAGAGTAAAGGGAACAGCAACGGTCAATGCAATTATCCAGGAACAAGGGCAGCCAGCCAACCACTATGTGCCTCCGCAAATGAGAAACAACCAGCAGCAAGGATATCGAAATTACAGAGGACAGAGGAATAACAACTATAATACAAACTGTTGGCAGAACGGACCACCACCGGAAAATCCCAATTTACCACCACCACGCTGCCATTTTTGTGGTGAGTATGGACATATTAGGAGATTTTGCAAGGATGCAGCTGAGTATGATCAAAGGAAGAAGGAACGTCAAAATCCAATGGCCAACATGGTACAAATCACACCGGTGGAAACATAGGCTGCTGCAGTCCAGACCCGATCCGATAAACAATTGCAACCGGCAGCAGAAATATTTGAACCAGGGATACGTGAACAACACAGAATGTACAACAAGGCTAGTCAATGGACCACAGCAGAACCATCAGTCTTCCCAGAGCCTATTCCGGTAACCCGGCCCTCGTTAACAAAGGAAGGAACACAACAACGGGAGTCAGCAGCGGGAACAGCATCAGCAGCAGACACATTACCGACATTAGACACCTCTGCATCAGCAGAGGCATCAACTTCAACATCGATGGAGCCTGTCAACCAATCCCAACAGGCCTGGGAAATCTTATCTAAGGCATCTATCACCCTGCCTCTAGGCCTGGTCTGCACAAGAGCTTACGTTTAAATATGCCAATCGTAGATATGTGGTAAAATTAGATGCTATACAACCTTGCGAGCTACACGCTAGACCGTATTTTGCTGAACCAGTCCATATGCTAGATGGATTGTCAGATGATGAAGAAGAAGAGTTTCTGAAGAGTAACGCCGACTTAATTTCCTTAGGGACTGTTGATCTACAATCCGTCATAGATAATTGGAACGCTTCAGTCTGTACAGTGATACCCATTACAGAAGAGGCTAAGAAGGAAGACACTGTTTTGACACATGACGATGAACTGCAGCAACTTCTTAAACCAACAGACGACACAGAGAAACCTCAATAGTTCTATGTCCCCGAAGATCAACTGATCACTTACAATTTAGCGGATGAAGATCATCCGCGTCCTGTAAAGATAAAGCAAAATTTATCGGAATTATTTGAAGCTGATCTAATCCAACTACTCCGCGAATTTTCTGATGTGTTTGCATGGGACTACAAGAACATGAAAGGATTGGACCCCCGCATCTACCAACACAGAGTCATGCTGAAGCCAGAAGCAAGACCGATAAAGCAACCCAGCTACCGGATGAATCCCCATTATGCATCTCAGGTAAAGGCAGAACTTGATAGGTTATTAAAAGTCGGATTCATCCTGCCAGTAGAGCATGCTGAATGGATCTCCGATTGTGATTGTGCCAAAGAAAAACAAGCAATTGCGAATCTGTGTAGATTACCAGAAATTAAACGCAGCAACAGTACCGGATCCCTTTCCAATCCCCTTTTTGGACACCATGCTTGATATTGTAGCAGGTCACGAGATGTATTCATTCCTAGATGGATACAGTGGCTACAACCAAGTAAGAATGGCCGAGGAAGATATACCAAAAACTGCATTTATTACCAACTAGGGTGTCTTTGCTTGTACGGTAATGTGGTTTGGATTGAGAAACGCACCAAGAACATTTCAAAGATGTATGCAGGAGATCTTTTCTCCTTATCTCACTTCCTTTATGCAAGTATATCTCGACGATTTCTCAATTTCTGGTAAAATGATGGCACATTTGTTCCATTTACGATGCTGCTTTCAGAAATGCAGAGAATATAGACTCTGTTTGAATCCAAACAAATCGGTGTTTGCAGTTTCATGTGGCAAGTTACTTGGCCACATTGTATCTGCACAAGGCATACAGGTGGATCCAGATAAAATTTCGGCAGTTTTAGAAGCTCCGATGCCCACTACACCGAAGGAAGTTATGCGCTTCATGGGCCAAGTAAGATGGCATGGACGACACTTACGGGTGGCTTGCTCATCTGGCTATACCACTAAAAAAGCTAATCACCAAGACTCCTCGACAATTTGAATGGACCCAAGAATGCCAGATAGCATTTGATCATTTAAAGAATTTATTAACACAAGTTCCTATCTTACAGCCGTCGGACTGGGATCACCCATTTCATGTATTTGTTGATGCTTCAGATATAGCAATAGGAAGTGTGTTGATGCAACAAATTGATAAGTGGTTCAGACCAGTGTATTATGCAAGTCGAAGATTAGCCCCTGGTGAGAAGAATTACTTTGTAACAGAAAGAGAATGTCTAGGGCTAATATATTCTGTCAAAAAATTTAGACATTACTTACTGGGCCGTAAATTCACATTTCATGTAGATCATGTTGCACTTGTCTATCTCGTTAGACAACAACATTTAGGTGGCTGATTAGCACGATGGGTGCTACTCTTGCAGGAATTCGACTATGAGGTCATTCACCGTCAGGCAGTTCACATAACTTAGCAGATTTCTTATCCCACTTAGATTTCGGTGAAGCTCCGGTAGGTATAGATGACACAACTCCAGCAATCTATAGCTCTGAACCAATGAATGATGAGATTACAGACCCACGTACACCATCTACATATTATGATCAGATCCTGACTTTTCTCACCGAAGGCCGTCTTCCATCTCAGACTTCTACGACAGTACGCAGGAAAATTGCAGTCTTTAGCCACCGATTCCGGTTAATTGCTGGAGAACTATATTATGTAGATCATACCGGAATCCTACTTCGCTGTATCCCACCGCATGAAATTAACTTAGTTATCACGTTGGCTCACTCGATTCCTTCCGGTGGCCATTTTGTAGCAGACTTAACGCACCGAAAAATTCTGCAGAGTGGTCTCTGGTGGCCAACTATGTACAGAGACATATCACAGTTTGTCAAACAATGTGATACTTGTCAAAGATCTGGACAGCCCTTGCAACGTCATCTTTTTCCTCTCCAACCCATCTTACCATTGGAACCTTTCCAGAAGTGGGGTCTAGATTTTATCGGTCCGATTACACCTCCAGCAGTCGTCAGTAACAACCGTCACATACTGACCTGTAGAGACTATGCAACCAGATGGGCAGAAGCCTGGGCTTTACGGTCTGCTACAGTAGTTGCAGTAGCAAAATGTCTGCTAACCGATGTCTTTCCACGTTTTGGTTTACCACTGGAACTTGTCTCAGATCAAGGCACTCATTTTGTAAACAATTTAATGAAGGCACTTACACAGTCATTCCAGGTCACACATAAATTTAGTTCTCCTTATTATCCTCGTGCTAATGGTTTGGCCGAAAGCACAAACAAATCTCTGCTGAATATGCTCCGAAACTTGATCATGGAAGCACCGGAAAGATGGGATCAACTGCTACCTGCAGTGTTATGGGCATACCGGACTACATACAAGGTAACAACAGGATTGATACCCTTCAAACTAGCTTATGGATTAGAAGCAATAGCACCAATGGAGATAGTTATACCAAGTTTACGAGTAGCAATCGCTCAGAAATTACTACCGGAAGACTCACTGTCATTTTGGTTGGACACACTCACGATCACCGATGGCTTAGTTTTTTAACCATGCACCGATGGCTTAGTTTTTTAACCATGCACCGATGGCTTAGTTTTTTAACCATGCACGAAGTCCAACTAAGACAGGCTAGGACGCACGATCGACACTTGAAGACTCCAGTTTTTTCGATGGGACAGCTTGTACTTTTCTATAATCCAAAGTCAAATAGATCTGCAGGAAAATTCAAATTACGGTGGTTCGGCCCTTACAAGATCTCAGAGCAAATCGGTCCAACAACTTTTCGGTTGACTATGATGACCGGAAACCCACTTCCAAAAGCAATCAACGGTTCGAAGCTGCGGCCGTATCAACACACTGCTAGCCCGCATTAAAACATTCGGCGGTGGACCGCGTTTTTTTTTTGGTTTTTACTTTACTTTTCCTTCTGTTCTTTCTTTTTCTTTTTAAATAGCCGCGTTTTTAAAACAAAAAAGAAGCACGAAAATCTTTATGTCATAAGCCGCCCTCCTTACCAGTTACTCGAGCATGCATGCCAAATTGAAAGCAGTATCATTCCAACACCGCACAATGATAACCATCACTTCCTACCCCCCCACCGTAATGTCTCTACTTAATCTCTTATGTTGCGCCAAAAATCGCTATTGTATTTTTGTGTTTGTACTATGTGCGCCCATTGTGCTCTGTGTATCCGTGTTTTGTGTTCTGTTTTCGTGTGCGCCATGGAAGCACTAGCGAATTACGTAGCCTTCCGTGATGGTATCCCTACCGAGGTAGGAGAATACCTGCGCACCCGTGGGTTGGCCAACTTTGCTGAGCTGCCTTGGCACTCAGTGGAAGCCCATCCCTTTTTCGTGTAGATTATACCCGCCATCGCCTAGTCCCCCATCACTGAGCGAAAATGGATCTTCCTCTCCCTGCCATCTCGAACCGTAGTGACCTTCCAAGCCTTTGCCGAATCCTTCCGCCTCACTCCACAAGGCCGCGAGAATGGCCCAAGCATCCCCATAGACCGCATGATAGAACTCTTCCCCTGCTATTCATCGAACGAGTACGCCATCCTCTGCCGCCCTGAACCCGAAAGAACTACACTCCAGTTCTTAGTCGCCATCCTGAACCTCCAGAAACGCACCTACGACATATCCTGCCCTTTCTACTCCGCCATCGACCTAGCTACCCGAGAACCCGTTAACTTCGCCTCCTATTTCTTTCAATGGATCCATAAAGAATGTGTAGCCATAGTGAAACAGGTTAATAAAGGAACTACCCCTCGGTCTCGATTACCCCACATCCTTTCCTTTCTCTTTCTGGCCATTCTAACAGTTCAACCACCATCCAAAGGCCCCGTCCTACGACACGAAGAATCTGTCCAACCATTAACAGACGACGAAGAAGAAGATGAAGAAGAGATCCAACAGCTCTTCCGCCGAAAACGCATTAGAATCAGCTCCTCCGAAAGTGACGTACAGAAATCCATCGAACAAGACAAGGAAGCCGAAGATGAAACTTTCCACGACACGGCCACGTCCATACAACACGACTCGACAGCGCAATCCACATCATCCGAGCACCAGGAACAAGAACGACAAACAAAAACAGAACCCATCTCGACGGAAGAAGTCTCTCAGCAACATATCGAGCAAGAACAGCAAACTGAGGAACATGAAGCTTTCGACAGACTGCTCAAAGCCGTAGAATCCGCCGTAGACAACGCCGAAACAACACAACAAAAGGTAATACAATCTGTCGCTATTACTATCACTCCACCGCCGAAACCTCCCATAGCACCTATGGAGCCCACCGCATCTTCCACCTCATCACCCAATTATTCTCCACCGACCTCCCAACAGATTCACACCTCATCCTCTTCACCACCACGGCACCCTCTTCTCCTCCCCTCAATACCGATATTCTCTGAGCTTGCTTCAATGGGGCAATTGCTCATTAATCTCTCCCAGCAGCTCCCTGTCCAAATTCGCGAAGTCACAGACACTATTCGACATGACCTGCAGCGCAAAGTAGATTTACTGGAAGCAGATATCACACCACTCCAGGAGGAGGTTGACGCCGTCAAGGCCGAAAACCACCAACTCCAGGCGCAAGTCTCCCAGCTCCAGGCTCAGTTGACAGAACAGCAACTGTTAATCCAACAAAAAGACATAGCACTAGAACAACTGGCTGCAAAAGACAGATTACTAACCGAAGCACAGACTGCAATCCAACAAATGAAGACAGAGATACAAGACAAGGAGGATGCAAGGATTGCACTCGGCAATCTATTGGAAGAAACAAGAGTCCAACTGCGAGAAGCAGTACAGAAGAACCAAGAGCAGCAGAGAGAAGCTAAGCAGGCAGAAGAACAACTACATAGAACAAAAGAATCTTCAGACGAAGTCAATAATATGCTTAAACACCAATTGAACAGGGAAACCAAATATCAGAAGGACTTAGCAAATGCTCGCAGAGAACGTGATGCCTACTACAAAACAATAGAGTTTCAGAACCAACAGATTGAAAGGTTAGATAATCAACTGATCAATCAGAAAGAGAGAGAAATCAGCATGCAGAAACAGTTAGAAGATCTAAAGATTTCACGGGATGCTGCCCTGTCCAATGATTTTTATTTACAGGAGGCCTTTTTGCAAACACAAGCCGAGATTTTATTAACCGAAGCAATAGCGTTAAGCTCGGCTAGAACCGATGCCCAATTAGTAGAGCCTAGTATCTTAGTACAAATGTTAGAAACACTAAAGAAGAAAATTACCCGAACTTTTAGGTTAGCCCGTAACATGTACTTAGAAGGATTAATAGCCGAACAGTAGAAAACTTGCGGGTTCGAGTCCACCGTGCGTGCCAGTGTTAGTGGCCGCCGGAGTGGGACAGATGTAACGAATGCCAGATGTAACGGGGTTTTTGAAATATGCACGAAAAGTTGGTATGCGCATCTTGTAAAATCTATATAAAGCAATGAAAAGAGAATGGTCGAGAGAGACATTTTTTCTAGAATTGCCAGACTGGTCGTCTGAATATGTGTGAGAGCGTTGTTTAATACTGTTGTGAAGTCTTGAGTACTCTTGATATTGAGTGCGTTCTGCATCGTCTGCTCATACTGTAGCTCACCGTAACGAGTGTTTGAGTAACAGATTGTGTGTCTGATTACTGTCATCGTGTTGCGTTGTTGTGTGTTCTGTTTGTTCTACCTGAGTCATCGCATTCGGTGTTATTATCTGTTGATCCCGATTATGAGGAAGAACTAGTACCTACAGTAAACGTGAACCTTTTTTGTTGTAAAGTGTTGTGACGAATAAATCTGTCGGCTATAGTGTTCACTTTGGTTGATTTAAGGCATACTGTCGAATCGGAAGATCGATCTACTGCTCTGTTCCAATAACAGGTCAGTCTGAAGAAGTCGGCACCCAGAACATAGAAATCGAGTATTGGCCAGTTGATGCTAGTAACTGAGCTAAGACGCGTATTAGTGCTTTTGTTGTTGTGACGAAGATTCTGGGAAATAAGTACAGGGCCTCTGTCTAACATACCCCTACCACTCCCAAGAACCCAACGTTGGTCTGGTAACGACTCTTGGACAGTCAGAGACGTTACAATCTGAAGCGATTCATTTAACACCCATGATGGTTAAAACATTTAACATTTAACAGCACTTAGCAGTCCATCTAGGAATAAAGCCACTTGTTTGGCTGGAGTGGGTAGCTCAGGAATCGAACATCTCTCTAGATATTGCCTAAACCTTCTTCTTGCAAGTTTGACCGTCTCTTGAGGGGTTTGCTTGAAGCTATGAATCAGTGAGGAAGTGTTATGCCTTATGCCACTCTTAGAGAATTCAATAATGAAAGCCTCTAGAAGTTGGTCTATGTTCCTGAAGTGTCTCTCATTTAGTGGTTGAAACCACATAAGGGCTGTGTTTCTAAGGGTTAGACCAAAGGTATTGTATTGCATGAACAAGTCCTCCACTTGTTCAGCTCTCAAGACTTGCCTAAACTCGGCCACATGATCCTATGGGTCTCCAGTGCCATCGAAGTAGTTCTTCATGGACTTAACCAGCTATGTAGGTCTCAAGGTTCTGGTGTGTTCCCTAGGCCTTGGCAAAGGAAAATCCTCAGCATTTCTTAGGTTCCTTGAACTCTAGTTCTCTCTCTCTTTCTTCTCTATTCATCTCTGTTCGCGTTCGTTCTCTTCCTATTGGGTTGGCAAAGCTCACTTCTGGCCTATCTCTACTTCTATCCCTTTGAGCGCCATGAGCTTGGGATGTTCCAGCCCCTTGGTGGCCAAAAGAGACATTAGATCTTGGTTGGAGAAAAATAAATTCCCCCTTCCAAGTGTAGGAATGTCTACCATGTTCTGTGACCACAAAGATCCTCTCTAAAGTACTGTCTAGGTAGGTCACTTTGTGTGGGCTATCCGGATCTTTAAACTCATAGATTGTGATCATCCCCACCTCATTCAGCTGATCAGGCTTATACCTCCAGAAGGCTTCATCGATTTCTCGATTTAGAAGCAGATCTATGCTCTTATTGTCCTGGAGAATCCACTCTGGCGTGATAATCCGAGTAAGAACTGATTTGCCTCGAGGGGTTTTAGGCTCTCCACCTATATTCCCTTGCTCTAGGTCACCTAAGTCCGTTTCTGGGATCACATTACCAAATTCATCTGTCTTATCTGGGTGACTGGTGACTACGTATATGGTTCCTTCTTTGTCTAGGTATGCTCCATTTTCAAACTTGACAGCTGGATGTTCAATTCCAATGGGTTGGTCAGGGTTTTTAATTTGGACAACACATCTTCCTAGGACGTCCTCATAGATGCAAGCACCTAATCGGTTGGTCCTAAGGTATTCGAGTTGCGTCTTGTAAGGGCCTTCTACCCTGTGTAAGTATGGCACACCTGAACTTCGAGTGGGTCTCTGCATACCTTGAGACATCTCTAATTCACTAGTCTCGCAGCTAGGGTAGTTTGAAAAATGGCTCAACTACTGGGCCCAAGGCCTAGCAGTATGATTGACACTAGCCTCTGAAGACCTAAGACTCTGTCTATCTCTCCCTAGGTGTCATCCTGATCTAAGGTTCATATGCCTAATTGAATAGTCCCAATTTCCCAAGTACAATTTCGTTGCTGAGTTCTTTTGTATTAGTCACTTGTTCTTTTTTTAATTTTGCTTAGGATGTCACTTCTTGTCCAATCAGTCTTTGTCACAAGGAACACTTAGGTTTTATCGCACTTGAGTTTGGTTGCTTTAGTCAAATTCTTTTCCCTTAGGTTGTTTTGAAAATGGAATTTTTGTGCACTTGCACTTGAGTGATTAGAGTTCTTGGACTTGGTCGTGCTTAACGTGACCCTAATTGATCAAAACCTCTATCCGTACTTAGCCTAAGCTAGGGAGTGACAGAGGGTGTTGAGAATTTCCAACCTTAGTTTCTCTCCTTGGTTGCCCTTGTGTGCCCAGGAAGCGTATTCCCAAGCTTGCACTTACACTTGCTTCGAGTACCCTTCGTTGCTCTCAAAGGACCTGAAAAAGTCCCAAAGTTAGCTCAAGACTTAAATTCAATTGACACAATAAACCATGTTCATTCATGCAATTCAGAGATCAAACTGTTCTTTTGGCTTTATGGAAATCACCCCTAAAGATCCCTTAGTTTTTCTTCCCCTTGGGTATGAGAAAGTTATGCCAGTTCAAGGTTCTGGGGCTAAAATAGGGTTCAAACAGGCTAACAGGTCAACAGGATTCCTCGAATTTACTTTGTGTGGCGGCCTTACAATGCTCTAGCAAATTCCTAATGTTTCCAAAATAGTACCTCAAAATAGTCCAACTATCTTTGCCCTAAAAAATGGCCGAATTTGTCTATCAATCACGATCGAATAGTCTGTCAATCGTGATTGATATGTTAGTCGCGATCGATGTGTCGGTCGCGATTCACAGGTCCGTCGTGGCTATCATTTGTCATTGATGGGTCAATCGCGATTGCGTGGCCCATAATTTTAGTCAATCATGGTCAAAGGATCGTTGACTCTGTCGATTGCGATTGATGGGTTGATCGCGATTGACAGGTCCGTCGCGAGGGTTCTATCGATCGTGGTCAAACAGTCGTTGATTGCGTCAGTCATGATTGATAGGTCCGTTGGGACCGTCGGTCACGATTGATCGGTCGATCGCGATTGATGGCTCGATCGTGATTGACACATGGCACGCACAAATTTTGTCGGTCATGGTCAGTCAGTTGTTGACTCTGTCAATCGCGATTGATGTGTCGATCACGATTGACAGAGCCGTCGGTAAGTGTCCTTCATCGTTTGTTGATCGCGATTGATGTGTCGATCGCGATTGATAGAAAACTGAGGAATTTTAAAATTTCAAACACATATTCATGAAGCTCTAGGCCTATACATTACATTTATGCACTTAGTTTAGTAAATGGATCACTTTTTCAGTCGGTCGCGATTGACAGAGATCAACACCTCGAGACCTGCACAGTCAAATTTTTTACCTACTAGAGCTGGTGCAACTGTTGGGGATGCTGATTCCTGCAGAAAATCTCAGAAAACACAGAAAAACACAAGCACACACACGCTCTCTCGCTCTCTCTCACAAGTGAAATGAGGGGAAATGGTATGGGTATGGTGATATGACCAAAAAGTGAAATTTTCGCGATGATGGAGATGGAGGTGGGATATGGTGATGATGATGATGGTGATGAAGATGGTGAAGAAAACAAAAGAAAATAGATAAAAGTGAAGAAAATACCTATGATTCCAACACCTCAACTCTACGTCTTACCATCACACGCTCGTCCTCGAAGCTCGATCCCCGGCAACGGCACCAAAATTTGGTGTAGCTCAATGATGAGTAGCACCTCCTTTAATGTCAATCTGGGAAGACGTGAGGATGGTATGAAGAACTCGAACAAGTGATGGCACAAGTGTGTGAGTGAGAAGCACACTAACATGCACACACATACACACACACGTGCACACAAGGCAAGAACAAAGAGAGAGACAATGGAATCCTTTTAGATTACTCAAAATTGCTCTTACAAGTTAAATTCTATCACAAGCTAACCTCAAAAATGAGCTCTCTAGCTCTTTTTATAGTTTTTGACTAGCTTTGGCCCTGTCCAGACCTAGTGTCCGGCCTAGTTAAAAATTAGGTGAGTCTAGGGCCTATTTGAGGGCTCAAACAAAGTCTAAAAATCATGAAAATTGGTACGATGATACTTCTAATACTCCTCAAGCTCGAGCACTCCTCGGCTTGCACAAAATGGAGTTACAAAAAGGTGAAATGGTATTTACAATGATTTTTAGTGATGAGAATCACTGTGATGAAGATGTTGTTTTGGAAAAATTTGAATGGCCTACTTGCCAGATCTTCGTTGATTACTTTGTCTGCTTGTGCCTTCTCTCCGCTCTGGCTCCCTTCTTTGGCTTCCTTGTCTTGTGAGTCCTTGGGTGCTTTGACTGCTGCCAACAAAGATCCAAAGGAGGACCTACACAAGAGGAGACAGATAAGCTCACACTTTGGTGCACAAGGGATGCTCAAGCAAGGTCATACATACTAAACTCTATATTTGACTTTTGATTACCACATATTAGAGGATGCAAAACATCTCAAGAGACTTGGGATGCCCTCGAGACTTTCTTTTCTGCTAGTACCAAAGCAAGAAAGAATCATCTTTGGAACGAGTTCAACCAAATGAAGAAGACACCTAAGCAAACCATCACAGAGTTTGTTATCAAGGTCAAGGAGGTTGCGGATTAGTTAGCATCCATTGGAGAGCTGATTGAAGAAGAGGTTATCATGAGGCAAATTCTCAATGGCATTCGAAGTGATAAGCAATGGCAATCCTTCACGACGGCTTATGATCTCATCATGGATATGCAGACTCCAGACTTCAACATCTTTCTTGGACAACTCTTCAATCAAGAGGCCAACAATAGCATAAAGGAAGGTAACTCCTATCATGGTAATTCAACTAGTGCTCTATATGTAGATAATAAGGATAAGAAGCAGAAAGGCAAGAAGAAGGAATAAGATGAAGAAGAGGCTTCCCAAGCCAACTTCGCAAGCAAGAGCAAGTGGAAGGGGAAGAAGAAAGGACCACAGCAAGACAAAGCCAAAGGTCAGAATGTTCAACCTTGTGCCATCTGCGATAAGACCAACCACACCACTCAGAATTGTTGGCTTAATGGGAAGACCCAGAAAGGAAGTGGAAGAGGTGGATATGGCAGCAATAGAGGTAGAGGTGGACACAACTTCACCAATAGCAATAGAGGCTATAATAGAAGGGACTACAACAATTATTCAGAAGATCAACCACATGAAGACTCATTTCTTCTCATGAATCTAAGCCATAAAGAAGGTAAAGAAGATGATCATTTGTTCTACATAGATTCAAGATGTTTGAATCATGTTGCAGGCAACATTCCTCTTCTATCTGACTTGAGAAGTCCAAAGCATAGACATGAAGTGCAAACAGGGGATGACACAAAGCACAATGTTGAGAAGATTGGTAATGTCAAAGCTTCCAATGACAGGACAAACATTTTGAGTAAGGTTCTCTATGTACCCACTATCACTAAAAACCTAATAAGTGTAGGCCAAATAGTTGAAAAAGGCTTGCAAGTTAGGTTCACCCAACATGGAGCTTTTGTGGAAGATCCATGACAAGGCTTCAAGAAGATAGCGTGAGGTGAGCAGCATGGTAGGCTCTTTAATTTTGAGGTAGGAGAAACCAAGAAGATAGCTCTATTCACTTTTGGGTCTCAAACCCTAAGTGATCTTGAAGTGTGGCATAAGAGACTTGCTCATGTGAATGAAAGAACCTTGAAAGATATATGCAGGGATCAAAGTGTTCTAGGACTGCCGAACATATCAAAGCAACACATGATCAACAGGTGTGATGCATGTCAGATTGGGAAGACACAAAGACAACCATTCAACCACAAAGGCTACATCCACAACAACTTATTGGACTTAGTACATACAGATGTATGGGGACCAAGTCAAGAATGCAGGATCAAGGTATTGTGTCTCATTTATTGAAGACCATAGTAGATGGATTGTTCTATACTTTATCGAGAGTAAGAATGAAGTGTTTGATTCCTTCAAAAAGTATCTCTCATAGGTGGAGAATCATACAGGTAGATCACTCAAGAAGCTTAGATATGATGGAGGGGTAGAATACTTCTCCAAAGAGTTTGATGAGTTCTTGCAGGATAAAGGCATCAAAAGGGAAGTGACTACTAGGTACTCTCCTCAACTAAATCGAATCCTCGAGAGGAGAAACAAGACATTGGTTGGATTAGCCCAAACAATGCTTGAAGAGAAGAAGTTGCCACATTATCTATGGGCAAAAGCTATTTCAAGTGTTGTGTACCTTCTCAATAGACTACCATCCAAATCACTTCACGGTATGAATCCTTATGAAGCATGGCATGGAACAAAACGTAGTCTTGGGCATTGCAATGTTTTTTGGTTGTTTAGCTTATGTTCATGTACCTAGTGTTTATTGGATACTATTCAACTCAGATGGGTTACAGGTTCTATAATCCTTCAACCAAGGAATTCACTACAAGTAGAGATGTTGTGTTTGAAGAACACAGGTCTTGGTATGATGAAAACAAACAAAAGGTAACTCTAACATATGATCTTGATTCTGATTCTCATCAATTAGGAAGCAAGCATGATACACAGGTCCAAGATCCAAGAGGTGATACAGACGATGACCAAGATGAAAGAGAAAAGGATTACAAGCTATGGAAGTCAAGAGGCAAAGCAAAGATGCAAGAGGTTGGAGAATGCTCCAAATAGTCACCTAGAAGATCATCAAGAGAGAAGAAACAACCAGAAAGGTATGGATATGATTCCACATTTGTTACAAAGCATTCAATCTACTTGGCAAAAGACTCTATTTCAGAGGAACCCTCAACCTATGAAGAGGCAAAGGGAAACCCTAATTCGGAAAAGGCCATGAAAGAAGAAATAGATGCATTGAAGGAGATGGAAACTTGGGATATGGTTCCAATGTCACCGAATCAAAAGGTAATTGGTTGCAGATGGGTGTATAAAGTTAAAAGAAATTCAGATGCATCATTTTGTAGATACAAGGCAAGATTAGTTGCCAAAGGATGCTCACAAACTCATGGTATAGACTATGAGGAAACATTCTCACCATTTGCAAAGATGATTACAATCAGGACATTGATAAGTGTAGCTACTGCAAGGAATTGGAGACTCCTTCAACTTGATGTGAAAAATGGATTCTTAAATGGTTGGATAAGTGAAGAGGTATACATGTCACAACCACCAGGTTTTGAAAACCCTAATCATCCATCTTATGTTTGCAGACTTAAGAAAGCATTGTATGGATTGAAGCAAGCTCTTAGAGCTTGGAATTACAGGTTGGTTACATACCTTCAAGATCAAGGGTTCAAAGCTAGCAACTCAGATCCTTCTCTATTCATCAAAAGGGATCACGATGAGGTTATCTATCTATGTGTATATGTACATGATATTATTGTCACACCTGATGATCTAAATGGCATTCAAAGGATAAAGAGACACATGCAAGAGGAGTTCAAAATTAGTGACCTAGGTGAGCTCACATATTTCCTAGGTATGCAGGTGATATACACAGATGAAGGAATGTATTTGACTCAGAGAAGATACATTCAAGATCTACTTCTCAAGTTCAAAATGGAGAACACTAAACTTGCAGGTACACCTTTGGAGATGAATCATAAACTTAGTGTTTATGAAGGTGAGAAAATTGAAGACATTAACGAGTATCAAAGCTTGGTAGGTAGCTTGATATATGCTACTCATACAAGGCAGACATCTCATATAGTGTCGGAGTGCTTAGTCAATTCATGCACTCACCGAGAAGACCACACATGGATGCAGCTAAGAGAGTACTTAAGTATCTCAAAGGCACAATCAATGAAGGTATATTCTATCCTTACTCTTTAGATTTGGATATAAAAAACTATTCAAATGCAGATTGGGCAGGAGCTAAGGATGATAGAAGAAGTACTTCTGGTTACTTAGCATTTGCAGGTTCAAAGCTAGTGTCATGGAGTTCTAAGAAGCAACCTATAGTTGCTTTATCCTCGATTGAAGCAGAGTACAGAGGTTTGACCACAACAACTCAAGAAGCAATATGGTTAAAGGCATTGTATATAGATTTGGGACTTGTGAGTTCCAAACCTTACATATTTGGAGATAATGTAAGTTACATGCATCTAGCGACAAACCCTATTTTTCATGCAAGAACCAAACACATAGAGATACATTACCACTTCATCAGGGAGAAGCTCATGGCAAAAGAGATTGACATTTCTTTTGTTCCTACTAAAAAGCAAGTAGCAGATATGATGACGAAGACACTTGAGTGAATAAAGCTTTGTTGATTCAATGCTATGGCAAGTCTTCAACCTATCAGAGAATGAAGACTCAAGCATACTTTAGCTTGAGGGGGAGCTGTTGGAACATCAAGCTTACAATATGCTTGAGGTGGATTTGATCTACATCAAAGGCTATCGCATCAAAAGAATATACGTTGGAGAGTTCTTTTTTGTATGCTCACTTATTTTATTTTTTAAAAAGATTTTTCATGGATCTTTCACCATTCTAAAAGCCTTGAGCTTTACACATGTAAAAGTAGAAAGATAGAGCCTAAATCCCACGAATTTGTGGTGCTTGAGTTGCATTCAATCAAGCAATCAATCACCTAAAAGTAGATCAAACTAGATCTTCACTTTTCCTAGATTTGTAGAAAAGTGAATTGATTCCCTCCAACAACCATTCCCACCTTCATTTGAATTCAAAATCCACTTGTGGAAGTCGTTGAACACTCTTAGAGTCTATATAAAGACTTGAAATCACTTGTACAATACATGAAAGCAATATACGTACACTTGTAATCATCATTGTCTTGCTCCTTCAATTTTCTGCATCATCTTCTTCGCCAATAGTAATCTTGCAGAGGTTGCTGCTCTCTCTCCCGAGGTCCAAATTGAGTGCAAAATGGCTCCTTGGAAATTTATTAGTTTCTAGTTTATTTCTATTCATTTTCATAGCATTTTGTTTAGTAGATTGGGAGAAATCTTAGTTTTACTGTCTCCGGGTCAATCTCTACATATTCCTAAAAAAGAAGAAGTACCACTCGTGAATGTGTGATTCATTCCTATAGCATATTTTGCTTATTTCTTATAATTTTGTGCATTCTATACACTCAAACCTATTTTTGTCACTCCCATAAAATGATTTTTTCTAATTGTAATCACGCTGGTCGCTATTGGCATTTGAACTTCATTGTCTCTTCCATAGATAGTATTGAGCTAGTCGACATGCAAACCTATCTGTTTTGTATCAACTTCTTCTCCTTGATGCTCCAAAGTACATAGTGCATTTCTTTGCACTTATCACATGCCTTTAATGTCTATTTGGGTCTCCATAGGCTCAAGGGCTGGTCTTGTGCTGGTTGGCTGGACCAAACTTTGTCGCTGCAAAATGCACTTTTCTACCTTCTACAAGGTTCTCCAGGTTCTTTCACTCCTAGATACAAAATGGAGATGCACTCATGTAGATACAAATGTAGATGATGTAGGAGTAATCATGTTGTCAACACCTCCTTTGCGGCTTCATTTTGGAGTGGTTGAATGTTGCACAGGTCCACCAAAGTGCTGGAGTGGAACTAGAGGTAGATCCTTCGTGAACATATTTGCCAAGTTCTCTTGAGAGTTACACTGCTCCAGAGTAATGTCTTGAGATACCAGCTTCTCATGGATGAAGTGGTATTGGATATCGATGTGCTTTTTCCGAGCATGGAACACTAGATTCTTGGCAATGGCAAAGGGTGACTGGCTATCCATGCAAATGCGTGTCAGAGTAACCTACAAAATACCAATGTTAGATATTAAACATCAAAGCCAGATGGCCTCACATGTTGCGTAGCTGGATGCTTGGTACCCAAACTTGGTGGATGATAGAGAAACTATAGGCTGCTTCTTACTTGTCCAAGAGATAGGTCCTAAGCCAAGAAAGAATATGTATCCAAAAGTAGACCTTCGAGAATCAGGATCACCAGCCCAATCTGAATCTCAATATCCGGCGAGTTTGATGCCCCCTCTGTACCAAAGACCATGATGTCAGGTGCGGGCAAGATATCGAAGTAGTCTCTGCAGCATCCCAATGTGTCTGTCAAGTCTGATGTGCAAAGTGACTAAGTATACCAACTGCATATGCAATATCAGCTCTAGTGTTGACAAGGTAGAGCAATGAGCCAACAAGCTATCGATAAGTATGCACATCCACAAGTGATGATGAATCCTCGAGTGTGAGCTTGATGTTTGGATCAAGTGGTGTAGAAATTGAGCGACTTTGATCCATTTTATATATGGAAAGAAGATTAGAGCAGTACTTCTTTTGTGATAGGAATATGCCTTCTTTTGTTTTCCAAGCTTCCATACCTAAGAAGTAGTGAAGTAGTCCAAGATCTATCATAGAGTACTCAAGGTGAAGCTGTGTGATGATGAATTGGATGCATTCTGCATCTGAACCTGTCAAGATGAAGTCATCTACATAAAGGATGATGATGGCAACTAAGCACTCGTTCTGATAGATGTATAAGTTTGCATCGACACTGCTTCTATGAAATCCTTTATCTTGTGAATCTTTTCAAACCAGGCCCTGGGGGCTTGCTTGAGTTCATAAAGTGCTTTGTGAAGTTTGTATACTTGGTTTTCCCTTCCTTGGAACTTGAATCCTTCAGGTTGTTCAACATATACTTCTTCTTGAAGATCTCCATTGACGAATGCACTTTTGACATCCACCTAGTAAATGGGCCATTTAAAGTGAGCACTTAGTGCTAAGATGATTCTTTTGGTTGTGAATCTTGCAGTAGGAGCAAAGGTTTCTTCATAGTCAATGCCATGTTGTTGCTTGTATTCCTTAGCTACCAACCTTGCTTTGTACTTATCGTATGTTCCATCTGATTTGTATTTGACCTTATAGAGGCACTTGACTCCTATAACTTGATGATTTGTGGGTTTAGGAACAAGAGTCCAAGTCTTGTTCTTCTCTATTGCATCCATTTCCACTTGCATAGCTTCTTCCCACTTAGGTTGTCCTTGACCTTCTTTGTAGTTGAAAGATTTTGGGATTCATTGAATCCGGTGCATCAAGACATAATTTCCATAATGACTTTGTTCTCATTGTCTCTTGTCAATAAGTCTTTGAGATCTTCTCAGTTGACTTGAAGTACTCTCTTTTAAGTTGGGTTTGGAAAAGACTGAGTCCCCCCTCTATAGTGTGGATGGGTGGACTAAGACTTGTTGTTGGATCCTATGGAGTATGTGGAAGCTTCCTTGAATATTACATCCTTAGATATTGTGATAGAGTGGTTTTCAAGATCATATAATCGATACGCTTTTGATTTCTTACTATACCCTATGAAGATGTGCTTCTTAGACTTGGGTTGCAACTTGTTCTGATCTTCTTTTGGCACATGGACAAATGCTTCACTGCCAGTACTCAAAAGTAATGCACATTAGGCTTTTTTCCATAGTATGCTTCAAATGGTGTCTTGTTGTTTGTTGTGCAATGCACTAGTGAAGCCTCGATTAAGTATGTGAACAGCAATATGCACTGTTTTGTTGGTGCAGGACAATCAACAATCGGTGATTAGGAAAAAGGTTTGAAGACAAAGAATGAAGCAAAGATCAAAGTTTGAGGCGTGAAGATGAGTACATGATTAGAAGATGAAGACTTGTATATACATGTACATTAAACTTGTAATTAGTTCACTTATACCTTTGTAATGGTTACAAGTTTGTACATGTATGACTATATATACAAGTAGAAAGTCGGGACATTTAGGAGAGATGATGGGTGACAAGTTTTCAAAGTCATTAGAGACTTTAGAAAGTTAGAAAACTTGAAGTATCAATCAGATGTAAAAATTTCTCAAAATAGAAGAAAGTTGCACCTCAATCTTTTGCTTAGGGATCCTTCTGTGTTTATCTTCTTGATGAATGCTTTTGTACAAGTCTAATTCTATAGTTGAGTGACCTCTGTACAAGTTTTGCAAGTTTATTGTAATCAGGTTGAGAGAATTTTAAGTAGGAACATTTACATGAGTAATTGTGAAGAAGTGAAGATAGCAATAGGTGCGATCCTGGTGGTCAATGTTTTGATCAGATCTCCCTCCAAAGTGTAAAGTTTTGAGCAACTAAGTAGTCATTCTTTAAATTGAAAGGTAAGCTACTTGTGGCTAAAAGCATTTGAATAAACGAGGTCTAGTTTGGGAGAACCATGTATTAGAAGTTGTAGGTGTCAAAGTCGACTACACAAAAGAATAGTTTCAGACATAGGTACATTGTTTGGAGTAATTCTCAAGATCTACTGAATGGAGATTTAACTGCAAAGGTGCACAAAATTTAGGATACACCTTGTATAAAGTTTCATTGAAAACTTTACACGTTTGATCATTCAATGAGTGTATTAAGTGTAACAGACTTTTTTGAATAATTAGCTTCTTCACAGTTAGTTCAAAGTTTGATAATTTGGCATTGGTCTTCCAAAATTGGTTGAGGTTTTGAGTTGTTCTTGATATAGAGATGCTCTAACATCAATAAAGATGGTGTCAAAGCTTTCCAGATTTGTGGTAAGACTAATCATTTAGCTCATGAATGTTGGCATAATAATCAGAATAGCAGAGGTTGTTTTGGAACAAATGTAGGTAGAGGCTTTCAAAGTCAATCCTACAATAATACCTACTACAACTATGCTTCAGATCAGAAAGAGGACTCAACCTTAAATATGAATGCAACTTGTGAAAGACAAAGTGAAGATCAAAGAGTTTTCTACATAGACTCAGGATGTAGCAATCATCTAAGTGGAAACATAGCTTTGATGACTGATTTGGAGAATAAAGTAAGTAATCATGTGGTTCAAAGAGGTGATAACACAAAGCACAATGTGAAGTCTATTGGATCAGTGAAGGCTAAGGATGGAAGCACTCTTTTGAGTTTGGTTTTTTATGTTCCTACAATCCCAAAGAATCTGATAAGTGTAGGGAAAATTGTAGAGAAAGGTTATGAAGTAAGGTTTACTAGTGATGGAGTGTTTGTGGAAGACCCTAGCAATGGGTATAAAGAAATTGTTGTAGGAAAGGAAGAAGGAAGGCTATTCACATTGAAGATTCAAGGCAATGTTGGTCATGCCTTGTTCACTTATGGAGGACATAAGATTTTTCAGTTAGATCTTTGGCATAAAAGGCTTGGACATTTTCATGAAAGAGGTATTAAGGATATGATTAACAATGGTTCAGTGATTGGATTACCTAATGTTGGAGGTCAACACATGACATACAGATGTGAAGCATGTCAATTAGGTAAGGCTCATAAGCAATCATATAATAAGCATGGTTTCATGTATTCCGAGAAGCTTGAATTGATGCATACAGATGTGTGGGGACCATCAAAGGACTTTAGCATTAATGGTTCAAGATATTATGTGATTTATGTTGATGATGCTACCAGGTGGATCATCATATATGTGATCGACAAAGATAAATCAGAGGTGTTCAATACATTTAAACATTATCATGTGTATGTAGAAAGATTTTCAAAACAAAAATTGAAGAGACTAAGGTCAGATGGAGGGGGAGAGTATTTCTCTAATGAGTTTAGTGATTACTTGTGGAATGCATGTATAAAGAGAGAGGTTACTTGTAGGTACTCCCCTCAACAAAATGGTGTAGTAGAAAGGAGAAATAGAACTCTTTTTGAGTTTCCAAGATCAATGATGAAAGAAAAGAATTGCCCTAATTATTTGTGGGTTGAGGCTGTAAATATAGCCACATAGTTGGTTAATAGGCTACCATGTAAAGCTTTGCATGTTGTGACACCATATGAGGCATGGTGGGGTAAGAGACCTACCTTAGATCATTGCAAAGTGTTTGGATGTTTGGCTTATGCATATGTGTCATCTCAGTTGAGGCATAAATTGGAACCAAAAGCTGAAAAGTATGTGTTCATTGGTTATGATGATAAGCAGATGGGTTATAGATTGTGGAGTCCATCCACAAAGCAATTCCTTGTGTCAAAGTATGTTACCTGAGCAAGGTACTTGGTATGCAGGTACAATTAATAGTAATGCAAGTGATGAAGAAACATTGAACCAGAAGAAAGGTAAATCAAAGGCTCAAATATTTGATGAAGAAGAGAACAATGAAGCACTGGTTGAAGTTGAAGAAATGCCAAGGTTTTATCCAAAATGTGATGAACCAAAAACTTCAAGAAGTGGAGAACTCAGAAGATCATCAAGGCACAAATGGCCACCTACAAGGTATAGCTATGATACTTCATTTTTCACCACTAAAGATAATGCTTATATGGTGAAAGCAGATGAAGACCCTTCTACATATGAAGAGGCAAAAGGTAAGGAAAATTAGGAGAAAGCTATGCAGGATGAGTATGATGCATTGATGGAAAATGAAACATGGGATTTGGTTCCTAAACCAAATAATCAGGCATATGGTATAGATTATGATGAGACTTATAGTCATGTGGCAAAGATCACAACTATAAGGACTCTCATAGTTATTGTTGCATGTAAAGGTTGGAAGCTATGTCAATTAGATGTGAAGAATGCTTTTCTAAATGGTTACAATTTAGATGATGTTTTCATGGAGCAACCAGAAGGTTTCAAGCATAAAAGGTATCCAGAGTATGTATGTAAGCTCAAGAGAGCTTTGTATGGTTTGAAGCAGGCCCCAAGGGCATGGAATTACAGACTTGTGAAGTTCTTGAAAGAGCTTGATTTCCAAGTATCTAAGGCAGATAGTATCTTACTTGTTAAAGCAAGTGATGATGGGTTCATTTACATGTGCATATATGTTGATGACATAATTCTTACATGTACAAATAAGAAGGGCATACAAAGTCTTAAGAAGCAAATGGAGAAAGAGTTCAAGATGAGTGACTTGGGAGACTTGTCATATTTCTTGGGCATGGAGATTTCATATACTCAACATGGAGTATATGTGACTCAAGAAAGGTATTTGAAGAACGTGCTAATCAAGTTTAAAATGGAAGATTTCAGGGTAGTGGTTGGTAGTTTAATCTATGCTACATTAACTAGGCCCGATTTGTCATATGCAATTAGAGTTGTATCAATTCATGCATTGTCCTAGGAAAGAACATTGGATTGCAGGACAAAGGGTGTTAAGATACATTAATGGTACACTCAAAGAAGGTTTGTACTATGGATTTACATCAGATACAAATGTCAAGATATAGAGTGATACAGATTGGATAGGTAATTCTGATGATAGGAGGTCAACCTATGGGTATCTATGTTAAGTGGGAGATAAGTTAATCTCTTGGTGTTCTAAGAAGCAACATACAGTTTCTTTGTCATACACAGAAGCAGAGTATAAAGGTATGGTTGAAGCTGTAAAGGAGGTTATACGATTAAAGACTCTCATGAAGAGCTTTGATATCATTCAGAGTACATCCACTATTCATGGAGACAATATGAGTTCATTGTATCTAGCTACTAACCTTGTATTTCATGCTAGGACTAAACATATTGAGATTCAATATCATTTCTTGAGAGAGAAGATGATTGATAAAGAAATTGAAGTCATATATACTTCAAGAAAAGATCAGATTGTAGACATGTTAACCAAAAGCTTGGATGGACCTAAGTTGCAGATGTTCAAAGATATGGCAGGTATAAAGAAGATGGAGAAAATCATAATTGATGATTGAGGGGGAGTTGTTGGTGTAGGAAAATCAACAATTGGTGATTAGAACAAAGGTTTGAAGACAAATAATGAAGCAAAGATCAAAGTTTGAGGCTTGAAGATGAGTACATGATCAGAAGATGAAGACTTGTATATACATGTACATTAAACTTGTAATTAGTTCACTTATACCTTTGTAATGGTTATGATTTTGTATATATATGCCTATATATACAAGTAGAAAGTCAGGAAATTTAGGAGAGATGATGAGTGACAAGTTTTAGAAGTCATTAAAGACTTTAGAAAGTTAGAAAATCTTGAAGTATCAACCAGATGTAATACTTTCTCAGAATAGAAGAAAATTGCACCTCAATCTTTTGCTTAGTGCTCCTTCTGTGTTTATCTTCTTGATGAATGCCTTCGTAAAAGTCTAATTCTTTAGTTGAGTGACCTCTGTACAAGTTTTGAGAGTTTAACTATAAAATGGCTGAGAGAATTTTAAGTAGGAATATTTACATGTGTGAATGTGAAGAAGTGAAGATAGGAATAGGCACAATCCTAGTGGTCAATGTTTTGATCAAATCTCCCTCCACAGTGTAAACTTTTGAGCAAGTAAGCACTCATTCTTTAGGTTGAAAGGTAAGCTACTTGTGGCTAAAATCATCTGAATAAACAAGGTCTAATTTGGGAGAACCATGTATTATACGTTGCAGGTGTCAAAGTCGACTACACAGAAGAATAGTTTCAAACATAGGTATATTGTTTAGAGTAATTCTCAAGATCTAATGAATCTTTTGGAGACATCATTGAGTTGCCCAAGCTTGGGCAATCCTTTCACTATTTGTGATGAAGAAATTCTTGGTAAATAGGAGGTGTGTGCATATCTTTGGTGCCACAAACTAGATAGTGATTCCTTAGATAGAAAATAAGATAATTTATATAATCCCTTCTCTTTAATGCCTTGAGAGATTATGTCTTTTGTATGAGGGTCAATGACTTTAACAGAGCTGTTATCAAACAACACATGGTTGTTATGATCAGTGATTGCTTTTACTAATAGCAAGTTCATGCATAAATTGGAAACAAATAACATATTTTAAAGTGATTTGCATTCCCCTTGAACATTGGTGATCTGTAATTTTCCCTTCCCTTCAATAGGTAGACTTTTGTTAGTTACGAGGCACACTTCACCTGTGTGCTCTTCAATTTCTTGAAAACAATCTTTATCTTTACATATGTGCAAGGTCGCTCTGCTGTCAAAGATTCATTCGTGAGGGGAGTTAGATGTAACTAGTGCATTTGCCTCGGTAGAGAGAAAGATTTCTTCGCAAGAGCAATGTGACCTATATTGCAAAGGCTTGGATGAGTGCTTGGAACTAGAAGCCTTTAAGGTATGTTTCTTCTTATAGCAGAATTTCTCTAAATGACCCATTTTTCCATAGAAGTTATAAGTATACTTCTTAAAGGAAGGATTCGATCTTGGCTTGGGTCCATTGCTCCTATGATGACTAGTATTTTTGACTTTATTAAAGGGCCCTTTGGCCTTCATTGCAGTCTCTTAGAAGAAGGTTGACTTAGCTTATGAGTCGTAAAGAGCAAAAGCTGATGAACTTCTTCCCAATTTAGAACTTGCCCTCGATTGTACAAGATCGTTAAAAAGATCTCATACGACCTAGGTAGTTTTTTGAGTAGCCTAATGGCCATATCTTCATTGAAAATCTGCCGGCCACAAAGTGCTAGCTTCCGTTGGTAGTCTTCAAACTGAGCTATGACCTTTGTGATTCTATCTTGCAGCCAAATAGTTAGATTATGGAATTCTGCTTCTAAAGCATAGATTCTCAAGGATGTTCCATCTTTGTATAAGGCCTCTAAAGTTTCCTAGGCTTCCTTGGATGTTTTACGTGCCATGATATGCCCTTTGTTCAGTTCATCACAAGCTAGTAGAAGTTAGCCTAGTGCCCTTTTATCTTTAACATTCCAGATATGCTAAGATTCTAGGTTGTTGGCCTTATTGGGTTCAGGTTTGGATCCGTCTACTACATTGTGAAGGAGATTGATGTACAAATATGCTCTCGTTATATCTTTCCAAAGATTGTAGTTTTTTCCATTTAATCTTTCATCCTTGGGCATTGTTGATATATTTAGGTAGTGATATGTGTGAACACTCTAGGACTGCCAAGGCACTCTTTTCCCTCTTTAGGAGGTTTTTTTCCCCAGGCTTGTATATACGCATATTGCCCTAATGGGCTACTTATCTTTGTACATTCTCTAGTAATACATTCAGTATTATGTGTTGTGCTCCAAGCTTCTTCCTCTTCCTTGTGCTGTTCGGGTGCTTCTGTAGACGTCTAACTCCAACAATTGGTATCAGAGTAGGTCGTCGCTTTATCCAGGGCGTCGTCAACACTCCTCCGTTTGCAGTCTCAGATTCATACGAAATTTGGTGAGCATACTCAGGGTGTTTCAGAGATAAAAAAAACTTCTTTTTGTGGTGCCAAAATCGCGATCTGAGCTCGTTTCAGCCTCCGAACGCACTATCACAATGCTTGTGCAGGCTATTTCGTCTTTCTGTGCCAAAGGTATATACCAGTTTCTGTTCGCCAGTGTAAGCGTCTCGAAGTCTGCTACAGGTTTAGCAGAATTCATCTGGGTAGTTCTGTTCATCTTTTTGAGATACAGTCAATTTTCTGCATCAAGGTATTTTAGTCACCGGCCATGGCTGAAAGCAGTGATGTATTCCGTATGTTGGTTGTTGAGGATACATTGGATGGTACCAACTACCCATTATGGGCTTATATGATGCGACATGTGTTGGTTGCAAAAGGACTATGGAACATTGTACAGGGTGTCGAAAAACGTCCTATCACACCTGCAACTGTTACAACTACAGGTACTGAAGCTGATGTAGAAGGTGTCGAAGATGATGGTATTCTGCATATTCCTGTTCGTGCTGCAGTTT
Organism: Ceratopteris richardii; assembly: GCA_020310875.1. Classification (NCBI taxonomy): domain Eukaryota; kingdom Viridiplantae; phylum Streptophyta; class Polypodiopsida; order Polypodiales; family Pteridaceae; genus Ceratopteris; species Ceratopteris richardii. The sequence goes on from CM035409.1 coordinate 46,404,075, forward strand.
CTGCTGCACCTAATACAGAACACAACTAAGGATGCTTGGGATACACTTACCACATTGTACCAAGCTAGGAATGAGGCTCGTGTTGCTTACCTCTGAAAACAGTTGGAGAGTGAGCACATGAATGAAGGTGATTCTATGGACAGTTTCCTAACAAAGATCAAAGACTTGAAGGAATAGTTGATTTCTGCTGATGAGGTTATACCAGATAGCTCACTTGTGCAGACCGTTCTGAATGGTCTTCCTGATTCATATTAGAGTTTTGCTTCTACTCTTCGGTTGATGATGAAAGGCAATCAAAATGCCTTGTCATTTGAGGAGTTAGTCTCTGTTCTGTTGCAGGAAGATCAATCTAGGCAGAACATGTCCATTATGCGTGTTGCACATCAAGCTTTCCTGGCTAGTCAGAAGGGCAAAGGAAAATGGAGCTCTTCTACAAGTAAGCAAAAATCTGCAAATGTTGCACATTCAAAGAACCAAGACAAAGATGAGAAAAATTCAGAAAAGCAGAAATTGTTTTGTAAGTACTGTAAAGGGAATTATCATATTATAAAGAACTGTCCAAAACTGGCTGCAAAAGAGGCAAAGAAGAAAGAGGTTGGAATGGTTATTGCAGAAGCCTCTACACCAAAAACGGAGTCTACTAATCTTGTGCAGGAAGAAGAATGGGTGTTTACTATTGTTTGCAATTTTGACCCATCTTCTCATGAGCAGTGCATGTCTGTAGTAGACTCAGATGTTTGGTACTTTGACAGTGGAGCGACCAAACATATTACCTCACAGCATAGTTTCTTCTCTTCACTCGAGCCTGCCCCTACAGGGAATACCGTTACATGCACCAACAACTCCTCTTATCCTGTTATGGGAGTTGGTAAGATCATTTTGACTACTGTTGATGGTAGTTCTTTCACTTTGTCATATGCTTTATTTGTGCCAGGGATCAAGGAGAACCTGTTATCAGTTTCTACATTAGCCAAGATTGGCTTGGTTGTGAAATTTGTTGATGACAGGTGTACAGTTCATGATCTGTCAAATGGCGATGTGATTATTGCTTCTGGCATTTTATGTCGTGGGATGTATAAGCTCATAGACTATGAAAGATATGTAAATGATTTGGCATGTGCAGTAAATGATTCTCAAGCTATGTCAGATGCAAAGCTTTGGCATGCACGCTTTGGTCATCTGAATTTTGCTAGTTTGCTATGCCTACAGAAATCTGAAATGGTGTCCTCTTTGCCCAAACTTGAGGCACCTGGAAAACATGTTTGTGAAGGCTGTATTTTGGGCAAAATGTAGCGTTCTTCCTTTCCAAAAGATGGTTCAGTTCGGGCTACTCAGAAATTGCAGCTTGTACATAGTGATGTCTATGGTCCTATGCAGACATCTTCTTTTAGGAATTATCTTTACTTCGTGACTTTCATCAATTATTTTTTCAGGCATGCATGGGTATATCCATTGAAGACAAAGTCCGAAGTGTTCATGTGCTTCAAACAGTTTTTGGTTTTGGCTGAAAATCTGTCAGCATGTAAAATGGGCACCCTCTGTTCAGATCGAGGGGGAGAGTATATGTCTTCTGATTTTAATGCATTTTTGGCTGAACGTGGGATAAAACATCAGTGTACAGTGTCGTATACACCTCAACATAATGGAGTTTTTGAACAAAAGAATAGGTCACTCATGGAGACGGCGAGGTGTATGGTCAAGAGTCAGGCTTTACTACATAGTTTCTGGCTTGAGGTTGTCATTTGTGCAGCATATGTACTGATAGGTGTCCCACTAAAGCATTGTACTATATCACTTCATATGAAGCTTGGCATGACTGAAAGCCATTTGTTGCTCATCTGCGTGTTTTTGGTTGTTTGGCATATGCATTAGTGCCTGAACAACATCGCAGAAAATTGGATGATAAAGCAATAAAATGTATTTTTGTTGGATACAGTTCTGAAAGTAAAGGCTATCGTCTGTATCATCCACAGACTACACACATTCTGGTTAGCCATGATGTTGTTTTTGTGGAAGATGCTATTCAACCATTGCTTTCATGTACTAAGGAGACATTTGTTAGCTCCAAAGACATGTATGATACTTTGCTACCTCTTTTTACAGGTGGACAGTCTAGTGCTGGTCCCAATGAGGCAACTTCTCAGCCTTTGTAGGTTTCATATGATGATGCAGATAATTCCATTTTTGATGCAGATGTACATGATGCACTTATTGATGAGAGAGCTGATATTGAGCAGGCAAGAACTATGCCAAAATAGCTGGTGCAGACCTTGCGTGACAGTAAATTAGATGCATCTCTGTCATATCGTACTCGATTAGGCTCTCATAGTGCCCCTTTTGCATCAGATTGCTATGCTATGGCTGCATCTAGTCTCTGTGATGAGAATGAGCCTGTTTCGTTTGATGAAGCACAAAATTTAGAAAATTGGATGGCTGCTATGCAATCTGAATATGATGCAATAATGAAGAATGGAACTTGGTCTTTATGTGAATTGCCTCCTGGCAAGAAGGCCATTGGCACCAAGTGGGTATACAAGCTGAAGCATAAACTTGATGGTACAGTTGACAGGTATAAGGCTAGGCTTGTTGCAAAGGGTTATGCGCAGGAAAGAGGCATTGATTTTGATGAGACCTTTGCACCTATATGCCGTATGACTACTGTTCGGAGCATTTGTGCACTTGTAGTCCATCATGGTTGGAATGTACATCAGTTGGATAGTAAAACAGCGTTTCTGAATGGTGACTTGCATGAAGAAATGTATGTTTTTCAGCCCCGTGGCTTCATGCAGAAAGGGCATGAAAACCAAGTGTGCAGGTTAAAGAAGGCATTATATGGTTTAAAGCAAGCACCACATGCTTGGTATGAGAAGATACATGCCTATCTGATTGCACATGGTTTTGAGAATAGTCCAACTGAAAGCACCTTATATGTTAAGCGTGCCAATTATGTGCTTCTGATCATTGTTGTCTATGTTGATGACATGGTGCTCACGGGTCCTATTAAGAAGCATATTGCTGATTTTAAGGCTGATTTGCATGCCTCATTTGAGATGTCTGATTTGGGGCATTTGCATCACTAGTTGGGCATTCAGTTTATGCAAGTTGATGGTGGAATGGCTTTGTGTCAAATGAAATATATTGACACATTATTGCATTGTTTTGGTCTTGAAGACTGTAAGCCCATTGGTACTCCTATGGAGACAGGTTTACGATTGAGTCTTCATGATGCTCGAGATGCATTTGATGTTGTTCTCTATCAGCAGGCTGTTGGATGTTTGATTTACTTATGCATTACTCGCCAGATATTCAGTTTGCTGTCTCACAGATGAGCAGGTTTATGCATTGCCCAAGAGTCAATCATTGGCAGGCGATTAAGTGCATCTTTCGCAACTTGAGTGGTACTCGGCTACTTGGATTGTTTTATCCCAAGGGGGGATCACTACCACCAGATTTACATGCTTTTTCTGACTCTGATTGGTCTGGTTGCTATGACACTCGTGTGTCCACTAGTGGCTTTTGCTTCATGCTTAGTAGCTCATATATATCTTGGTTGAGCAAGGAGCAGCCTACTGTGGTCACTTCCAGTTGTGAGGTTGAGTATAGGGAGCTTTCACAGCTACTGTGGAGTGTGTGTGGCTCAAACGCCTTATGGCTGATTTGGGTGTTGGTCTGTCTTCTGCCACCACCATCTTCACTAACAGTTAGAGTGCATTGGCAGTTGCGAGGAACCTTGTGTTCCATGATCGCACTAAGCACATTGAGGTGCATTATCATTATGTCAAGGAGACGTTCTCTGCTGGGGAGATCAGCTTGGCATATGCGCCCACACAGGAGAATATTGGAGACCTTTTCATGAAGGCTCTGCCTAGGGAGAAGTTTGAAGCTTTCCACAAAGCTTTGGGCTTACTTTCTTTTGTGGAGTGATTTCCACATAGCTTGGCACTTCCTTATACATGAGTACTAGCTACTTGTTCACCGCATCACTCCCAGGGGGGTTTGTTGATATATTTAGGTAGTGATGTATGTGAATACTCTAGGACCGTCGGGGCACTATTTTCCCTCTTTAGGAGGCTTTTTTTCCCCGGCTTGTATATATGCCTATTGCCCTAATGGGCTACTTATCTTTGTAAATTCTTTAGTAATACATTCAGTATTGTGTGTTGTGCTCCAAGCTTCTTCCTCTTCCTTGTGTTGTTCGGGTGCTTCCGCAGAGGTCTAACTCCAATAGGCATGAATATGGGTGTGAAGGAAGGTAAAAAGTTGGCCATAGATGAGGTGCTAACTTCAACTTTTTGACATTACAAAGTTGGAGTGAACTTGAACTCATAAAGAAGTGAGTTTGTGCTTTGCAAGAGTAAGTGTCAAGTATTTGAAAACACTTCCACAGACACTTGTGTGCTAAGAAATTAGTTGAAAATAATCACAAACCTTGGAAAGAAATCGAAAGGCTTGGTATCACATTGGAAATCCTTGGGGAGAGGGGGCTTGGAGTAGCCATGCACGTTTGATACTTTGGAGAAACGAGACGAGACGACACGAGAGGAGAGAGCTTAGATTAGCCTATTACATATCAATTGAGCCTTCGAGTAGGCTTAGAAACTTTGAGAGAGCTTGTGGGTGGGCTTAGATTAGCCTCCAACCCAAAAGTGTGGACACGCACAACACGTCTTCCCTTTATATATTTGATGGTACAAAAGTGGGCAATTAGTACCTTGAGTGTGCCAAAATAGAGTAGTGGTACCCTTGAGAAGTACCCTCTTGAAAGAATACAAAGTGTGCTTACAAGGTGGGTGCCCTTGAGGACTTGGAGTATCCTCTGACCCAAGATTGATGAGCTAAAACCCTTGGGAGAAGTACAAAAGACCCCTTGATAAGAGAGTATTATGAAGAGTACTTAGTGCAAAAGGAGATGTGCCATAATTAAAGATGCGTACAAAGGATGTCATAGCAAATATTACAATGATCCTATTTTAATTTGGATGAGACGAGGAAGATTTGTCAATTCTGTTGTAAAAGAAATCACCAAATTATGAAATAACTCCTTTGTGCGAAATAATCATGTCAAAGAAGCTATGGATATATGTCAAAGAAGCTATGGATAGATGTTGCATCACATGAATGAAATGACATAAGCAATAATGTCATGCAAACAACATGTGAATCGATTGTGAATCATAACAAGCAAATACGGCGATTATCCAAAGTGCAATGAGCTTTACTGAAGTGCAATGAACCATTTCAGATTATGACATCATTCATAATGTCATGTCCATGAATGTGGCATGCAAGAGAGGTCATATGCACTCTGATCCACGTGGCAGAAAATGCAGATTCTTCTGACTAGCTACAATGCCCAAAGTGGAGTTCACATGGGCGTTTCCCAAGCAGATAGCACGCTCTATCTTGCCTCTTTCCTGTCCGGTATGTTCGCCATCTGATCTCGTGGCAATGAAGGTTGCACAGAGGACCTCTCTAATTTCCTCCCTCTATAGATTTGCTCGTGCTTGATTTCTCTCTGTTGATGCGTGCTAAAACTCCGAGACACCAAGGTGTGTAAGAGAGAGCACGGAACTTCCTCTCTCTCTCTCTCTCTCTCTCTCTCTCTCTCTCAGAGAATATGGAGCAGGTGTCGCTCTTCTACATAGGTAGATGATGTGGCAGCTCTTTCTCCTTCTCTCTCTCGCTCGGTGCAAGAGATGTTGCTGTTGAAGCGGCTGATCAGCAGATATGTGCTGATCACTATCATGTGAGTCGAGCGTTTGGGGGCTAATGCGCAGAGAAAGTATGTCTCTTCTCGATGTCGTTACTTTTGTTCAGATGCATCATTCAGAGTAGAGAAAGTATGTCTCTTCTCGATGTCGTCACTTTTGTTCAGATGCATCATTCAGAGTAGGTAGGTAGGCTCTCACGCTTTGTGTGCAGGTATTACGATAGTGTCTCTTCGAGTCGGAGCTATCATAGTCCAGATGCCAATGGCCATATTTGTAGTAGAGTTAAGTTATATAGACACTACGTGCAATGTTTTGCTGGACCATGGCACTCCTTTAGCATCTTGCATGTGAGAGCAGCTACAGATAGACACGGAAATGCCACACAGTTATGGCAGTTGCAGAACTGATCCGAGTGTTCCCTCTCATGCTGTAGAAGCTCCAGGTGTTCGAGGGGATAAAGTGTTACCGTTAGTGTCCATGTAAAAGGTCAAATGGCCACTGGACACTTTTTTGTATATGTTCTTTAATAAAACATATAGTGGTCTTGTCAGCCACAGACTGAAGGTTCGACCGAATTTGTGACACCTAAGAAGTTTGTCTTCGTGCTCCCTGTGTACTGTATTTTTTGTGTATTCTGCAGAATTTGTGCGAAGTATTGTGTGCGGCCTAAAGAGCTTGGTTTTCTACTCAGAGCATATCATCGTGGAGCTCTCGAGAAGGAGAGTGCATTGTGGTGCATCATCGACAAAATATTTCACTGGCATCAGAGCTCTCGAGAAGGAGAATGCACTATGGTGCATCGTCGAAGAAATACTTCACTGGTATCAGAGCAGTTCGACGCAAAAAGCTTTGTTCCTTTTGTGCAACCAAGGCTTTCTCCAAGGCTTACGACTAAGGTGGCGACCAAGGCATAGACCTTGGCATACCTTGTCATCCGAGTCACTGAAGTCATCGTTGGCTGTGCGCGAGGGAGGACCTCAACGATCAAGGAAGATAGAGGTTCCCAGTACTTCCCGGGAGGTCACCTATCCCAGTATTGTTCCCCCCTAGAGCTCACTTAACCGTGATAATCTCTTGCCACTAAGCTACACTCTTGTGGTGTCTGAAGAAGGGGAAAGACTAAGGTTGATATTACCTTGAACATGTTTTGGTCCCTCAAAGCTTCATTCTTTGCTTTCAAAGCTTATTTTTGAAGCATTTTTGGGTGTCTTTTGGAGCCATTTTGGAGTACTTTTGCACATAGTTCTCTTTACACAGGTCCACGAACATCAAGAAGAGTGTTCTTTGTACTTCTCGGACAATAAATATCAACCTTTGGGGCTGTTTTTTTCAGCCACACTCTCAAAACTATAGGTTTTTGGAAAGGTTTTCAGTTTTGGTGGGAGTAGCCACTACAAATTTATGCAGGTTTTTGCACCAAAAAACATCAGAGTTGATAGACTTACCCGAGTTATTAGCTAGTTTTTGGGCTGTGCATTCAGCCTTTTAGTGTCATTTTACTGCATATATTGAGCACATACACATCATGTACGATTCTGTGGATATCGCTTATGTACGTCCATGTGGTCATTGATATAGCGGTTACGTTCTTTGCATAAAGCCTTTTAAGTTTGATAAAGAGGGTCGTGGGGAGGTTTTCTTAACTGGAAGACACCCAAATGTTGGGGTCTCTTTGGTGATGCAGGTGGAAGACTTATCCACCCTCGCCATAGGAGATGTATGATAGTTATTCATAGGTGCTTGATAAGCGTAGTCGGCTTCTATTGGGTAACTGATTATATGCAGTGGAGTCAGTGATTCACTATGCAGGCAAACATGTCAGTACTTGCAGTTTTATGATATTTTGACACTGGTCATATGCTCATTTTGCAGAGGATACTCTGGCAAAATTTTTCTAGATTTTTGGTTTTGTCAACCATACAGTGGTCTATTTACTGCTTGATACACTTATTCGTTGGTGTTCCGACTCTTCTAGCTCCATTATCATTCCATTTAGTTCTCTACCATCATAGCGTCAGAGATCTCAGGCACATCCGATGGATCAGGGCCTAGTGCTAGTGCTCTGAAGAGGAGCTATAACTTGGAGGGCAAAGACCATTTTGAGATCCGAAAATTTGATGGCACAAACTTTGCTCTATGGAAGAATCAGATTAAAGATGTGCTAATCAAAAGAGGAAATGGAAGCGAGTAAATGGGATTTCAAAGAAGCCTGCTGACATGGATGAAGATGATTGGGATGAGTTAGATGAAATGGCCGGATCTACCATTCGCTCGCACCTCGCAGATAATGTTTACTTTACAATATTAGATTGTGAAAGTGCAGAGGAGCTTTGGAAGAAGTTATGCAATACATATGAAAAAGAGATGGCATCAAATGTATATCTGATGAGAAAATTATATGACCTTCATATGAAGGACACAGATAGTGTTGCTGCTCATCTAAATGAGTTTAATGCTATATTCTCCCACTTACACGCTCAAAAAATGGATATGGATAAAAAAATGAAAGCAGTATTGTTGTTATGCACCCTTCCATCATCATGGGATACATTTTGCACAATTATTAGCAATAGTGCACCTGGTGGTAAAGTTGTCTATGATGACATATGTGGAGCACTCTTGAGTGAGGAGATTCTTAGAAAATCTATGGTTGGTACTCAGAGTGGAGATGCATATAATGTTCGTGATTCTTACCAAGGAAAGAATCAATAACGTGGCAAGAGCAAGCACAAGAAAAAGAATGGTCAATGAAATAAGAGTAGAAGTAAATCAAGGAAGAGGGATATCAAATGCCATTATTGTCATAAGAAGGATATATGAAGAAAGATTTTTATGCATTAAAGAATGCTAAACGACAGAACGTTGATGGGCATGTTAAACAATTACCTGCACCATCTACTTTGACTGTGAAGATTGAAGAAATTAATACTATTTCTGATGATGTTGATGTGTTGACACGTGATAGTATTGTGCCATCTAAGGTGCTTATGGCTGGATCTCTTTCCCACACATGGGTGCTAGATTGTGATGCTTCTTTCCATGTGACACCACACAGAGAATGGTTCTCTAATTATGCAGCAAAGTCTCTTGGTACCGTGAGACTTGGTGACTCTTACTAGTATGATGTGGTGGGGATTGCAGATGTAGTTGTGTAGCTCATTGATGGTTCAAAATTTACTATGCATAATGTACGCCATGTACCTCAGTTATCATGTAGTTTGATGTCAGTTGATCAACTTGATGACCTTGGTTACAAGGTGGTCTTCTATTTCTCAGTCCTTTTGCATATCAAAGGGTAATATGGTTATTGCAAAAGGAAGCAAAGTTGGCTCACTTTATCCTTTATTTGTATCATAGAAAGAACTCTTGTTAGCTATTACGGAACAGCCTATGGCTTGTATTTGGCATGGTTGTTTGGGTCATATATCTCGTAGTGGAATGGAAAATATTTCTCGTTGTGGCTACTTACTTGTGTTATCTTTCTTCGATTTTTCATTTTGTGAGCATTGTCAATATGGAAAGCAAACCAGAAATGTGCATAGAACACATATTGACTCTTCAATTCAGCCTTTAGATCTCGTTCATACAGATGTGTGTAGTCCCATGCCCACTAGGTGCTTAGGTGGTTCTCTCTACTTTGTCACTTTCATAGATGATGCTACTAGAAAAGTTTGGGTATATCCTATCAAATCGAAGGATGAGGTATTTCCTACTTTCAAAAAATGGCTTGCTTCAGTTGAGACTGAAAAAGAAACTAAGCTTAAGGCTTTATGTTCAGATAACGGGGGTGAGTACACCTCACATGAATTCAGTCTTTTCTGTCAGTCTAGAGGGATCCGTAGAGAGTTTACAGCTCCTTATATCCCAGTACAGAATGGTGTAGCTGAGAGGATGAATAGAACTATTCAAGATAGAGTAGTCTCTATGTTGCATCATGCAAATCTCTCACAAGGCTTTTGGGCAGAAGCAGTATTGACTACAGTTCATGTGATAAAACCTTTCACCTAGTATTGCCAAAGGTCTGAAACTGGCACAAGAGTTATGGATAGGTAAGCCACCATTTTATGATCATCTTTGAGTTTTTGAGTGTGAAACATATGTTCATATACCCAAGAATCTTAGACAAAAGTTGGACCATAAGTCAAAGAAATGCATTTTTCTTAGTTATGGTCGAGAAGGACAATTTGGATGTCGCTTATGGGATCCTGAAACACGATCAATGATTAGAAGTAGTGATGATATTTTCAATGATTCTAAGATGCATAAACAACCCATTAAGGAGGTTGTAGTGAGAAGAGTGGTGTTTGAGGATACTAGTCCTCCAGTTAACATGCATAAAAATGTTGCACATAGGGATGTTCAAGAGAATGTCCATTCAGATCAGCCTGCACATGTTCTTGTTCAGCGACCATTGAGACGTTCTGCACGTGTATCACATCCACCTGATAGATATGTTCCAAGTTTAGATTTTGTTATGCTAACAAATGCCGGTGAGCCTTCTTGCTACAAAGAGGCTATGCAGACAGAGGATCATGTCAAGTGGGAGCGTGCCATGAAGAGCGAGTTGGATTCTATTCACAAAAATGGTACTTGGGATTTAGTACCTTTGCCAAATGGCAGGAAAGCTTTACCATGTAAATGGGTATATAAGCTGAAATTCACATCAGATAGTGCTTCTCCAAAGTATAAAGCACGACTTGTTGCAAAGGGTTTTAAGCAACAACATGGTGTTGATTTCGAGGAAATCTTCTCTCCAGTGGTCAAGATGACTACCCTTTGCATGTTTCTTGGATTCGTTGGAATGGGGGACTTAGAGCTAGTCCAAATGGATGTGAAAATTGCTTTCTTGCATGGAGATCTTACATATGAGATCTATATGGAACAACCAGAGGGTTATGTAGTTCCTGGCAAGGAAAGTCTAGTTTGTAAGCTTAAGAAGAGCTTGTATGGACTTAAAGAGTCCCCTAGACAATGGTACCAAAAGTTTGATGCTTTTATGAAGCCTCAGGGCTATTCTCGAAGTAATGAGGATCATTGTCTCTACACAAAGAGATGCTTAGATGGCAACTTGATATGTTTGATACTTTATGTCGATGATATGTTGATTGTTGGGAAGTCCTCTTATGATTTATCGATTCTCAAAAAGAAATTGAGTCAGGCATTTGATATGAAGGATTTAGGGGATGGCAAACATATTCTTGGCATGCGCATTACTCGTGATAGGAGTAAAAGATGCATATACTTGTCTCAAAGTGAGTACGTATCCAAAGTACTTCACAGGTTCAATATGCAAGGTGGAAAGGCATTGAGTACACCTTTACCCACATATGTGAAATTGAGCAAGGATGATTGCCCCAAATCAGATGAGGAAAAGGAATTCATGACCAAAATTCCCTTTCAATTTGCTGTTGGTAGTCTCATTTATGCTATGGTAGCTACGAGACCAGTCGTTGCATTTGCAGCGGGAGTTGTGAGCAGATATGTTCCTAGCAAGAAACATTGGGAAGTAGTCAAGATGATTTTAAGATATTTGAGTGGCACTAAGGACAACTGTCTATGCTTAGGTAGAGGGAAAGCATCCATTATTGGATACACAAATTTTGACTATGTTGGTTGTGTAGACAATCGTAAGTCTAAATCAGGATACATTTTTCATTTTGTTGGAGGTGCTATCTGTTGGAGATCTCGTCTTCAAGAATGTACAACTATTTCCACTACAGAAGCAGAGTATGTTGCAACAAGTGAGGCATGTAAGGAAGCGTTGTGACTTTCTCGTCTTTCTTGTGATATGTGTTTACCTCAGCATGTACCTTATTTGCTCAGTGATAGTCAGAGTGCCATTGCTTCGGCTAAGAATCCGGTCTATCATGCAAAGACCAAGCACATTGAGGTGAGGTATCACTTCATTAGAGATTTCTTAGCCACTGAGCGCATTATTCTTGAGAAGCTTCACACTCGAGATAATGTTGCAGATGCTTTGACTAAAACTCTACCACAGGATATCTTTCGACACTATTGTCACTTGATGGGGGTTACTTGATTTTTTATCTTACAGAGTCACTTGTCTACTATGTAACATGCTCATCAGGTGGGAGGTATAGTTTGTATACTTACACTCAGGTATTCTTTATCATTCTTTATTTATTCTCCCATAGTTACTTTTGATGAGGTATTAATCGGCTCTGATACCACTGATGATGTGGTATGCTTCTTGCTCTGATACCACTTCTTGTCGATGCAGCAAAGGCTCGCACCTTATCGAGTCTGCGGAATTCGCCACGCCAAAGAAGAACTAAGCTAGAGTGATTTAGAACACCTCTGTAATGAGCAATAGCTTAGCACAGTTTCTGACACTCAACCATAAGTAAGACTGTGTTTTGGATTCACCAAAAATTTCACCGGAACTTCACCAGACTGTCACTGGACTGACACCGTAATCGTACCAGAATCCAGTTCAGGATGCCTTTTTCGGTAAGACTTTGTATTGTGTGTACATATCCTTTCTACCGGAAACTTTGATGCACTGATAGTAGAGACGTCTAGCTACAAGATGAGCTATCTCTCATACAAAGCTTTAACTTCTTCTACGAGATAAACTTCGTTGTTCTACCGAAAAACTCGTTTTCTGAGAAAACTTTAACTGACCAAAAATGCGTTTACTGAGATAACTGTAGTTGACCGAGACATTCGTTTACTGAGAGAATACCGGGGGACACATCTACTGAACGAACTATAACTGTTAACGCTTAACGAACTTTCTACCGTAACACGAAAAATACTCAGAGTTCTTCACATACGAAACAGTACGCACAAACTTCCACATGAACATGTGTTTTCTATTAGAGAAGATGTGTACAAACTAGCTTGGCCTCTTCTTGCTCAAGCAGTAGAAACTCTCCTACATTGAGTAGTTTCTGTTTACCATCTCTCTCATATGAACACCTGACATTTCAGGTTTCTGTTATTCATCTGTACATACGCGATCTATGGCGTCTTCTGAGAACTTCTTACTCTCTCTTCACTCATACGCGATCTCTGGCGTCTTCTCACTTCCTCATATCCAGTCTCTCTTCTCTCTCTTTTAACCTCTGTACATGCTTCTTATTTATACTGCGCGCTCCTCTTATGCACGTTCTTATTCGCACTCCCTCCTTTATTCTTATGCACATTCTCTCTGTATATACAGTTTGATTTGGTGTAACGAAATCTCTGATTCTGGAGGATTCTGTGTTGTACATAACAGTCGTGAATTTGTCCCTTTATTAAGGCTTTTGATTTTGTGATTCTTCTTCTCTTTGTCTTTCTTTGTCTGTACGTAAAATTTGTGAGTGATCCTTCAACAGCTCCCCCTCAATCACTAATTTGACATCTTCCGGTCTTTCATATATCTTCCTTTCTTTTATACCTGCAATTTCTTTGAATCTGCTTGTCTTTGTTCCATCCAAGCTTTTTTGTCAAAATATCTGCAATCTGATCTTTTGTCGGAGTGTATACAATTTCTATCTCCTTCTCCATTACCTTTTCTCTCAAGAAATGGTATTGAATCTCTATGTGCTTTGTTCTTGCATGAAATACTGGGTTAGCTGCAAGATATATAGCGAGCTCATATTATCTCCATATATGATAGGTATACCTTGATCAATACCCATGCTTTTGAACAAGGTCTGCATCCATATCACTTCTTTCACTGCTTCTACAAGTCCTTTATATTCTTCTTTTGTTGACGATAAAGCCACTGTGTGTTGCTTCTTCGAACACCAGCTTACTAGCTTATCCCCAAGGTATATCATATACCCATGCGTTGATCTTCTGTCATCTTGACTTCCTGCCCAGTCTGAGTCACTGTATGCTCTGAGCTTTATATCTGACGTAAAAGGATAGTATAATCCTTCCTTTATAGTTCTTTTGATATATCTAAGAACTCTCTGTCCTGCGACCCAATGTTGATCCTTCGGACAATGCATGAACTGCGAGAGAACTCCAACTGCATAGCTAAGATCAGGTCGTGTTAGCGTAGCATAAATTAAGCTTCCTACTAAGGACTGATATTTCTTCATATCTTTAAACTTTGCACCACTGTATTTGCTGAGTTTATGATTTACTTCCAGTGGTGTTGAGGCTTCTCTACAATTCTCTATGTTAAACTTCTTCAGTAAGTTTAGGAGATACCTTTCTTGTGAAACATATACACCATGATCTGTGTATGTGATTTCCATTCCTAGAAAATATGACAACTTTCCTAGTCACTGATCTGAAACTCCTTTTCGAGTAATCTTTTTACTTCTGTAATTCCTTCATCTGAGGTTCCTGTGATTATTATGTCATCTACATAGATACAAATGTAGATCATACCTTCATCTGTTCTCTTGATAAGTAGACTTGCATCTGCCTTTGAACTTTGGTATCCAAGTTCATTTAGATACTTCACAAGTCTGTAATTCCAAGCTCTTGGAGCTTGCTTTAATCCATAAAGAGCTTTTCTTAATCTGCAAACAAAGTTTGGGTATCTGGAACTTACAAACCCTTCAGGTTGTTCCATGTAGACTTCATCTGATATATATCCATTCAAAAACGCATTCTTGATATCCAACTGACTTAGCTTCCATCCTTTTGATGCTGCTATAGCAATCACTGTCCTTATGGTTGACATCTTTGCCACCGGACTAAACGTTTCATCATAATCTATGCCATGCATCTGAGCATAGCCTTTGATAACCAGTCTAGCTTTGTATCTGGCTATCCTTCCATCTGCAAGCTTCTTTACTTTGTAAACCCATTTATTTTCGATTACTTTCTTACCGTTTGGTTTCAGAACAAGTTCCCATGTCTTGTTCTCTTCCAGGGCTCTGAACTCCTCTTCCATTGCTTCTTCCCATTGCTTCTTACCTTTAGCTTCATCATAGTTCTGAGGTTCTTCATCATCTTTGACCATATATGCATAATCTTTCTGAGTTATGTACGAAGTATCATAAGAATACCTTTCCGGTTGTCTTCTAGTCCTGTTTGACCTTCTTGGTTCACATTCTTCATAAGTGTCTGGATACACTTCTTCATCTTCATTTCTCATACCTGATCGGTCCTGGACGTACTTGCCTGCATATGATCTTCATCTCTATTTACCTGCACGATTGATTTCCCTTTCTCTCTTCTTCTTACCTCTTCTTCCTCTTCAGTCGTATGACTTTGATCTGCATACCAGCTTCTTTGTTCATCAAATGTAACATCTCTGGAAACAGTAAACTGTTTTGTTAGAGGACTCCATAGCCTGTAACCCATCTGCTTTTCATCATATTCGACGAACACATATTTCTCTGCTTTTGGTTCAAGCTTATGTCTAAGTTGTGACGGTACATAAGCATATGCTACTGATCCAAACACTTTGCAATGATCAAGTGTTGGCTTCTTACCCCACCAAGCTTCATAAGGGGTCATTCCATCTAACGCTGTACATGGTAATCTGTTTATCAAGTATGTAGCTGTATTTACAGCTTCAGCCCAAAGATGATTTGGACAATCCTTTTCTTTTAGCATAGCTCGTGCAAACTCAACTAGAACTCTGTTCCTTCTTTCTACTACTCCATTTTGTTGTGGTGTATATCTGCAGGTTGTTTCCCTCTTAATTCCTGCGTTCCAAAGATAGTCATTGAACTCTCGGGAGAAGTATTCTCCCCCTCCATCAGACCTCAGTCTTTTGAGTTTCTGTCCTGTAAGTCTTTCAACATATGCATGAAAATGTCTGAAAGCTCCAAATACTTCTGATTTCTCTTTTAAAACATAAAGAGTTATCCATCTTGTTGCATCATCAATGAAAAGAATGTAGTACCCCGATCCGCTAATAGATCCTTCTTTTGTCAGTCCCCATACATCTGTATGAATGAGTTCAAGTACTCCATCATGTTTGAATCCTTTCTTCTGGAAAGGTAACCTGTGGGCTTTGCTTATCTGACATGCTTTGCATTTATGAATCATATGTTGATTCTGTACGTTCGGTACTTCTAGTACAGACTGATTTGCGATCATAACTTTAATTCCTCTTTCATTAAAATGACCTAATCTCTTATGCCATAGATCAAGTTCTGTTATCACCTTTTCACCATGTGTGAGCAACGCTTGGCCAATGTTCCCTTGTACTCTTAAGGTAAAGAGTCTACCTTCTTTCTTACCAGAGACAATCTGGTTGTATCCGTTCTCGAGATCTTCTACAAATACTCCTTCATTTGTAAATCTGGCCTGAAAACCTTTCTCAACTATCTGTCCCACACTAATCAAGTTTTTCGGTATTGTCGGAACATATAAAACATTGGTTAGCAAATCTGCTCCACTCTTACATTTCATTTTTCTAATTGAGTGTACATTATGTCTAGTATTTTCACCTGTTTGAACAGTATGACTGGAACTACCTTTTTCCAGTTCTGACATCAGTTCTATATTTCCTGATAAATGATTAGAACATCCAGAATCAATATGAAATACCTTTAGGTCTTCGTTATCTGATGTGCTGATTGAATTCATCATCAATGATGTATGACTTTCATTCTGTGTGTCATTTGCGTAGTTGTTGTAGGTGGTGTTAAAGGATTGATTCTGTCCCCAACTTTTGGCTCCACCTCTACCATAGCCTCCTCTTTGATTTTGTCTTCCTCTTTGATAATTATTCTGATATCTTCCGCTTCTGCCTCTGCTATTACTGTTCTGATTTTGATTCGCTCCTTGTTGATTGTGCCAACAATCATGAGCCAGATGATTATTTAATCCACAAATCCAGCATGCCTTCTTGTTGGTATTCTGGCCACCTCTTCCTCTTCCAAAACCTCTTGTTCTTCCTCTGCCGGTGCCTTTACCTCTTGCATAATAAGTCTGAGAACTCGACTCTTCTTCGTCTTTTGACTTACCTTTGTCTTTCTTCTTGTTCTTCATGTACATTGCAGAACTTTGTCCTTTATCTGCATCTCCTTTCAGGTCTTGCTCATATGTGAGCATCAAACCAAGCAACTGATTTAAATCTGGTACAAAGTGATTTAAAGAAAGTTCGGTTGAGAGTACAAAAGGTTTCCACCTTTCATCTCCTCTCAACCCTGTGAGCACTTGCACTATCAATCTGTGGTCTTCAACATCTTCATTTATGGATCCAAGACTATCTGCTAGATCCTTCATCTTAGTAACATAGTCACTAATGCTTTGACTCAACTTCTTTTTGAACGTTGTGAATTCGGACCATAAGCTAGCCTTCCTAACTTTCGTAGTATTTTGGAAATGATCTTCCAACGCACTCCATATGTCCTCTGCTTTCTCTAGACCTCTAATGTGCGGTAGTAGATGTTCTGTAATGGTATTATAAATGTAAGCTCTTGCCGTTGCATCTTTCTTCTGCCACAGCTTCAAGGCTTCTAATTCTTCCTTTTTCGGTTGACTATCATCTTCGAAAGTCGGCTTCTTTTCTTCTCCGGTCACATACGTCATTAAGTCCTTACTCATAACTAAGGCTTCCATGCGCATTACTCATGCGGGATAATTATCTCTGTCCAATTTATCAATTTGGACATGATATGCCATGATCTTCTTGTTTCTGTTACTTCCGGTGAACTTTTGAGAATCATCTCTACTCTTCAGAATCTTTCTTGTTCTGAAACCACTTGTGTTGTTAACCGGCCTCTAAAACCAATGATGGTGGAAACTCTGGCTCTTGAATCTAACCGGCTCTGATTAGATATGCTTGGCTCTGATACCACTGATGAGGTATTAATCAGCTCTGATACCACTGATGATGTGGTATGCTTCTTGCTCTGATACCACTTCTTGTCGACGCAGCGAAGGCTCGCACCTTATCGAATCTGCAGAATTTGCCACGCCAAAGAAGAACTAAGCTAGAGTGATTTAGAACACCTCTGTAATCAGCAACAGCTTAGCACAGTTTCTGAGACTCAACCATATGTAAGACTGTGTTTTGGATTCACCGGAAATTTCACCGGAACTTCACCAGACTGTCACTGGACTGACACCGTAATCGTACCAGAATCCAGTTCAGGATGCCTTTTTCGGTAAGACTTTGTACTGTGTGTACATATCCTTTCTACCGGAAACTTTGATGCACTGATAGTAGAGACGTCTAGCTACAAGATGAGCTATCTCTCATACAAAGCTTTAACTTATTCTGCGAGATAAACTTCATTGTTCTACCGAAAAACTCGTTTTCTGAGAAAACTTTAACTGACCGAAAATGCGTTTACTGAGATAACTGTAGTTGACCGAGACATTCGTTTACTGAGAGAATACCGGGGGACACATCTATTGAACGAACTATAACTCTTAACGCTTAACGAACTTTCTACCGTAACACGAAAAATACTCAGAGTTCTTCACATACGAAATAGTACGCACAAACTTCCACATGAACATGTGTTTTCTATTAGAGAAGATGTGTACAAACTAGCTTGGCCTCTTCTTGCTCAAGCAGTAGAAACTCTCCTACATTGAGTAGTTTCTGTTTACCATCTCTATCAGATGAACACCGGACATTTCAGGTTTCTATTATTCATCTGTACATACGCGATCTATGGTGTCTTCTGAGAACTTCTTACTCTCTCTTCACTCATATGCGATCTCTGGCGTCTTCTCACTTCCTCATATCCAGTCTCTCTTCTCTCTCTTTTAACCTCTGTACATGCTTCTTATTTATACTGCACGCTCCTCTTATGCACGTTCTTATTCGCACTTCCCTCCTTTATTCTTATGCACATTCTCTCTGTATATACAATTTGATTTGGTGTAACGAAATCTCTGATTCTGGAGGATTCTGTGTTGTACATAACGGTCGTGAATTTGTCCCTTTATTAAGGCTTTTGATTTTCTGATTCTGCTTCTCTTTGTCTTTCTTTGTCTGTACGTCAAATTCGTAAGTGATCCTTCAACAACTTTGGCCATATTGGCCTTTAGTGGGAGATTGTTACCGTTAGTGTCCATGTGAAAGGCCAAATGGCCACTAGACACTTCTTTGTATATGTTCTTTAATAAAACATATAGTGGTCTGGTCAGCCACAGAGTGAAGGTTTGACCGCATTTGTGAGACCTAAGAAGTCTGTCTTCGTGCTCCTTGTGTACTGTGTTTTCTGTGTATTCTACAGAATTTGTGCGAAGTACTGCGTGCGGCCTTAGGAGCTCGGTTTTCTACTATGAGCATATCATCGTGGAGCTCTCGAGAAGGAGAGCGCACTGTGGCGCATCATTGACAAAATACTTCATAAAGGGTGGGAAAATGATAAATAAGAAAGGGCGAGAGGGTGGGCAGATGGGCGAAATGAGGCCAAAAGAGAAAAATTGATGGCAAAAGCCCCTCTCAATGAGGAAGCAAAACCACCACCACTCAAGCACCACCACCACTCAAGCACCACCACCAAAATGACCACCGAATGCACCGCCAAGACCTCCACCTAGTGCTCTGATACCATGTAGAGAGTACACGCGTGGAAGCCTAAATGAAAAGAAGAGCGTACTCACAAAAGAAAGAGTTTGTGAGACTCAAAATGAGTAGACCATGAAATGGGTAAACTCATGTGGATTAGAAATGATCTTGCCAAGAGCATAGAGTAGGCTCCTCAAGCTTCTAACCAAGTACAAATGGGGGGGGGGGGGGAGGCCCTCCTTATATAGATTTGGGAGGGGCTCTCCAAAATACATCTCATGTGGGATAATACCCCTGAAAGGAGAATGAATACAATGGTAGAAGCAAATGGCGAGATACTCAAATACAAAGGAAATACAATATAAAATGGAAATAAACTAGAAATGTAGTACCTCTTAGATACAAAATGGAGATGCACTCATGTGGATACGAATGTAGATGATATAGGAGTAATCATATCATCAACACTTTCCTCATCTTCTAGAAGACCTTCTATTCCTATTTCTACTCGATAGGAGATTAGTGAAGAACAAGGAACTACATCATTAGGAGTCCATACTACTACCAGATTACTTCTTATAGAAGAGCAATCCAATGGTATTCAAGGGATGCACAAGCACTTTCATATATTGCTATGGGAGTCAAGAGGCATATTATACCTTAAATCAGGTCTTGCAAAACCTCTCGATAGGCTTGGTTGGAGTTGAAGAATCTCTATCTTAGTAGAAACCCTACTAGGAAAGCTCATCTTAGGAGAGAGCTAGCCAACACAAGTTAGTGAATCAATTCAAACACATATTTTGAACCTCAAAGATTTACGAGATCAATTGATTGATGTCAGAGTCAACATTTTGGTAAACACACTTCTAAACTCACTTCCATCCTCATATTGTGCTTTTGTTACTTTTCTATCTCTCTCTACAAGAGATAGAGAATTTTCATTTGATAAGCTATATTTTCTTTTAATTCAAGATGAAGATCAACAAAAGCGTATGGAAGAGAATGATAAAGCCATGTTATCATCGTTGAAGGAAAAGAAGAAGAAGGAGACAAAGAAGGAGAACAAAAGTCAACAATCCAAGAAGGAAAGTAAGTCTTCTAATCAAAGTCTTCTAGTCCTTTTCCTAATGCTTCCTCTACACCCAAAGATGATTCTTCTTGAAGACAAAGGTATCTGTCATCGTAAAGAGCATTTAGTACTGTGAAAGCCTATCAAGATTTGTATTGTTTAAAGCAGGCACCAAGATCTTGGTATGAGAAGATACATGAATATCTTCTATCTAGTGGTTTTGAAAACTCAAATGTGGGCTTCCACTCTTTATCTTAAAGCTGAGAAAGATCTTTTGATTATTATCATCATATATATTGAAGATATGATCATGATAGGTCCCAAGGATTCAGACCTTCAATATTTTAAAGCATAACTTAATCATACATTGGATGTAAATGATTTAGGTATTTTGCATAATTACTATCTTGAGATTGAGTTCAAGTACAGAGATAAGTGTATCTACTGACACAACAAAAATACATTGAGAAATTATTGGAAAGTTTTGAGATGACATATTCTAAGCCTATGCAGACACCTATGGATGTCAATGTGTCATTATAGTCAGCAAATTCAGAACCATTTGATGCTACATTATATAGTCAAGCAGCTGGACCTTCAGTTTGGAGTTTCTCAAGTATCTAGGTTCAAGCACAATTCGCTCAAGATTCATTGGAAATCAATTAAGAGGTATATTTGTAAAGATCAATAGTTTTGCAAGTTATTAAATCTTGTACCATTTTGACATTGAAGGGGGGATTATTGAAAACAATGTTCGAATTGGCTCCAAAACTCTATGAAGTCCAGCACATGATTCATACTCTAAAGTATTCTTCAAAGGAGAAAACGGCAGCATGTAAGGTTTTTTGAAAAAGCAAAAGCATGATTTTTTAAGACAGGGATAATTTTTGGGATCCATGTTTTGCATGGAGGAGTTTCATGATAGAAGCTTTTTTGTGGTGGTTATAGATTTTCGAGTACGATGTAGCGAACATAGATTTCTTGAGGATGCTTTTCAAGAGTTTCTTGAAAACTATATAAGAAGGTCATTATATTGCTCACTTCTAAATCATCTTCTCAAGCATCACTCAAACAGCTCATCAACTCAAGGAGGAGATCTTGGAGGAAGTGTTCTTACACTCTTGGAGGAGTTGTGCTCTACATCTAGAGACATTTGGAGGAGTTCGTGTAAACCAACATAATGTAAGTAACAGGTCTACATCTATCCTCACTTATTCATTCACTAGTTTCTAATTTAGGTTAATCAAAATTTGGGTTTGTGGTAAAACAGTTCTAAATTGTTCATCTTCTCCATATTCTCACACACACACACTCTTCATACCTCTTATGCACACAATCTCTTGTACCTAGTTCCTATTTTTTCCTAAATTCAGATATTATCAGTTTGTATCATATTCACACATTGTAATTTGACATTGGAATATAAGATAGTGTAGGTGAGCACCCTAGCTTACTGTACACTTGAAAAAAAAAACTTATCTACTCTCTCTATCTTTATTTCTCACTCATCATCTATTTTTTAGTTTTAAGGTGTGTATGTTAAGGTTCATGTGTTGGAAGATCATGTAAACATGTGATTATTGTTATTGAGGCCCACCGCACTTCCAACAGAGAAGAGTACGACTTTATTGTATTAAGATCATGCCTGATGCTCCTCTTGAGCATTATAACTTTATTATGAGAGACAATAAAGCGAATAAATGGAGAGAAAAAGTCTCTGAAATATAGTATGATCTTAGGTTCTATAGGTTCCACTCTCTATTTTGAGAGGTGTCTCGGTTGCTCAGGGCTTGCCCTTTGCAGTTTTGTAACATCCTGTATTATTATCTAAATTTTCTTTGTTGCTAAAAAAAAGGAAGGTGATGAAACTCTAAACACATCATCTCATTTCGGTGTCTATGGCTTTCAACATTGAAGGGCATGGTAGACTGTCAAAATACAACC
Source organism: Ceratopteris richardii (assembly GCA_020310875.1). Classification (NCBI taxonomy): domain Eukaryota; kingdom Viridiplantae; phylum Streptophyta; class Polypodiopsida; order Polypodiales; family Pteridaceae; genus Ceratopteris; species Ceratopteris richardii. The sequence continues at coordinate 46,426,198 of CM035409.1, forward strand.
TTAATAGTAACCAGAGCATATTTTAGTTGTTGGGAACTCTGCCCTACCATAAGCGGAGAGATAGTCTAGAAAATTTGTACTCTCGAGTCTGGAGTCTTGAGTCTCGACTCTCCAGCAACGATTTGTATGCTTAACATGTATGTCTGACAGCGGGTTCACACAAAGAGGTGGCACAACTTGTGCTTCCACATGCTGATATTGCATTCGTTAAAAAAAGGTAAAGATGTTCCGACTCCACCAATCTTTTGGACTAGCTCCCCTTGGTACAAAAATATACTATTAAACGTTTATTTTATTTTTTTTTAAATAAAGGAAGGTCGGCCTTAGCCTAATCTCCCGGACTTTAATTATAATAAAGAGAACTACATACATATAATTTTAAAGAAGACTACCGTTGTGTGTGAACTGAAGAGGGCTGCACTCAATCTAACTCAGCAAAAAAATTTTGTGAACTCACCTTGTATGTATGGCTGCGGGATGAGCCTGTCTGCTCTTCGCTGTTGGTCCTTTGCAGTGTTGATTTTTGACAACTATATTGTTCGTTTTAGCCATTTTTTACAGTAAAATAAAATCAAATTTTTAATTAAACTTTCAAAATCTACATTAAAAATATCAAATACAAGTACGGTGTGTAGATAAACTTCAAAATTGAAGGGCATGTTACACCGTCAAAATACAACACTTGTCCTCTGCACAGCTCTTGTTATTTTAATTTATTTTTTGCGTTTTTTTAATTTATTCTTTTTTTTTTTAATGGAGGTTCGGCCGAGGCTTACTCCCCCGGACTTTAACTTTGAAATTGCAACTGTACAAGGAAGGGCACAGTACCCATGGGATCCCCCTTATCCCACAAGAACAGGGGTTTACAAGACTGGGTTGAACGGCGGTCACAACTACCGCAGGGATGATCAAACAGTGGCCAACAGCCACATACAGCAGTTTCTGGAATTCATATGTCCCTACATGTTGCTGACAGGGTTTGAATCCTCGCTCCCTCCTCAAGAGGTGAGAGACCCAACCACCAGGCAAGCCAACCGGGACTTTTAATTTATTTAATTTATTCTTTGCTTTTCTAGAAAAAAATATGCTTATTCTTTGGTTAGATTTCGGGGCGGCGGCCACCGGCATACTTTCTCCTTTGGCTTCTTGTGGCCTTTTTCTTTGGGTTCATTCGAAAATGTCGCGACGGTGCACGACATCTGCAAATTTAGTCGCCTGACAAGCGAGCACGTTGCAAAGTTTCATCCCCGTCTCCAAGTTTGCCCCACGGAAGCCGCCACCAAGTTTGACGACGCTCATCGGCCTTACAAGTTACAATGGGCTGCAAATTCATGCAAAAACTCGTCAGCTTGCCGGCCACCGCCCGCCTTCCAGCTTCACGTGGTGCCTTTCGCAGATAATTTGTCGCTTGCCGGCCATTGCTGAGCTTGCAGCCTGCAGCAAAAAATAAAACCAAGCAAAACCTAATGGCGTCCATGCGTTGCTTTTCTTTTCTTTTGTATCTCCTTTCTTCTTCCTCTGCTCAGACTCCTCCAACCAGTTTCCTTTGATTTTATGTTTGAAGGTCGGTGACGCAGCTCCCTCACTCTCGAGTCTCGACTTCAAATCATAAATGGCTCCTGAGTCCTGCCTTCCCCAAATGGGTCAACACTGATTGTTGGCACACTCCTATATCATGTAACACTTCAAATTACACACACACACTATCTCTCTATCGATCGATGTATATGTCACTGTCTCTCTCTAGGTCCACACGGCTTTTGCCCATGATTTTTTGATGCCGGGATGTTCTCTCTCACCTAAGAATCCGAATTCCAAGAGGCTCTCTCTCTCTCTCGCGCCTGTCGTCTTCCAAGATACATGTTCTAACTTATATGATCTTTTTTAGTGTCTGTACTCTATATTTGTTAGTGTTGGATCTAAAAAAAGAGGAAACTCTGCAATCATGTGCGCTCGCCTTCGTATGGTGGATTTGTCATATGGAAAAGTGTTAGCTTCCTCTCTCTCTCTCTCGCGATGGGGGGACATGCATGTTGGCCCATCTGAAACAAGCGAAAGCTTAGTGATATACGATTCACGAACACTCCCTCTTACCTTCCATGTCTCCTGTGAGTCCTCTGTCGAACGGCATGATGATATTTAGAGTTAGGTGACATGAGGGGACGCATCCCCTCCAAGAGAAGTGTAAAATTTCAAAAATTTTAAGTGAATAACTTCAAAAACCCCTATATTACCTTGCACACCAAGAAACTTCAACAATGAATGACTTGCAAAAGAGGCTTGAAGAATGATTGCCAAACAAAACTATGGGAACTAAGATACAGAAGGAAGATCACAAAAAAATTCCATAATTGAAGTGAGGAGCTTATAAAGGTCTCTAGGTTGTGTTGACTTTTGGATCCATGTGGCACCCTTTGATTGGTCCATGTCATTCGGTCGTTGGAAATTCCAATGTACATTGCCATGTGTCATGTTTTCATTCGTCCATGTCATATGACCAATGTAAATTTTGAGGTGGGGCTACAATGTGTCACACTCTCATTGGTCCACATCGTTTGACCATTGCTATTCTCTCAGCTTCCCCTTTGAATATCAGGTCCCTTGGCTTTTGCTCATTTTCTACCTCCAACAAATTTGTGCATCCATACTTTGGCACTCCTACCTCAAATTCTAGACAAGACCGATTCAAGCAATAACACTCGTTTCACCATCTTTGACTTCCTCTTTCCGCTTGCATCGGTCATCCATTGCATTAATTGGAAGAACCCTCAAGGATTTTGAGATGGAAGAGAAGAATCCAATTCTCAGTGTCTCTCCATCTTAGAAACTACTAGATTTCATGGTTCAAGAGGGGTTTAGAGTTAACTACTTTCTAGATGCAATGAAAATGTTCAATCGCACTTTTGATTTTGAACCACTTGTGGAGAATAGTAAGCCATTTCTTATGGATGAGTGGAAGAGCTTCTTGACCATAATCAATGGATAGGAAGTTATTATCCCTGGAAACAAATGTATTCACCCAAGCATCTTTGGGAAGGATCCTTTGGACAGGGCCAGAATAACAAGAAACTCTAGGGAGGTTTCCACATTGCCTAATAGGATGGACTTTTGTTAAACTTAAGAAATGATAGGGAGGAGATGGTTGAACCACACCCTAAGAGGGAGAATTAGGAAGTAATACTCAGCTATGGCTTTTGGGGCAAGTGGTTAGCCCATCATACTCCTAGCTAGTAGGTCATGAGTTCAATTCCCAAAATTGGTATCAAAGCCTAGGAAATAGGCTTGGGCAAGGTAGAAGGTGTGTGATGGGTCTCTCTCCAATGATCCTACCTACTTTTCAAGGATCTTTGCACATAGTTCAAGATGATCAAAGATGAAGACTTGCTATTAAAACGGAGCGTGCATGGAGAGTGAGAGTTATATTCTACCTAGCCACGTATCTCTTCTATATAATCCCTCCTTAGGGAATCACTAAAGTGGCTTGTCACATGAGTGCCACATGGCACTCATGTGTATGTTCTGTGTGCCCTTCTAATAAAATCTAAGGGATGGTTCACACCATCCCTTCTTTAGTGACTTCCCACATGACATTTCCTTCCCCTTAAGTCCATTTTTATCCTCAAAAATGGTATTGGAAGGTCTAGTAAAGGAGAGAATTAATAGATGATACTCTCACTACATCTCCATGTGTCAAAACACATGGTCATATCTCCATGATGCTTCCTCGCATCCTTCCCCTTAAGAAGACCCTTGGTAAGGTAACCTAAAATTGGGAAACTATCTCTGAAGGGTGCTAACTCGCTCCCATGTGGCAGTATCTTCTGAACTATCTTTCCACTTTACTAGACACTCTTTATATAAGTGACTTCTCGTCCACTTCTCTCGAGTGTGTAGTATGCTCTTATGCTCATGTGGAACAGATTGGACAGAAATAGGCTCAACTATCTCACTGTCTGGAATGATGATGTCAGATTCACCCAGCCTTTTCTTAAGCCGACTAACATGAAAAATTGGATGGATTTGACTATTCTTTGGAAGTTGGAGCTAGTAAGCCATCTTGCCAATTCTCTTAAGTATTTGGAAAGGTCCATAATACCTAGGAGATAGTTTTGGACAAGGTCCCATCTTCATGGTTTCATATCTAGATGGAAATCTATGATAGACCTGCTCTCCTACCTCAAAGTTGATGTCTCTCCTTTGAGGATTAGCATAGGCTCTAGCTCTATCCTGAGCTCTCCTAATGCTGTCCTTAGCAATTATAAGGATATCATTCATCTCTTCCAAGAAGTCCCTTGCAGCTTGAACTTTCTCATTCTACAAGCCTACTACATAAGGAGCTCTTGGCTGAAACTCATACATTAGCATAAATGGACTATGCCTAGTGGAAGAGTGCTTGGCACTTTTATATGAAAACTCTACTATAGGTAATTACTCTTCCCAATTAGTTTGCCTTTCATTCACATATGCTCGAAGCATATCCTCTAGGATTTGGTTAGCCCTCTTTGTTTGCCTATCAGACTGTGGATGCTTGGCCATACTCATGCTAAGTTTCCTGTCCAACCTTTTGAAGACTGCTCTCCAAAAGTGGCTAGTAAACTTCCTATCCCGATCAGAGACTATGTCTAAAGGAAGACCATATAACTAGTATAGGTTCTCTACAAAGAGCCTAGACAACTCTGGTGTCTTCACTAAAGTACGTGTCATAATAAACCTAGCCATTTTGGTTAACCTATCCACAATTACCCAGACTGAGTCTTGCCCTCTCTGTGTCTTAGGTAATCCGGCTATAAAGTCCATGGAGATACTCTCCCACTTCCCATTAGGAATATCCAATGAGTGGAGTAGTCCTCCAATCCTCAACCTCTCAGCTTTATTGACTTGGAATTTGGTGCACTTAAGCACATACTCTAGGATGTCCTTATGAAGTACAGGCTAGTAAAACTTCCTCTTAACAAGATCATAAGTCTTGTTAGCTCCTGGGTTTCCCACACTAGTTCTATCATGACACTCATACAAAATGTGCCGTCTCATTTCAGAATCTCTAGGAACACACATCTTACCTTTATATAACATATATCCATCACGGACATTGTAATTCTTCCACTTGAATCCTTCTTGAGTACCTGTCAATACTCCATCCTCACTAGAAACCCGTATATCATGATACCCATTCTCCATGGCTTCCTAAATCTCAGAATATGCAGGATCAAGCCTACATTTCCCTCTAATGGACTCAAGTAGCTCACTAGTGATCTGAGTAAAACTCAGTCCATTGTGCATAGGCATGTGGCTAAGTGAATCAGCCACTACATTAAACTTTCCCTTCCTATACCTAAGCTCATAATCAAACTCCTGAAGGGTCTCTTCCCATTGGGCCTTACGACCTTTAAGGTATGTTTGATTAGAGAGCCACTTAATAATCTCTTGATCAAACACTATTGTAACTTTGGAACCATATAGATAATGACACCACTTTTTCAAAGCATGGACAATTGCATACAACTCCTTCTCATAGACAGAGTAATTCTTCTAAGCTGGTTCTAGTTTCTTACTTTCAAAAGCTATTGGTCGACCATCCTAAACTAAAACCACTCCTATGGCAAAATCACTCGTGTCAGTCTCAACCACAAAGGGTTTGTTGGGATCTGCTGTATGTAAAAGTGGAGCTATAGCAATTGCTACTTTCAATCTCTCCATACTTTGCTTCTGTGCGTCTCCCTAATGAAAGGATTTCCCTTTCCCTTTAAGTTGCTCCGTCACCGGAACAACAATTTTGGCATAATTCTTAATGAATCTTTGATAGAAACCTGATAAACCTAGGAAGATCTATAGCTCTTCCATTTTCCTTGGATGTGGCCATTCCATAATAGCCCTTACTTTTTTAGCATCCATTTGGATTCCAAACTCGGAGACTATATGCCCAATTTATTTAACCTCTGTTTTGAAAAATTCACACTTTGACTCCTTAGCAAAGAGTGAATTTTCCCTTAGCACTTGAAATGCTTTTCTTAAGTGTTCCAAGTGCTCGTCTTCTGACGCACTATAGATCCGAATGTCATCAGAAGTCTACTACAAAGTGTCCTAGATAAGGCCGTAAAACACTATTCATGAGCTTCATGAAAGTGGTAGGAGCATTGGTGAGACCAAAAGGCATCACCAAAAACTCATAGTGCCCATATCTAGTCCTAAATACAGTCTTAGGGACATCCTCTACCCTAATTCTAATATGATGATATCTTGATCTAAGGTCAAGATTGGTAAAATACCTAGCTTGATGTAAGTGATCAAATAGGTCTTCCAATCTAGGCATTGGAAATCTATTTTTGATAGTTACCTTATGAAGTGCTCTATAGTCTATACATAGTCTCATAGAGTCGTCTTTCTTCTTAACTAGGATCATTGGTGATGACTATAAGGTGGCTTACAAATAGGGTTAGTGTTAGTAACTACCTCAATAGCATGGTCAATGTCCCCTCTCTCAGGTGGTAGCCCTCTAGGTAAGTCAGTGGGAAAAAAATCTCTAAACTCAAACATAAGATCTTTAAAACTTTTAACCACACACTCTTGCAAGAAAGAATAATAGAAAGTGTTGTCCATATTTGCATTCCTAGCCTGAAAATATACATCAGATGAACTCTCTGTACAATGCTCAAAGTCTTGACTATACAATAAAAAGATCTCATGTACATGCTGAAAATGACAAAGACTATACAACTCTAAAGATGAAATGAGAGGTGCACTAGTTACATCTCTCTCTCTCCCTGTATACAAAATTTACCTCCATTTCTTTCAAACTCAAGTGTGTTGTTTTGATAGCTGTGTTTAAGTGTTCTACCATGTTGGAGACCTCTAAATCTCCAAAGGCTTGATCTATACTAATTTAAGAGCACCTTTATATCAGTTATAGACCAAACTTTACACAAATATTACCTTAATTTATCAAGTCTTCCACTATCACTTCTCTGAGCGAAAATTTTCCTTCTTCAAGAAGTTTGCTTCAAAGATTGACTTCATTACCTGTACATATCTTTAGATTTCTTCAATCTAATGATACTCATACCTCCATGCTATCATTGTGCAATCATATTAACAATTAGACCTTCAAAAGAATCATTAAAACTTTGATTTGATCATTACATTAGGGGAAAAAATGAACCCTGCATGGGCCTTGTAAGGATCCCTAATTTTTAGGGATTAAAGTTAACAAAAAGAGGGATTAAGGTCACAAAAAAAACCACTAGTGGTTTTGGCAATAAAATATTTCTTCTAAGATATGTGCTCAGTCCAAATGGATTCGCTAGCTTTCTTGTCCCTTGGATAAGATCAAACGGATGACTACGATCAACAGTCGTGTGCCTGTCACATAAAGACAAAAGCTTTCCCAAGAAGTGAACAGTCGTAGGCATTTTGGACCATCCGATAAGATTTTGACGGACGGTAAGGATGGATTTGAGTGTGCCTGTCACTAAAGTCCAAAATAAGCAGCATTTAATGGGCTAAGCGACCTTGGGGACTGGTAGAAAACGACAAAAAACTGAGCGCATTTCCGTGGCGGAACCCATTCCCATCCGTTCGATTCCTAGTAATCTGATGGCTACGAATTTACTGAGGGGAGCCTCTCAAGATTGAAGCTTCACAACCACTAGATCAAGCAAAGATCCAATGGATTCCATGAAAAGTGGCCCAAAATTCAAAACAATACATCCCAACCACTTATTTCTAGATCCATCCAACGGACGAGAGCTGAGGGCGCATTTTCTCACGAATTTCAAGCTACACCATTAGATCTTCTCCACATCCAATGGTCCAAATTTCATACCGACTTTTTTCTTGTCATTTAATATGAGCCTTTGGATCTTTGAGTACATCCAATGGCTATGCTTCAAAATCTAGGCCCATCAAACCACTTTTGAAGAAGAACTCCTGGTTTTTAGTCATTCATACCAGCTTTGACCACAAAGAAACAAGGGAAGCCTATGCCTAGTCTAGGTGATTAAGGGAGTAGACTGTGGCCACCACCCTCTTCTCATTGGTCCGTCACTAATCCTCTCTTAATCTAAAAGGCCCATTCAGGGTTCATTTTTTCCCCTAATGAAGACCAAAAGTATGTCAGAAACTGTCTTCCTAAACAAGCGACTTTGACATAGTCAACTTCTAAGGTTGATTTCTCACAGCACAATTCCCCTTTTGCTAAATGCTTTTATCTATAGCTTCCTTATCTTCTAACTTAGATTTTGAATGCTTACTCATAAAAAACTTTACACTGTGCACTGAGATCCAAGCAAAACATTGTTACGAAAAAATGTGCGACTCTGAGAGGTCTACCTGCAGACTTTACATATACATGTTCCTATTGATCATACTCATAGCATGAAAGGAATTAAACCATGAAACTTTGAACATAGCTTCATTAGCTTCTAGATTAGATGTGTAAAAGATTTCCTAATCCACGTGATCAGGCTGAGAGAAATCAGAGAAAGACTCAATGCTAACTTGTGAAGATAAATCTCTACACATCTATCTCATGGACACTTGTCTTCTAATGACTCTCTCTCACATTTCTTTAAATCATTGACTTTTATACATATGCTTCTAGACTCATCTCACGTCTATTACATATTCCTTATCATCTTAAGGATCATCTATATCCATTTTACAAGAATTCTCAACTAATAATGTACACATGTGTACAACCTATATCTCTGAGATCTCTTCATTATCTCCAATGACTTCTTTGACTTCATTCTGATCCTTGACTTGCTTCAAGCTCTTTATAATCATCAATTTGGGATTGCTTTGTTCCTAACAGCTCCCCCTCAATCACTAAGTGTGATTATTCCATTCTTCTTTATTCCTGCCATCTATTTGAACTTCTGTAGCTTAGGTCCATCTAAACTTTTTGTCAACATATTTGCAACTTGCTCTTTTGTTGGGGCATACAATAGTTCAATCTCTTTATCAAGTACCTTTTCTCTCAAGAAATGATATTGAATCTCTATGTGTTTAGTCCTGGCATGAAAAACAAGATTAACTACCAAATATAATGAACTCATATTGTCTCCAAAAATAATTGGAGTACTCTGATCAGTTCCAAAACTCTTCAACAAGGTCTTTAACCATATCACTTCTTTTGCCACCTCTACCATTCCTTTATACTCAGCTTCTGTGGATGACAAAGCAACTGTGTGTTGCTTCTTTGAGCACCAAGAAACTAACTTATCTCCAATATAATAGAGATAACCATGAGTAGACCTATCATCTGAATCACATGCCAAATCTGCATCACCAAACACTTTGATTCTTGTGTCAAAAGTAAAACCATAATACAAAGCTTCACTCAGAGTTCCCGTGATATATCTGAGTACCTTTTGAGCTGCAATCCAATGAGTCTTCTTTGGACAATGCATAACACACCCACTGCATATGATAGGTCTAGTCTTGTCAAGGTAGCATAAATCAAACTACCTACCAAACTCTGATATTTCTTCATGTCATTAAATTCTTCACCTCCATATCTGCTCAATATGATTTACCTCCAATGGTGTGGTTGAAGGCTTACAATCTTCCATGTTGAACTTGACCAAAAGATTCTTCAAGTATCTCTCTTGTGTAACATATACTCCATGTTGAGAATACACAATCTGCATTCCTAAGAAATAAGATAAGTTTCCCAAATCACTTATCTCAAACTCCTTCTCTATTTGCTTCTTAAGATCCTTGATTCCTTGAGGATCTGTGCATGTGACAATAATATCATCAACATAAATACATATGTATATATACCCATCCTCACTTGCCTTCACTAGCAAGCTATTATCTGCTTTTGAAGCTTGATATCCACATTCATTCAAGAACTTAACAAGCCTGTAATTCCATGCTCATGGGGCCTGCTTCAAACCATACAAAGCTCTCTTGAGCTTACACACATAATCTGATCCAATTGAATCCATAAAACCTTCTGGTTGCTCCATATACACTTCATCTCCAATATATCCATTCAGAAATGCATTCTTCATATCTAATTGTGACAATTTCCATCCTTTACAAGCAACAATAGCAATTAGAGATCTAATTGTAGACATCTTAGCAACTAGACTAAAGGTTTCATCATAATCTACCCCATAAGTTTGGGCATAACCTTTAACCACAAGTCTAGCTTTGTATCTAGACACCTCACCATTTGCAAACCTCTTTGTTTTGTACACCCACTTACATCCAATTACCTTCTGGTTCTTTGGTCTTGGCACTGATTCCCATGTCTCATTCTCAAGTAGAGCATCAAACTCTTCTTGCATTGCCTTCTCCCAATTTTGTTTACCTTTAGCTTCTTCATATGTGGTTGGATCTTCTTTTGTCTTCACAATATAAGCATAATCTTTTGTTGTTAAGAAAGATATATCATAGCTATACCTGATAGGTTCTTTTCTTTCTCTCAAAGATCTTATGATATCTGCACTTCTTGAAGTCTCAGCCACGTTTGATTCTGGATCAAATCTTGGCCTATCTTCATTATTGTCCTGCAATTTATTTTTACAATCAACATCATCAATATCTTCTCATACACCTTTACTTTGGTCTTCCCTTTCCTTTGTACTTCTTCAACATCTGCATAATCATTTGTTAACCATGTCTAGCATGTGCTTTCCTCATCAAATGTAACATCTTTTGTAACAATAAATTGCTTTGTAGATGGACTCCACAATCTGTAACCCATCTGTCTATCATCATACCCAATAAACACATACTTCTCTGCTTTGGGTTCTAGCTTATGTCTTAATTGTGAAGGAACATAAGCATATGCTAAACATCCAAATACCTTACAATGATCAAGAGTAGGTTTCTTACCCCACCATGCTTCATAAGGTGTTCTACCATCCAAAGCTTTACATGGTAACATATTCACAAGGTATGTTGCAGTGTTGATAGCTTCTGCCCATATGTAGTTTGGACAATTCTTCTCTTTCATCATTGATCTTGCAAACTTTACAAGAGTTCTATTTCTTCTTTATGCAAATCCATTTTGTTGAGGGGAGTACCTGCAAGTTACTTCTCTTTTTATACCTGCATTCCACAAATAATCATCAAAATCTTTAGAAAAATACTCTCCCTCTCCATCTGATCTCAACCTCTTGAGCTTTTGTCCTGCAATCCTTTCTGCATAAGCATGATAATGCTTAAATGTCTTGAACACTTCTGATTTATCCTTGATTACATAAAGTGTAATCCATCTTGTTGCATCATCAACAAACAACACATAATATCTAGATCCATTTATGCTATAGTCCCTTGAAGGACCCCACACATTTGTATGAACCAACTCAAGCATGTTCAGTACTTATATCCTGATTTATTGTATGACCTTTTATGTGCTTTACCTAATTGACAAGCTTCACACTTGTACACCATGTGTTGACCTTCAACATTTGGTAATCCAAGCACTACATCATTCTTTGACATTTCCTTTATGGCGCTCTCATTGAAATGACCTAACCTTTTATGCCATAGGTCTAACTTAGACATCTTTTGACTTCCATAAGTAAACAATGCATGTCCTGCATTACCTTGGACCTTGAGAGTAAAATGCCTTCCTTCCTTTTTACCTGCAATGATATTTCTATATCCCTGATTTGGATCTTGCACATAAACACCATCATTTGTGAATTTGACTTCATATCCCTTCTCCACAATTTGTCCTACACTTATCAAGTTTTTAGGAATAGTAGGAACATTAAGTACCTTGCGTAAGAGTGTGCTTCCACTCTTTGTCTTCACTGATCCAATGCTTTCCACTTTATGCTTGGTGTTATCTCCTATTTGAACTATATGTCCATTCACCTTTGCTTCCATATCAGTCATCAATGATATGTTGCCACTCAGATGATTGCTACATCCTTAGTCAATATAGAATACCCTTTGATCTTCTCCTATTGCTTCATGTGTTGCATTCAAGATGAGAATCATGTCATCCTTCTTATCTGATGCATAATTATAGTAGTTGTTGTTGTAGGACTGAGATTGAAAGATTCTTCCACCTCCTCTAGCATATCATGTCCTACCACCTCTTCTTCTGAAGTTGCCTCTTTGATTTATGCCTCCTCTACCTCTTTGATTGAAACTCTGATTATGACTTCCACCATTGTGATTGTTATACCAACAATCATTTGCCAAATGATTTGTTCTGCCACAAATCCAACAAGCTTTAGTATTATCTTTGTTCTTACCTCCTCTTCCTTTACCTCTGAAATTCATCTTTCCTCTTGTGAAATTAGCTTAGTTTGAAGATCCTTCATCATCAGTTGAATTCTTCCATTTACCATTGTTTTTCTTGTCCTTGGAGTACATAGTTTGACTTGCACTCCTATCATTATTTCCCTATCATTATCTCCCTTAATGTCCTGCTCAAAAGTTAGCATGTGTCCGAGCAATTGATTAAGATCAGGAGTAAAATGATATAGTGACGATTCTATGGACAATATGAAAGGCTTTCATTTCTCATCTCCTCTCACACCTGTAAGTATTTGTCTTACCAACTTATCCTCTTCAATATCTTCATCTACTGCTCCCAAGCTATCTGCAATATCTTTCATTCTTGCCACATAATCAGAAATTGATTGTGAGCTCTTCTTCTTGAAGGTTGTGAACTTTGCCCACAATGAGGACTTCCTTGAATTGGTTGTATTTTGGAAATGCTCTTCCAAAGCATTCCACAGATCTGTTGCACCTTCTAATCCTCTAATATGAGGTAGAAGATAATCATTTATAGCCATGTAAATGATGCTCCTAGCTTGAGCATCCTTCCTCATCTAGTTCTTCAAATCTGCAAGCTATCTCCTAGTTGGAACACTAGGATCTTCAAACTCAAGCTTTTGTTCTTCTCTTGTAATAAATGCCATCAAATCTTTGCTCATGAGGCGTGCCTCCATCCTCATGGACCAAGCTGGATAGTTCTCCCTATCTAGCTTATCAATCTGCAAGCTTTCTCCCATCTTTGATCTTCTGTGTCTGCAATTGCTAAGATTTATGGTGATATTGTGTACCTTTGATATGAAGCTTTAATCTTCCTAAATCCTTTCAAGCTCAGTCTTCACTCTTTTATAGGTTTTCTTCAAAACTTTGAACTTGTCCACCTTCAATTTGAAGAGACTTCAATGTCTGCAACAGTGGGGACTTCCAATGCTCTTACTTCACTTGTATTGCACCTTCTCCTCTGATACCACTATTGGAGACCTCTAAATCTCCAAAGGCTTGATCTATACTGATTTAAGAGCACCTCTATATCAGTTATAGACCAAAATTTACACAAATATTACCTTAATTTTTCAAGTCTTCCACTATCACTTCTCTAAGTGAAATTTTTCCTTCTTCAAGAAGTTTGCTTCAAAGATTGACTTCGTTACCTGCACATATCTTTATATTTCTTCAATCTAATAATACTCATACCTCCATGCTACCTTTGCGCAATCACTTCAACCATTAGACCATCAAAATAATCAGTAAAACATTGATTTGATCATTAATATCAAAAGTATGTTAGAAATTGTCTTCCTAAACAAGCGACTTTGACATAGTCAACTTCTAAGGTGGATTCCTCACAGCACAATTCTTGTTTTGCTAAATGCTTTTAGCCATAGATTCCTTATCTTCTAACTTAGATCTTGAATGCTTACTTATCAAAAAATTTACATTGTGCACTGAGATCCAAGCAAAACATTGTCACAAAAAAATGCGCGACTTTGAGAGGTCTACCTGCAGACTTTACATATACATGTTCCTATTGATCATACTTATAGCATGAAAGGAAATAAACCATGAAACTTTGAACATAGCTTCATTAGCTTCTAGATTAGATGTGTACAAAAGATTTCCTGATCCACATGATCAAGTTGAGAGAAATCAGAGAAAGACTCGACGCTAACTTCTGAAGATGACTCTCTACACATCTATCTCATGGACACTTGTCTTCTAATGTGTCTCTCTCACATTTCTTTACATCATTCACTTATATACATATTATTCTAGACTCATCTTGTGTCTATTACATATTCTTTATCATCCTAAGGATCATCTATATCCATTTTACAAGAATTCTCAACTAATAATGTACATATGTGTACAAGCTATATCTCTGAGATCTCTTCACTATCTCCAATGACTTCTTTGACTTCATTCTGATCCTTGACTTGCTTCAAGCTCCTTATAATCATCAATTTGGGATTGCTTTGCTCCAACATACCAGCCCCCATAGTTACTCTCTACCTAACACAAGATCCATCCTCTCTATATTCATAATTTGGAAGTCCATATGATGTGTATAATCCTACATCTTGACTTCCAAATTGGATACCATAGTATCCCATATCCTCTTGTCTTCCCCTTGCATCATAGATACTATGTATTTATGTGCACTAGGCTACTGGGGAATTTTTAGTTTCTCAACCAGAGCATAGTTTATAAATTTATGAGTGGTACAGTCATCTATCATGACTCGCACCCTAGTACTGTATACACTACCATGCAGTTTAACTAGGTCATGTGGTCCAAACTACAGTGACCACAATGACTGAGTCAAACAATAGGTGTGCTCTATATCCTCGTGCATCACCTCCACTTCCTTGCAGCTAGAGCTGCCATGAATAGGAAGTGTCTACACTAGGTGGACCGCCTTTTTGCCCTTTTCAGGGATTGTACTACTCTTTGGCCCTCTCTTCTTTTCTTCCCCCTTCTTGAGTGGAAAATTCCACTATGAATGGCTAGGAGAAAAACACCTAAAGCACAGGTTATCTCTTTTGGCCCTCTCAAATTTCTCTATAGGTAACCCAGGCCCTTCTGATGTTTGTTTCTTAATGAAAATTTTGTTTTTTCCCAATGATAACTTCTTCTTAAATTTAGTCATTCTAATAGGCTTGAGAGGCTGATCCGTCTCCGTAGGAGTATATTGAGGACGGTTTTGGTCCTCATAGTTCTGTGCATACTTGATCGCCTCCTCAATCATCTTAGGTGCATTTATTCTTACCTCTCTCTTGATGGCTTTATCTAAGCCTCTAACAAACCCTCTAGTTTTTTGGAAGTCATCTAAGCCCTTAAGTTTCAAAATGATCTCCCTATAGTGGGACATGTAGATCGTCAAGGGCCTACCTCTCTTGGTGATCCTATCCCACTCATCCCAATTCCTCTCCTCCTCATTCTCAAGAAGAAACTCTTTTAGAAAAAGTTTCAAACTGAGTCCAATCTATAGGGATAGAGTTCACCTCCTTAAGACTCATCCACCACTTATAAGCATGTGGGCCAAGCGAGAGACTCGCCTCTTGCACACACTACTCTGGTAGGGTGCCTTTCAGTTGATGCAAATCATGCCACTTTTGTAAAAAAGTGTAGATTGCATCCCTGTTTCTATCTCGGTCATCCCCTGTAAAGGTAGGTGGCTTTAAGTCTTTCAGGAGGGAGCTTCCCTAGAGCTCTCTCCTTTGTGCTTATTAGGAAAAGAAGGATCTTTCCTAGTCATCTCTAGAGGAAGAGTAGGGGGTTCTCTTTCCTTCCTAGCTAGGAAAGAGGTGATGTGAGTCTCAAGTGAGATCATTTGAGTCTTAAGCTGTTGAATGAGAGATGTAATGCTACCTATATCTCTCTCTAGCCTAAGGGTATGTTCCTTTAAATCTGTGAATTGGTCATGAGTAACAAACTCATTTAAAAGTTCCTCATAAGTATATTCCTCTTGTTGAGGCTCTTTTTCTTCTAGGCTTTCCTCAACTTCCTGCCCCATTTCTACCTCTTCCATTCTAAAATCAAGATCCTCTAGTTGCTCTTTAGATGGAGAAGTTTGTTCCATTATTTGTTTCCCTTTGGACTCCGTGTCCCCCCCCTATTTGCTAACTAGAGTATGTGAGAAGAATGAAAGTAAACCTTGAATATGCAAGAAGAAGAGAAATATATCACAAGAGCACTTCCTTGATACAAAATAAAGCTATGGAAGCAAAATCCAAGTGATCTTTGAGGCTTGAGGTCACTGATCTTCAATCCTCGCGAGGCCCAAACAAAAATTTGAAATGTCCGGTTGGTCCGGGGAGGTTCTAATCACCAAAAACCAACAAGAATGATGCAAAAATTATGTAGCAATATCCTCAATTGGGAAAACTGAGTGAAACTGAAGCACTTTTGAAATTTAATAGTCCTCACCAGTCTAAGAAATGTAGTCCAACACCTGTACTTCAAAGATATAAAGCTATCCCAAGTGAAAAAAGTAGATTTGGATGCCAAATGATGAAAAACTAGGCTCGAGAGTGGCCGCCTAGTTCCTGCTGAAGTGTTGTAGAGAGATTTTGGTTGACCAAATCTTGTCCAAATCAAGTATTCATAGTTTTTCAGCAAAGCTTAGGAGAGTAGCTTCGTAACATGTCAAAAATTTCTGAAATCAGACGTTGTATGACCAAGCTATGGTGCGGAGAAGACGGATATGTCACGGGTAGGAAGTGGAAAGGCTAATCTTCATGAAGTAGGGACTTTGGAAGCTCAAAACTGAGAAACAAAAGCCTTTCCAATTAATCACATGGCCCATAGCCCATGTCCACATCCCATAGTACATGCGTGCATCGTTATTTCCTTAAATCCTTGACCCCTAGCATGTCTTTTCTTCCCAAAATTTTAGAGAGAATTTTCTTTAGCTTCTTCCTCTGTTGCACTCTCAAATCCCAAAAGCTCTTGTAGCAAGCTATTTATCCCACATCAGAGTGGCGTAGCACCGAAGTTGATCTATAAATAAGAGGTTCTCTTCATTCTACAAGCATCCTTGAGAGGGGGTGAGGAGAGGAGGGAGCTATGCTCCTTGCATGGTCCTCAATATGTTCATACCTCATGGGTGGTGCTGTTTGCTGTGGCCTTCCGCCTTCTGTAGCATCCGATCGGGTGGATTCTGCTCTGCTACCAAATGATGGGTCTCTCTCCAATGATCTTACCTACTTTTGGAGGATTTTTGCATGCAGTTCAAGACGATCGAAGATGAAGACCGACTATTAAAATGGAGCATGCATGGAGAATGAGAGTTATATTCCGCCCAGCCACGTGTCTCTTCTATATAATCCCTCCTTAGAAAATCACTAAAGTGGCATCTCACATGAGTGCCACATGGCACTCATGTGTATGTTTTGTGTGCCCTTCTAATAAAATCTAAGGGATGGTTCACACCATCCCTTCTTTAATGACTTCCCACATGATAGTGCGGCACAATGCGGTGCGGCACACTGTAGGGTACACCCCGTCCGAGTACATCTAGAAAGGGTACACCACAGTCCTTTCAAAGATTAGAGTATATCTCCCAATCCATAGGTCGGATTTAGACGTGTAAGATATTGTTAGAAAGCTCTCAAAATGAGCACTCCAATGGAAGTACTAGATTTAGGATCGAAGATACCTAGCATGGATGAGAACTAGGTTCAAGATATTGAGGTTGAGAGCAAGTGGCTCAAGAGACTAAGGTTGCGAACAAGGCAAGTCCATAGGCAAGTGGCCAAGAAGCGGAAAGGCAAGGTTCAAGAGACCACGGTTGAGAGAAAGGGTTCAAGAGACCAAGGTTGAGAACAAGAAGTTTCAAGAGAGTGTGCAAGGGTGAGGACATCAATTCAAGGGGAGATTGTCACATGAGTCACATGGTTATTTTACCATATGGTATAGTGGGGATAGAAGAATAAAAGAGGAGAGAGTCTTTAAGTTAAGTGACTTTTTATGAGAACCAACTAAGACTCACCAAAAAAACAGCTCGGCAGCTGGGCGGTGTAGGAACTCGAATCTCTGTGTGTGCTCGTGAACGCTACAGAATCCGGGAATCGAACTCAAACGCTCTCAATGGGAGGCGCCTACACTATCCAAGGCGACCATGTCTTATCATGCTCATAAAAACGCTCAAGTTTCTACTATTGGCAATCCAGTTCGATGAAGCCAAATTGAGGGTAGATCATCCATGAGCTTTGATGAAAGCTTGTCCAAAATGAAGAGGTAGCATTGGTTAATAGCCTATCCATGCATGGAGATTAGAAGATTGGTCTTCGCTCATCCTTGAGGCTTCAAAGAGGAGTTATGCTTTCACCTTTCAGGTTTGAGTGTTTCTGAATTTCTATAAATCTTTATTTTAGAGAAGGATAAAGAAGGGTTATGAAGGCCAAGCTCTTGGAGGCAAATCTTAAATATGGAGAGTATGGCGTATATACTCTCACCTTCAGCAAAATATAAGAAAGGAGAGGCTTTTAGCTATCTCGAAAGTAGTCCTATTTATGGTTTTTACATAAATTGCAGGAGCTATTTTGATTAATAATCATTTTGGGCAAAGAAAATGAAGTGGGATTTTTCTTAGTTTGGTAGGAAAAATCATGTACACCTATAGTTTAGTGTATTGAATTCCATATGCAATCAATAAATCCAATATATGCCTCAGTATGATGGGAGTTTGAAGCTCCACAAGACCCCCTTCCATCACAGTTTGAGAAAAAATTTCAGCACCTGAATCTAAGAAATTCCCATTTTGGAAGAGGGAAAAAGAGGTGCAATAGCTATGGATGGATGGGAAAAAGTATATATACTGAGAGTATGGTGTATGGGATTCTTAGGCAATAATTAGATTCATCAAAATAATAACTTGAGGAGTTTTAGGTCCTCAAAGACCCCATTCTGCACTTTTTGGGAAAACATTTCAGGTGTTAGTTTTAGTCAAACTCCATTTCTGGGAGTAAAATAAAGATCATTTAAGAGGCTTTCCATGGATTATTGTATAAAATCCAAGAGAAGTCCACATTTAGAGTGGATTAGAAACTTGCTAAGAGCTCCCATTTAAGTTTTTACATGACAAGTAAAAATCTTGATTTAGGCCTCTTTTGGGGAGTGAATTAGCATGCACGAAGGGAGGATTTGGAAAGTTGAAAATAGGCCAAAGCATCTTCATATGTTTCTCTCTGAGATTATAGAGAGAATTTTAGGATTTGCATGATGGAAGAATGCTTTTGGGCACCCCAAAAATCACATTTTCACACTTTTTCTAGCCCCTCCAACAGTCCACTAGTTTGGCATGCCCCGCTTGGAATGGCCATATCTTGGGCTATAAAACTCCAAATTGGATGTGCTATGGATCTTTCGAAGAGCACAACGTCTACTTTGAGTTTATGGAAAGAAATTTTGGAAAAAAATATTTTTGTAGGTTTGTACAGCTCTGCAAAGTCTGAACAGTTTTTGGTAACTACCTTCCGGGAGCCATATCTTTCAAACCAGGAAGGCGATTTGAGTAATTTCACCTTGAGCTCTTTGCACATGCTATATATTTTAGTTTATGAACATTTTCAGGTCCTAAAGTGATTTTTGCAGTGATCCGATGTTTTCGGACACTTCAAAGCTTATATTAGGATGTGAGGAGGAAGGTGCAGAGATCTTGAAGCTCATCAAGAAGAACTGGATGCATGCAATTCCAATACAAAATCATTCAAGGATGTATGATTTATGCTTTCAAGCATTTTATTTATGTTATGGCATGTTCTGTATGTACATGCATAAATTGGATTGCATACATCAAATGTCGATCATTGTTAAAATTCTTAAAGTATGGATCGACAGACAAGAAGTATACTTTTTGATTGTTTACAGGAAACAAGATTGCAGAAACTATATGGCTATGCAACACAGAGAATGGTTGCTAGCAATTGCTTTTTATGTTTTTGCAGGTTATGGGGTCCATATATGAGTTTATGGCGTGCATGCCATGGGCTTGTCAAGCCCTATGTTGTTGGGTGGCCTTTGTGCCACTGAGCTTATGGTTAAAATTTTCTGGGATTCCATTTCCTAGGGAAATGCTATCGAAAAATTTTCCCTCTCATGGTGTTATATACGCACTTGCCTTTAGGTAAGAATGTTATCGCATCGTAGCATGCCCTTTCTGCAAACATCAATAAGACCTAGGCATGCTTGTAAGCATGTATTTGATGGACTTAGTACCATCAGAGTATTATAAATAAGGCAACTTGAGTAGCAACAGGATCCCTACATATAATCCTTTTGGATTTAGACTATAGGATTGCTAAAGGAAGGAGCTACACCTTCACCATTAGTAGTGTGCACAAGCAATCCTATAGCTTATAGGAAGTTGCATAGAGGCACGGGAGATACAGTTGATACTCTCCAAGTTAGTGAAGATTTAGTTATCTTCACAAGAGTCTCACATGATGATGAGGAGACTATGGGGTATTATTAGGAATACCCAAAGAGTGACTAGTTTCACTGATACACCTCACTTGAGCAAGTAGTGAAGCATTTCTGCTACACTACTAAGGAAACCAATTAGATGGGATCACAAAGATGGGTTTCATGAGACAGCATCGACGGGTGCTTATGTCATTCGAGTGATGGTTAGGAAGGCCATAGGCATGGCACTAGCTCTATGGTATAGAGCATAGATCCCTTAGTCAGGAATAGTTGAGGTACCCAATACATATATATGTATATTGGGATCTATAGAGAGGTACCTAGATTTAGTACTGGTACCTATGAACAAGTTGGTTTGGAAGAGAAGGGGATATCCATTGTCACATTGTTGACTAGAACCAAACTAACTAGTTCAAGGACATGGGACTCATTTGAGTCCACTCATATGATTTTAGGATATGGGATTCATTAGAGTCCACTTGCATATTCCATTACATGGAATATATATTCAGTTTAGTGTAGGTATGACACCGTGAATTGGAAGAAGTTTTCATTGGTATGGGATGGTGGAAATGACTTCCCTTTGAGCACTCTTCTTCTATGGCCAGGGAGAAAAGGACTCATCATTCATAGCGTCATGTCTCACTAGATCAGAGGAGAGCTCTTAGTAGACATCTCCTTAGGATTGGGAGTTGTCCTTCATAGTTTAGGGAAGATTTATTCTTCCAGTAGAGAATGTGATAGGTGATTTTATTACCATGGATATCACATACTCATTTTGATGTTTTTAGGAAGGATAATTCCATGAGTTTCAGTGGATCGTATAGATCCATGCATAGAGTATGGTTGGCAAAGATAGTTTTTTACTATGGATACACATGTTTTTACAGTATCATGTCACATCATTGCTAACCATTTTAGTAGAGGGCTTTGACCCTTATTAGGAATTTATTTTCTCCACTCTTCACTACATACACCTTCATTAGTCAGGGGAGATCTATCCTCCATTTTCATAGGAATATATGTAATGAGGAATTATGCATCAGTCATGGAAGAGAGGAGCAAATGAATTCATAAGTTTCTCTTTTAAAGAAAGGAGAAAGTGGGAATTAGCTTAGAGATCAAGAAAAGATCTCATTTTAGCTTAGTGGTCTCACTTTAACTCCTACTCTTTGAGAGAGAAAGAAGGAAAGGAAAACATGATTTCTTCATAGGAGAAGAATACAATATGTTTTCCTTTAGAAAGAAGAGGTGTTTACGAAACATCTCTTAGTCTATATTTCAGAAGCAATTCATTTACTCTACTTTTCAATGTAATTTTCCTTCACATGGGAATATGATTCTCCACTATTTTGGGAGGAAAAAGCGCTTATATATGTGTTCTCAGTTATGGAGGAGTACAACAAATGAATTCATAAGGAGTCTCTTCCAAAGGGAAAGGGAAAGTGGAATAGACTCCACTACCAGAGCTCTTTTCCTTAGAGGAGATTATACAAAGAGAGACATGGAGAGAGTTTCACTTTTTCATTTGGTTGTCTAGATAAAAGTGGCACTCTTCTATCTAAGACCAGATGAGGATCAGTTAATCATGATGGTTAGATTGAGTCTCGTGTGATGAATCTAGAGAGAACTAATCATGTTCAATTCTAGTGATGGTCTTTGACTAGATGAGATGATCTAGTTCTTGACATTAGTGAGACTGGGAGTGGAGTACGACTCTTCTCTTTAGGGTTTATAGGAGATAGAGATATATCTAAACTATTAAGGTACCAAACTCTTAGTTGGTATTACATCATGAGTATGATGAGTAAACATCAGTTAGGAGGATGGGTACTTAGGGATTATCTGAATCTCAAAGGGAATGCTTTTTGCATTCATATGGCAAACTACAGGCAAGAGAAATATTAGAGTTTGCACAAGTGCCAATAGATGATCTTCCAATAGAACTTAGTCCAAAGGTAATGGATAAAAAACCACAGATTTCTTGGTTGGTGAAATGTAGAGATTGCATTTTACTACCATGAGCTAGATGATGGATTTGCATAGTTCATAAGATAGTTAAGTTAAACAATTACTTGTGATTACACTCAAGGTTAGGAAGACCTAGAGTGGTATGAGGGCAATCTATCATTTAGTCTTAGACGGGTTTGGAGTCACTTGTTACAGGACTTTGTTCTATATCTTAGAGGATTCTATGGTTAATTATCTCCATTATGATACGGTCAAGCTTATAAGTTTGGCACTTTTACACTTGCTTTTCATATTATTACTCCATAGAGGATGCATCATATGGACTTGTGTCATTTGGATGATGTTGTATGTTATGGGAGTGATAGTTTGGAAGTAGAGTGTACATGGGAGATAGTAGGCATCACTCAGACGGTTTCCCACCTTTGAGATGATCTCATTTGAGACTTCTTAAGGGGAAGGATATGGGGAAACAACACACAGAGATGACCATTATGGACATTTCATCTACATTTTCGAGGGGAAAACGCTTTCAAGGGGAAGGAAATGTCACATGAGTCACATGGTTATTTTACCATATGGTATAGTGGGGATAGAAGAATAAAAGAGGAGAGAGTCTTTAAGTTAAGTGACTTTTTATGAGAACCAACTAAGACTCACCAAAAAAACAGCTCGGCGGCTGGGCGGTGTAGGAACTCGAATCTCTGTGTGTGCTTGTGCAATTCCATTGATGCTCAATAGAGCAAGGAAAAGATTATGTAATAGAGATCAAGCATTGATCATTGAGGACAATGATCTCTAAAAGGAGAAGAGAGTGTTAGACTAATGAAATGATAGGCAGGAGATGGTTGAACCACACCCTAAGAGGGAGGATTAGGAAGTAATCCTCAACCACAACTTTTGGGGCAAGTGGTTAGCCCATCATACTCCTAGCCAGTAATTCATGAGTTCAATTCCCACAACTTTCACCCAGAACATGAAAATTATTGTTGTCTACTTCCATTGAACATTGGGTTTTTTATTTGGCTTGATCATATATCAAGTGAAAAGAATGAACAAAACCTTGATGAAGAGAAAGAAGCATCTCTAGACTTTTCTCTTGAGAAATATTCAAAAATTGATGTCAAAGAAATTGTTGAAGAGATTAAACTTCAAGCAGAAGAAGAAGAAGAGGTCAAAAATTTTGATATGGAAACTTTCAAAGCAAAGACAACCATTAAAGAGTGACCAGAAGATGTAAATATCTCAAAAAAATCACTTTTTCTTCCAAATCTTCCATATTACTTTATCTCTGAGAAGGACTTTCTTCATTTGTATTGCATTCAAGATTTTTTTTCAACCTAAGAGAATACTATTTCCTTGCTGTAATAGCTAAATTTGAAGAAACTGCAAGAAAATTTATAAATGAGAAAGAAGAAAGTATAGAGAAATTTTAAAGCTTGGACTTGAGCTTGTCAAATAATGCATTTAAAGATTCATCCAAAGCTCTTTCTAGTTGCTATGAGAGAGTACTTGTAGAGAAGCCAACACTTCCAGATGAAGATTTTGTCCAATGATAGAAAGATTTGGGGATTTACTTATTTGGATGAGGATACTCATTTGTGGAGGCTCCTCAGGACAATGTAACAATAAGAGTTGATTTTGAAGAATTGATTCAGGATAAACTTGAGGTTAAGGTATGTCCAAAATCACTTGGATTGCAACTATGATCATCTGTGAGACACGACCAATTCAAGCAACTAGGCCTATCTAAGACTTTCTAATGAGCGTATTTGCTTGAATAATTCATGTCCTAGATTGATTCAATTTCATGAGTTTTTTGGCTACCCTTAATCCTCATCGTTCATAGTTGTTGATAGCATGTATATGCAATTTTACCTCTTTTTGTAATGATTATGATCATTTGTGGGTGTTGAAGAATCTTCTTGCTTTTGCACCTCCCATTGACACATCCTGTAGTACATCACCTGTATTTTGTGAAAGCTTTGGATCTTTTCTTAGATGAACATCACCACCATGAAATCCCATTTTTGAAAGCAGAGCTTCACATCTTTTAATGCATTCATCTGCAAGAGTTGTAGGCTTGATGGAATATGCATAATCCAAGTGAAGATGAACTAACTTGCCAATGATCCTTAACTTTGCATGCAATGTACATATGTGTACATTAGTCAGTTATATTGGAAGTAGGCGATCCCAAATCATCATAGAAAAGGATTAATTATGTAGATTAACATTTTGTCTGGAAGGAGCTTCCCCAACCTCAGTTCTAGCAATCCACCCTCTTGTACCTATGCTTTGCATAGAGTACAAACCAGAGTACTTACAATTTGCACCCGTGCTTATACCAAACATGCATTTTAGAGTCTTTAGGTCTCCACTCAAATGCCACTCAAGTTTAAACTTTCCATGGTGGTTAACAATCAACAATTCTCCTGAATGATGCCTATCGATAACATTTGGAATGTCTATCTATAAGAACAACCACTCAGGTGTCTTATGATTCTCATATGGAACTTGAGCACACCCAATTGTCACTCTAGCACAATGGTAAGTACCAGCGTGAGGAGATTCACCTCATAAATGTCAATCTATGGAGACGTGATGACTGGTATGATGACCATGAGCAAGTGAAGGCACAATTGCATGAGTGAGAAGCACACTAACATGCACACACATACACACACACGTGCACACAAGGCAAGAACAAAGAGAGGAACAATGGAGTGCACGAAGAATTCGAACCCCACGGCTGGGCAGAAATCCTAGCAACAATGGATGTAGCCATCAATGAAGAACAATGGACACCCCACTGTGATGAGGATGGCTATGACATTTCAGTTTTCTCCATAGAGCCAATCATGGGGGAGGCAGTTCTAGAAGAATGCGAACCTAGCCCTGATGCATTTGAAGATGCAAGTGACTCCGATCTAGAGTCAATCATTATGGACCCACCATTTGCATCAGATGAAGAATACTTCCATGAAGTAGAATTTCAACCCCAGAGGCATGGAGAGCTTACAAATGATGTAAGATTAGCAACACATGTGACCCCGAAGGAAGAAGGAAAGAAACGAAAGAAGAGAGAAGTCTCACCCGAAGAGGAAGAATCTTTGTTTGAGGTCCCAGAAAATTTTAAGAAGTATGAGATAGATGACAGGAGAGTCATGATAAGAATGCCTAAACGAGAGGCACAATCCGGAGAGGCCTATGATAACAAAGAAACCACCAAGAAAATAGTAGTGGCCATGGAAGAAGGAGAGGAGAGATGCACATACATAGGCCATGACCTAACAGAGGAAGAAGAGCATGCGTTAATAGCCTTGCTAAGAGAATACAAAGATGTATTCGCTTGGAGTTACAAGGATTTGAAGGGTGTCGACCCCGACATATGCTCACACACCATCCCCATGACCTCAGATGCTAAACCCTCTAAGCAAAAGCCCTACACATATAACGATAATTACACTGCTAAGATCAAAGAGGAGATAGATAGACTGGTCGAAGCTGGATTTATCTATGAAATTGAGCACACTGAATGGGTATCCCCCATCGTAGTGGTGCCCAAGAACAATGGCAAGCTGCGTGTATGCATTAACTTGAAGAAGGTCAATGCAGCCACAATCCGAGATAACTATCCACTTCCCATCACAGAACATCTCTTAGAAAGAGTAGCAGGCAAGGAAGTGTACAGTTTCCTCGATGGATTTTCGGGCTACAATCAAGTAGCCATAGCTCCAGAAGATCAGCATAAAACAGCTTTTGCCACAGAATGGGGCATATTTTCCTTTCGTGTAATGCCATTTGGGCTTACCAATGCGCCAGCAACCTTTCAGAGGCTGATGTGCCATGTATTTAAGGAATTCCTGAGAAAGAACTTAGAAGTCTATGTTGATGACCTTTGTGCTCATTCCAACATTAGACAAACCCATATTCCTGAACTCAGACAAATCTTTGACAAATGTAGAGAATATCAGGTCTGCCTAAACCCAGAAAAATGTGTTTTTATGGTCAGGCAAGGCAAGATTCTAGGACACATAGTGTCAAAGAATGGCATATCTACTGACGAAGAGAAAGTGAGAGCCATAGCAGAGCTACCTAGGCCAAGGAATGTCAAGGAAGTACAAGCTTTCATGGGGCATTGTGGTTACTACCGCCGGTTCATTCACATGTATGCCGTCATTGCAAAGCCCATGTACGGACTTCTGACTAACTTTGAGTGGACTGACAAATGTGAGAATTCCTTCCAGGAGCTTAAATGAAGATTATGTTCAGCACCAATCTTGACCACGCCAGATTGGAATAAGCCTTTCCATGTTCATGTGGATGCATCCAATTATGCCATTGGATGTGTGCTTGCTCAACCTACTGGTGAAGGTAACATGGACCTTCCAATTGCCTACGCCAGTAGACAATTGAATGCAGCTGAACGAAATTACACCACTACAGAAAGAGAAGGCTTAGGTATGGTATATGCAGTTAAAAAGTTTAGACATTATTTGCTTGCAAATAAGTTTAAATTTTTTACTGATCATCAGGCATTGTTGTACTTGGTAAACAAGCCATGCAATACAGGAAGATTAGTAAGATGGTTTCTCTTACTAATGGAATATGATTTTGAGGTTGTGGTAAGGAAAGGTAGGACTCATTTGAGAGCAGATCATCTCTCTAGGCTCACATCTGGAGAAGCCCCACAAGGAGTGTCAGATGACCTTCCTGATGCTTACTTGTTTAATTTGGAAGTTGTGCCGCAGTGGGCTAAGCCATTAGTGCCAGTATTGACATACGGACCTAACCATCCAGTAATAAACACGCAGGATAGGGAGGTTGTGAAAGCCCAAAAGTATCATATCATGGCAGGGAGTATGTACAAGCACACAAATCAGGGGATCTTGGCTTGTTGCGTAGAAGAGGACGAGTACGCAAAATGGTTGCAATTAGCACATGTAGGTGCATTAGAGCAACACTACTCAAAACAACGAACCCTACAGACACTAAGGAGACTAGGAGTACATTGGCCAACTATGGAAGCTGATGTCCAAAAGATGTGCAAGGAATGCCCAATCTGTGGCACTAAACCACCTGTGGAACATGCCACTCTTTATCAAGTATCCATAGTGCCAGATTGGAGTGAACCACTAATATCCTTCCTGAGGACGGAAACATTCCCTCCAGACATGACTCTGGCTAGGAAAAGGAGTTTAGAACAAGAAGCCCAGGATTACTCACTCATAGGTGATAATCTATACAAGCGTGGTAAAGATGGTTACCTGAGACTATGTGTCCATGAGAGTGAGTATCTCAAGATCTTGGACACTGCTCACCAAGGTGTAGCAGGAGGACACTTTGGACCAGATCGGGTGATCAAGGCAATACTATTTGCGGGCTTCTGGTGGCCGACCCTTCACATGGACGCACATACCTATGTGAAACGGTGTGACGTTTGCCAGAGAACTCAGTATCCTATACGTAAAGATGAGATGCCACTGAAACCCATGATGGGTGGACGTGCATTCTCTAAGTAGGGAATAGACTTCGTAGGTCCTATTAATCCCCCAGCTAAGGGTTCTCATGCAGAATACATCATTGTTGCAACAGACTATCTAACTAAGTGGGTAGAGGTAAAAGCCACAACGAAGAACGACGCTCAAACAACAACTAAGTTTTTATTTGAGAATGTGTTCACTAGATACGGGTTACCCATAGAGCTAGTTAGTGATAGAGGCACTCACTTCTTGAATGAAGTGATTGAAAATCTGCTCCAAGAATTCTTGGTAATACATAAGAAGTCTGCCCCCTATCACCCTCAAGCAAATGGCCAGGCTGAGAGCACCAACAAGATCTTATGCAATGTATTGACAAAATTAGTGAACAATAAACGCTCTGATTGGGACAAATAGCTACACCATGCTGTTTGGGCATACCGAGTTGCCTACAAAACGGTACTCCAAGCCACTCCCTTTCAAATGGTGTTTGGTCAAAATGCTGTGCTACCTTTAGACTTTTTGATACCTACATTGAAAGTGGCACAAGAGCATGAATGGACAGGTCATGAACTCTCCTCTAGACTTTTTGACCTTGAACGATTAGGAGAAACAAGACTGAGAGCAGCTGCAGGGATATATGCAGCTAAGAAGAGACAGAAGGCATACTTTGATGCCCATGTGAAGGATAAGGGCTTGAAAGCAGGAGATCTAGTTTTAGTCTACACATTGAAACAACATGCAAGGAAGCTAGAAAAGAGAGGCTACGGACCTATGATCATCAATAGGATCTCCACGAGTGGAGCAGTACAACTAGCCACTTTAGAGGGTGATGTTCTCCCAAACTATATTAGCGGATGCAGAGTTAAGTTGTATCAGGAACCTCTCACAGAGGAAATGCTAAGTCGACTCAACACTGCTAAGAAACGCAAAGAGGAAGAAAAGCGAATTCAAGAAGAAGCTCAAGCAGAAGCCCTAGAGCGCATACGGAGATTGAAGTTAAGAAGACAAGGTAAAGAGCACCCTAGGCAAGATGCATATGCAGATCAAGGATATGACGTAGCTATGTGTGAAGTTTCAGCTGTTAGCTCACATAGGATAACTGATCGACGTCCTTTCATAACCGTAGATATAGGACGAGGAAAGAGTGCAAGGACTGTAAGAGCCTTGATTGACTCAGGCGCAGCCACTAGTGCTATTAAATTGTCTTACTATCAAGAGTTGCAGTTAACTGTCAATCCTGTGGAAGCATATCTCATAGGATTGGGAGGCGTGGAAACCCCTTGCATGGGCGAGGTGGAACTTCCCCTCTACATTCATGATGAGGCAATGACAGTTAAAGTACTAGTGTGTCAAGATGAGGACCTCACTGAACCCCTTGTCTTGGGTCAGGACTGGATCTATGATCATGCAGTCAACCTAAACATAAGAAGTGGACTTCTTCAGATATGGGTCAATCATAGTCGAATTACAGTAGAGTTAGATAATGGAGCACTCAAGGAACTAGGGCAGGCACACACTCCTGGTCCTTCCAGGAGTACACATGAAGATGACCATGCTGTTCTTGTCCAAAACTATGTGTTGCAGAGGAATGATGCTCGCAAAAATGGAGTCAGGGATGCGACGGAACTCCCTTCTTTTCCAAAGGTCAGAGAGAAGCAGCAACCAAAGGAGGATCAACGGCAGAAGAAGCAGGGTACTACCTATGTTGGAGATCAAAAGCACCTGCGCAGCAAAGTGTCTCAGCTAGTGAAACAAGTATGGGTGCGGAAAGGCGAACACGCGGTTTCACTTAAGTCAACCACACGGGCAAAGCCTCTCATTAGTAACCAACAACATGACACCTATCAGAAGTCTTTCAGAAGTTCTTCTGCTAACGTGAAGTCTATTTGGGTGCCCAAGAAGTCGATGAAGGCTAGCCCACAATCAAGAAAAATTTGGGTGCCTAAGGCTTGTTTGGGGGCTCAAATAGCTACACCAAGGCCACACCCCTTACAGCGTGGTCCATTCACTCACACCGCCGACATCCACTCGTTTTCAACACTCAGGAACACACCAAGGCCCATGAGCACGAACAGAATCACTTGTAAATGGGTCCCTAAAAGGTCTCATTGTCAAGCCGACACACCCATAAAGCTCTCGAGAGTCTCTACGGAACCAAGAGCAAAACCCATCCACTGCATTTGGCAGCCTAAGACTTGTAACAAACCCCCGAACCCCAATTGTAAATCCATGATAACCTACTAACCCCATCACTATCACACTGCATCATTCTACGTAGCGCTTAGGTGTACTGAACTCCTAACCACACACACACTCACACCGAGCACTTACTAACCCATTATTCGCTCCCGACCCTCATGTTAATGTTGTAAGGGGAACAACAACGGTTCTTCCTTGTCCTGTACAATGTTAACACATGTTTGTATATTCTCACAGAGACAGGAAGCAAGAAGTAACATGGCAGATACGGTAGGAACTAGCTCCCAGGCAGGCACCAGCCCCCGAATTGTGGACATTGAAAGCCTTCCGGTTGAGGAGGAATTAAAGGAACGACCAGCGGCATTAAGGGCATTACATGCCATACCAATTCAGAATCCTCCACAGGGTCACACAATGCCGGTGGGCAAAACCTCACACTGGTTCAGTGATGTTGCGGGACCTCTGGGTGAAGGCACATACATGTGGGAGTCCGAGGTAGAATTCAATGGACGTTGGGGCAGATACCACTTCTTTACCAGAGAGTTTGAAAAACTACAGAATAACGAAGGACTGAAGCCGATATGGAAGAAGGCTGGGCTCTATGATTATTTCAAGTTCCAACTACCAAAGCCCGATTTCCTAAGGTGCTCATACTTGATTAGCACCCTCACTCCAAGCAAAGACAAAAAAGGATATAGCTCCTTTGTACTCCCATCACTCACAAGGGGCAATGAGCTGAAGCGTTTCCGCTTGACTATCAACTTGGTAAGAGAAGCTCTCGACATGAACGGTATGCATATTCATACGGAGAAAGAGACTATGGTCCCTGATAATATGAAGAACAGGAATCTGACAAAATTAAAGGACATGGTAGCGATGACTCCCACGATCGCCATTCATTTACGTATGGTCATGCAACATTTCGCATTCCCCGCGCAAGACAGGTTCACAATGCCTCCCAAAAAGATTTGGTTTAGCCTCTACTTAGCAGACGCCTTTGATTTGACCATCAATATGCCCCACTGGATTATAGACCAGATCCATATGGCTCATCAAAGGTGGTATAAGAAACAAAAATCTGTACTCTATGGATGTTGTGCGCTTACCAGAATTGTGTATAGATGTCTCGCATATGATGTACCGGTGCAAAGGGCTCTCAATTGGTCCAGAGCACAGGAGTTTCAACGCAGATTGTCAGCCGTCGGACCTCCCTCAAAGAAGATGAGAGGCACCGTACAGATGCCTTGTGCACAACCCCGCGGTGCAACCCTAACACCAGAAACAACTCCAAGGCTTCCTCGAAGAGTGCAACCATTTACTATCAGGTTACCCAGGCACAGCACAGATGGCCCTAACCTTGTGTTTCCACCAGTACCTACTGATCTGGAATTTCCGCACGGATTTACTTTGGAAGATCTAACGGATGAAGAAGTGGCTAGAATTATTGAAGCAGTTAATGCGGAAGTCGAGGCAGAGCAGGGTAGTGGACAACAAACGGCTACACAACAACCCCAGACAAGACAACCAGAAGTGGTAGAAGTGGAAAACGAAGAAGAAGGAGACCACGAGGATGAACAAGAAGGATTTTCTGATGAAGGGGCGCATGACTATGAGCAAGAAGTTATACAGGAGTTAGAGGGTGCCCCAGCATATACAAAGGAGTTGAAAAAGCTCTACGATACCATCAACAGGGTCCAACAACAACATAAGTTATCCCTTGCAGCAGGAAAGGCTATCATGCACCAAATCCTTGTGGAGGAAGGAGTTGATGAACAGTATCGTGCCACACTAGATATGATCTCTGATGCCCTAGGAGTACCTGAGGCAGTGCAGACGGCCTTGGCACAATCACGCAGAATGGAAAGAAGATACGGAAGACGTCCCCCACGAGCAGGGAAACAAATGAATATATTAGGATCAGGACCACAAGGCACCCCCACAACCACGCGCACTGCACACACCGCTCACGACACCGAGGAAGCCCATATATCAAGTGCACCTCCATCACCTCCCTTACCACCTTCGCCTCCTTCTCCACCACATTCACCTCCCATTACCAATGTAACAACCACCGTTACCGCCTCCGAGCCCACCGCCATGACTGAAGCACAAACCGCCAATCAACCCACACACCCTCTCAACACTTCCCGTGTATACACCTCCACTAACACTGTGACCCTAACGGCAGCTACTGACATCCCCATTCCCCCACTCACACTTTCGGGCAGTTCACATTCACAACTGCACACACCACTGTACACATTCACCACAATCACTGCACCCACAATTCCACTATTCACAATCACTCCCACTACTGCTTCCACTATGGATTTTATGGACATATCACCCTCCACTGCACCTCTCCCTCCCCCCTTACCACCACAATCTCCCATTCCCCCACTACCCACTTCACCACTTTCCAGCACCGCATTCACACTTCCCTTCCCCTTTCCCTTCCCCGCTGCATTTAACACCCTCCGTGCATCCACCCC
The DNA here is from genome assembly GCA_020310875.1 of Ceratopteris richardii. NCBI lineage: Eukaryota > Viridiplantae > Streptophyta > Polypodiopsida > Polypodiales > Pteridaceae > Ceratopteris > Ceratopteris richardii. The sequence goes on from CM035409.1 coordinate 46,458,515, forward strand.
CATTAATAATGTATTTAATAATATGTATCAGTGCATGTCTCAGTTACAACAACACTATCAGCACCTCGATGCTCAGCATACAAGTTTGTTCAGGAGTCATGAAGAGTTACAAGGAAGATTCATTGATTTAGAGAAAGAAAAGCATCAATTACAACAGCAGTTTAGTGCATTGCAAGAACAACATGAGCAACTAGTGGCAAATCCACCGCAGCCAGATGCAGAAGAAAGACAACATATGGATGATTTGCTACACTCACAAATCACAGATAACCTCAAGCTCCGCCGCAACATGGCTCTATTACGGAAGCATATGTTTGCAGCCCTAGAAGAAAATAGACGGCTTCAGACACAAAACGAAGAGAACTTGGAGTTAGCCATGGAAGGTTCCCCACAAGAAATTGACCCGGAGAGATTTAAGGCTATTCCCTCGGACAATATGCAGATCATATTGGAAACCCATGCTGATCTCCTCGAAGCCCATGCAGCCTTAGAAAAGGAAAGAGACGAACTACGAAAGCAATTGGCAGCTCAACCAGCACCACCCAAAGAAGTCCCAACCACAGCTGACACAACTGACGAAGTAGCAGCGCTCAAAGCACAACTCGAAGAATTACAAAAGAAAGTGCTTGTGTATGAACGCCAACCCTCCCCCTTGGTAGAACCAGAACCTGAAGACCTAGTACCAATCGAAGTAGAGGAAACCTTTGAGGACCCGTATGTTCCGATGCCAGCACCTGGGGGCAAGCGAACAGAGGAGGGCATGGACACCCTTGAAATAGAGGCTCCGGAATGGATGCAGAAATTGGAAAAGGTGGCCACAACACATGATGATAGGGTGGCAGTCCAGATAGCATCGATGTCACGCTTAGAAGAGGTGGTCATAAAATCGGACTATTTTAGGAACCTCTCTCATCACAGGTGGATCGGCACCTCTGACGACTTGTACGTTCCTTTTTGTGTCCTAATGGCGGACTATAATGCTGAGATCAAGCACCACACTTCACGGGAACCAACCTCTGCCACACAGTTTGCACCAGACGACCTCCCAGAAAGTGCCAAGCAGGGAAATATTCGCCAACCGACTTGGAGGATTTGGCTGCTTGAAACCTATCCGGAAATGAATCGCACCTGGAATAACATGCCCCTATATATCAAGTACAACCCCTGCTACTGTCCTGTTTTCAGAAGAAGGTCGTGGCCAGAATACACAAAGATGGTGCTGACAACCAAAGGCTGCGAGAAGTGGCTCAACTATGTCTACTTAGCACCCCCTAAAGGCCAACCTACCGTAGGGTATATGATATCGACAATTCGGCATTGGGGTGTCAGGTTCAAAAACATACCAGATGTCATGACACAGATGTGTCTTAAAATTTTTGAACTCATGATAGTCACCTTCCGGACCTTCAAGAATGTTAAGGAACCTCACCTCTCTGCGCTCGGATTCAATGAAGGCAATCAGGATCTTGTTTATGACATGAGCACAACGCCCTCTATTAATGTTGTTTATGCATGGCATGCCCGCATCAAATACCTACCGGCCTGCTTCAAACAGACATTTGAAGAGATGTTTGTCACAGGGTTCTGGGAATATCACTCAGAGATCTTCATTCCCAGGCCCTCACATTTATTACAATTGTTTGCAGTGGAAAAAGCTCTCCACTCAGAAAAGTTACGAATGCCACATCCAGAGGTTCCCGGGCCGGTAGATTGGGATGCTCTACTCACAGACTTGGTCAAAGGATTGAGGATTGCCGAACATCACTTAGCGCAAGACGTCGTCGAATACTACATCCAACGACCCTCCCAACAAGGGTCTGTCAGGGACGACAGACGCGAGAGAGGGGGGAGTGTTAGCAGCAGACAAGGGAGTCAACGACGATTTGGCAAGTAGGCGAATAATTTTCTTCATGAAGAAGCAAGTACGAGCATTCACGCAGATCTAGCACTAAGGCAACCCTTTAATTTTTCAAATCCTTACACAAATTAAAAGTGATTCTCATCACTAACAACCCCTGTAAATACCAGGTTCACCTTTTTGTAGCTCCATTTTGTGCAAGCCGAGGAGTCCTCGAGCTTGAGGAGCCTTAGAAGTAGTTGCTTACCAATTTTCGTATTTTTTAGATCTCGTTTGAGCCCTCAAATAAGCCCTGGAACCTAATTTTTATCTAGGCCGGACACTAGGTCTGGACAGGGCCAAAGCTAGTCAAAAACTATAAAAGGAGCTAGAGAGCTCATTTTTGAGGTTAGCTTGTAATTGAAATGAACTTGTAAGAGCTTTTTGAAAGTAATCTAAGAACTCCATTGCTTCTCACTCTTTGTCTTACCGTGTGTGCGCGTGTGTGTGTATGTGTGTGCATGTTTGTGTGCTTCTCACTCACGCACTTGTGCCGCCACTTGCTCGAGGTCTTCATACCATCCTCACGTCTTCCCGGATTGACATTAAAAGAGATGCTACTCATCACTGAGCTACAGAGTGCTTTTGGAACCCACATATGTAATTGCCCTTGTTGAGTTGCAACTAATTTTTTTGGTACAAAAATTTGTTAGAGATCTTTTGGTTGAGGTGGTCTTGGTTACTGGTTTCTTGTCTTCGCATGGTTGGCTTGCATGAGTGGGAATTGTGTTGGCAAGGCTAGTGGTTGCTCTCCTTTTTGTACCCAGATTTGCTTCATGCCCGTAACTACTGTCTTCTTGACATCTCTCTGTGTATTTGATATAGACGTTGTCCTATACTAATATTTTTGCCTTTTTGGTTGAGTTGTGGTTGTGGCATTAGTCCTTGCACGAGAGGAGGAGTCCGCTTATCCTTGAGCCGGTTCTTCCATGATTGAGTTCTTCTGGAATACAGAGCTTCTAACACATACAACATCTTGTTCATGAAGATTAGTCTTAGAGGAACTAAGAGAGTGTGTGGTGCCATGATCTGTGAGCATGCAATTCTCCAATTCTAATGTAATGCATTGTTCCTGTACCCAAACTTGAAGAAGTTGACTTCTTAGGTTCAAGTTGACTGCATGCTCATAAATCCAATCTTGACCCAAGACAAGTGGCTGTGTAGGGTCTTCATCGTGACACACTAGCATTTTGACTTTCATTGGAATATCTTGAAGGTAGATGGGAAGTTACACCTTGCTGAAACAAGGGGTTTCCACACCTCCCAATCCTATAAGATATGCTTCTATGGGCTTGATGTCCAATTGTAGGCCTTGGCAGTATGAAAGTCTAACTGCACTAGTTGTTGCATCTGAGTCAACCAATGCTCTCACAGTCCTTACACTCTTTCCTTGTCCTACCTCTATGGTCACAAAGGGGCGTCGATCAATGATTCGAGAAGTAATTATGCCCGTTTTTTGGCACATGTCCATGTGATATTTTGGGGCTTTTGGGTTGACATCAAGGCCTAGTCGCCTTAACTTATTTTGCCTTATGTGCTCTCTCACCTCGGCTTGTGCAACTTCTCTGACCCTCAACTCTTCTTCTTTTCACTTCTTAGCAGTGTTGAGTCTCATTAGCATATCCTCCATGAGAGGTTCTTGATATAACTTGACTCTACAACCACTAATATAGTCTGGCAAGATATCACCTTCGAAAGTAGCCCTATGCATGCATACTTGGGAAATGCATTGGAAGAATTATGGTGCAAGAAAGTGAGTCTTGAGCTAAGTGCCCAAGGGTATGCCGACGAAGAGGTCTCCTAATCTATCATGGTTATAGTGTTGTTGAAGCATACACGTCTTACCATGGTGAAAGGTCCCTCGATCTTCATCTCTTTGTGTTGTACTTCCATCATGGTGTTGGACCATTGGCATGTCGTTTTTGTTGATGGATGTCCTTGCTGATGGTTCTTTGATGAGCTTCTTCAAGCACACTGTCTTCTTCATTTCTTTTTTTTGTTTTTTTTGAAACAATGGCAGAAAAAAAGTAGAAAGAGGTTAGTATCAAGAAAATATTTTACATGTGGAAATTGTGTCTCATGTGCATGGGATTTCTCAATTGTGTCTATGCACGGCCATGTAATGTGGCCCTATATAGATGCATACTTTGGAAATGCATGACATGAATGGTGCAAAAGACAAGGTTATGCCAAAGGCACATGGTTGTTGCTAGTCGAGGCTTCTTGGTTTTTGCAGATGTTACTTGCAAACTTGATGAAATCTTTGTTTGGAGGTGGCGATTGGACCTTGAAATGATGTAGTCCTCCCTATAGGAATCCATTTGAAAATAGTAGTTGGCCTTATAGAGATCACCTCTAGCCTCTTCCTCTTTGGATGGTTGCTAAAACTTGGTGTCCAGCGTGGTTGGCTCTTCAGTTCTGTGGAAGTTACTCGTACTTTTGGCTTCCAAACCCATATCCTTGATGATTGTCTTCTTACTTTTGCTGAAGGGTTGAGTTTATCTTCTTTTGTTCTTTGTGCTTGGTTCTTACCGTTTTCTCTCCTTGGCTTCTTTGTTGAGACCTTTTGCATGGTGGAGAGCATAGGCCTTTGTGCATGTAAGAGTGCTTTTGGAACCCACATATGTAGTTGCCCTTCTTGAGTTGCAACTAATTTTTTTGGTACCCAAATTTGTCAGAGATCTTTTGGTTGAGGTGGTCTTGGTTGCTGGTTTCTTGTCTTCCCATGGTTGGCTTGCATGAGGGGGAATTGTGTTGGCAAGGCTGGTGGTTGCGCTCCTTTTCGTACCCAGATTTGCTTCATGCTGGTAACTACTTTCTTCTTGACATCTCTCTGTGTATTTGATATAGTCATTGTCCTATACTAATTTTTTAGCCTTTTTGGTTGAGTTGTGGTTATGGCATTAGTCCTTGCACGAGAGGAGGAGTCTGCTTATCCTTGAGTCGATTCTTCCATTGAGTTCTTCTGGAATACAGAGCTTTTGACACATACAACATCTTGTTCATGAAGATTAGTCTTAGAGGAACTAAGAGAGTGTGTGGTGCCATGATCTGTGAGCATGCAGTTCTCCAATTCTAATGTAATGCATTGTTCATGTACCCAAACTTGAAGAAGTTGACTTCTTAGGTTCAAGTTGACTGCATGGTCATAAATCCAATCTTGACCCAAGACAAGTGGCTGTGTAGGGTCTTCATCGTGACACACTAGCATTTTGACTTTCATTGGAATATCTTGAAGGTAGATGGGAAGTTCCACCTTGCCCAAACAAGGGGTTTCCACACCTCCCAATCCTATGAGATATGCTTCTATGGGCTTGATGTCCAATTGTAGGTCTTGCCAGTATGAAAGTCTAACTGCACTAGTTGTTGTATCTGAGTTAACCAATCCTCTCACAATCCTTACACTCTTTCCTTGTCCTACCTCTATGGTCACAAAGGGGCGTCGTTCGATGATTCGAGAAGTAATTATGCCCGATTTTTGGCACATGTCCATGTGATATTTTGGGGCTTTTGGGTTGACATCAAGGCCTAGTCACCTTAACTTATTTTGCCTAATGTGCTCTCTCGCCTCCGCTTGTGCTTCTTCTCTGACACTCAACTCTTCTTCTTTTCGCTTCTTATCATTGTTGAGTCTCATTAGCATATCCTCCATGAGAGGTTCTTGATATGACTTGACTCTACAACCACTAATATAGTTTGGCAAGATATCACCTTCTAAAGTAGCCAATTGAATTGCACCGCTAGTGGAAATTCTATTAATGATCATGGGTCCATATCCTCGTTTTTCCAACTTATGGGCATGTTGCTTTAGTGTATAAACTAACACTAGGTCTCCCTCTTTCAGTCCCTTATCCTTGATGTGTGCATCAAAATATGCCTTCTGTCTTTTCTTTGTAGCATAGATGCCTGTTGTCGCTCGTAGCCTCGTCTCACCTGAGCATTCTAGATCAAAGATCCTAGAGGACAGCCCATGTCCATTCCACTCGTGCTCTTGTGCTACCTTTAAAGCTGGGATTAAGAAGTCTAATGGTAGCACAGCATTCTGTCTGAAGACCATCTGAAATGGGGTGGCATTGAGCACAGATTTGTAGGCAACTCGATAAGCAGCATGATGAAGTTGTAGAGTGTTTATTATCTACCAGTTTTGTCAACACATTACATAGGATCTTATTTGTGCTCTCGGCTTGTCTGTTAGCTTGTGGATGATAGGGGGCGGACTTCTTATGTATCACCAAGAATTCTTGGAGAAGATTTTCAATGACTTCATTCAAGAAGTGTGTACCTCTATCACTTATTAACTCTATTGGAAGTCCATATCTAGTGAACATGTTCTCAAACAAGAATTTAGCCATCATTTGAGCATCATTCTTTGTCATGGCTTTTACTTCTACCCACTTTGTAAGGTAATCGGTGGCTACAATAATGTATTCGGCATGGGAGTTTCTTGATGGGGGGTTAATGGGACCTACAAAGTCCATACCCCACTTCGAGAATGCACGTCCTCCCATCATTGGTCTCAAAGACATCTCATCTTTTCTTATCAGATATTGTGCACATTGGCATGTGTCACAATTCTTCACATAAGTATGTGCATCCATATGAAGAGTGGGCCACCAAAGTCTTGAGAATAGAATGGTCTTGATTACTCTGTGAGGCACAAAGTGTCCACCCGCAACACCATTGTGTGCAGTTTCTAAAACTTTCAAGTAGTCTGATTCATGAACGCACAATCTTAAGTATCCATCTTTGCCTCTCCGATATAGGTTGTCTCATACTAAGGCATAGTCTTGAGCCTCTTGCTCCATGCTCCGTTTTCTTGCTAGACTAGCCTCGCGTGGTAGTGTTCTTGATCTCATAAATTCTACCAATGGAACATTCCAATCTGGAATTAAGGACATGTGGTAAAGGGTAGCATGCTCCACTGGGGGTCTCTCTTTGCACACTGGACAATTTCTCTATTCATGCTAGGCCAATACACTCCTAACCATTTCAGATTCTGCAATGTTCATTGTTTAGAGTAGTGATTTCCTAGAAATCCTTCATGGGCTTGTTGCAACCAATTGCTATGTTCATCATCCTTGACATAACAAGCTAATACACCATTTGTATCCTGTTTGTAAATGCTTCCTGCCAATATTTGATATTTTTGTGATTTTACAATTTCATCTTTTTTACATTCTTATTTGCGGGTCTGAAGGTTAGGATAGGTACTAACTTATTTGCCCATTTGGGAACAACTTCTAAATTGAGCAAATAAGCATCGGGTAGTTCATCAGACACTCCTTGCGATGGCTCTCCTAAAATAATGCGAGAAAGATGGTCTGCCCTAAGTGTTGGTGCATTTTGCCCAAGCCTACATGCTTGATATGCTTGATATTATCCTCATTTGTAAGTCACATGAGTAGTCATGTGAACACCTCTTATAAAAGAGTTCATTTTTTATCTCTTGTAATTGAAAAAAGAAAAAGGAAAAGGATGGCTTACCTCATGCATGATGTAAAAGCAATTTCGTGGCTCTAACTACCAAAACCCATGACTTTTTGAGTTGAGGGAATATCTCCTAACTTTGGGGATCACTTTTAGGTGGAGCCATTCGAATTCGAATTCAAAACTCCCTCCAAGAATAGCTATAAAAGGAGCAAGAAGGAAGAGGCGATTAACGAGATTGAAGAGCTTACTCCATATCTCTATCATTCTACTCCCATTGTGCAAAGATTCATTGCCAATGTGGTTGTAATCATATGTGAATCTATACATTTATCATCATCTACTTCTTTGTTTTGTTCTCTGCTATACTCACTCAGAGCAGTATCTTCAGAAGGTCATATCTCGAGTTTTACTAAACCTTTTCCAGTGATTTAACTTGCATTGGATAGCTCTTACTGTCTAGTTTCTGCACGTCAATTTTCAATGTCATTGGATGTATAGTTTTGGAGATACCTGCATTTTACTGCTCACTAGTCTATCTCTACAGAGCCCCGAGAATGGTGGGCATGTTCCAGAAATTGATAAATCTTGTTCTCAGTGCTCAGTCCATCATTTGAAGTGTTTTAACTTGGATTGGGAAGCTTGCTAAGTCTATTTGGTATGCCCAAAAGGAATTTTCTAATTCCTACCAGGTTGAGAGCATTGTTCATCTTTTCCAGCAGGTGTATGTCCAAAAATAGCAAGTTTTGGGAGCTAGTCATTTCGCAACTAGTCAGTCTTGACTTAAACTTTTGGGATACATGTTCCAAAGTACTTGGCTGATATTTTGGTGGATTTAGGAAGCTCAAAGGGTCTTCTAGTCATCTCTGAAGTTTCAGTTGGCTGGTGTGAAGCTAGTTGTAGCAGCACCAACTCATCTTTGGATTGCATCCACCATCTCTCTTCACAGTGGTATCAGAGCATAGTCAAGCAACATGGGAGATGGATTTCCATCAACAATTGACAAATTGGATCAAAAAAACTACCCGGCATGGTCTCTAAGGATGGAGGCTTACCTTCAAGGGAGGAATCTATATGGATTCATGTCCGGAGATGAAACAATGCCAACCATGAGGAACAAAGGGCAACCATCACATGAGGAAGTGGAAGGACTTTCGAATTGGTGTTCGAAGGATGCACTTGCAAGGTCCTATATTCTAAACTCAATCTCTGATTTTCTTTTACCTCATGTCAAGGGATGCAAGACATCAAGAGAGACCTGGAATGCACTTGCTTCTTTCTTCTCTTCCAACACTCGAGCAAGGAGGAACCAATTGTGGATGGAGTTCACAACAATGAAGAAAAGCCCGAAGCAAAATGTGACTGATTATGTCACAAAGATGAAGGAGATTTCCGACCAACTTGGAAGCATTGGAGAGGTAATTGAAGAGGAGCAAATCATAAGACAAATCATGAATGGAATCAAAGCAGACGACAAGTGGGAGTCATTCACAACAGCCATGGATTTATACATGGATATGCATGTACCCGACCTCAACACACTCATGGGCCAACTCTTCACTCATGAAGCAAAGATTAGCAAAGGTGGTGAGTCCTCAAGAGGTAATCAAACTTCTGCCTTATATTTTGATAAAGCTAAGGTCAAGGACAAGTCAAAGAATAGGAAGAATGAAGATGAAGGTAGCTCTTTCCAAGCAAACTTTGCAGGTAGAGGAAGAGCTAGAGGAAGAGGCAAAGGTGAAAAGCAAGGCAGAGGGAGATTCCAATCATCTCAACCTTGCAACATATGTGGCTTATCTAACCATACTACTGAAGAATGTTTCAGGAACCCGAGGAACTCAAGAGGAAGAGGATTCAATAGAGGTGGCTATGGATCAAATAGAGGTAGATACAATGGAGGCTACAACAACAACAACTACTACAACAACAATTACAACAACAACAACAACTATCAAAGTGGCCATAGAGGAAGAAGAGATTACAATAACTATGCAGAGGACCAAAGTCAAGAAGATTCATTATTGATTATGAATCTATCAGCGAAGAAGGGTAAGGATGATGATCACATATTTTACATTGATTCGGGATGCTCGAACCATGTAGCAGGAAATGTGGCTTTACTTTCTGATTTGGAAGATCCTCATAACAAGCATGAAGTGCAGACAGGAGATGACACAAAGCACTTAGTGGAGAAGATAGGTAATGTGAAGACATCAGATGGGAATATGAACCTCTTAAGCAAAGTCTTGTATGTCCCTACAATTACCAAAAATTTAATAAGTGTTGGACAGATTGTTGAAAAAGGATTGTATGTTAGATTCAATCGATTTGGAGCATATGTTGAAGACCCAAGGCAAGGCTTTTGAAGGATTGCCAAAGGAGAAAAGACAGGAAGGCTTTTCACTTTTGACGTGGAAGATACAAAGAACATAGCTTTGTTTAGCTATGGATCTCAAACTCTAACAGAGTTGGAGATATGGCACAAAAGGCTTGCTCACATTGGTGAGAGGACACTCAAACAGATTTGCAAGGACCAAAGTGTACTTGGTTTGCCTAATATCACAAGGCAACACATGATTTATAAGTGTGAAGCTTGTCAACTCAGCAAGGCTCATAGACAACCTTTCAATAAGAAAGGATATATGTATCAAAATCCTTTGGATCTAGTGCACACGGATCTGTGGGGTCCAAGTAAGGAGCCATCTATATCAGGCTCACGATATTATGTGTCTTTCATAGATGATTGTAGCAGGTGGACCATTCTGTTTTTCATGAAGCACGAGGAGAAGTGTTTAATTGCTTTAAGAAGTATATTGCTCTTCTTGAAAACCAAACAGGTAGGACTTTGAAATGACTCAGATCAGATGGTGGAGGAGAATACTTCTCTTCTGAATTTGATGCCTTCTTGCATGAAAGAGGCAATAAAAGGGAAGTCACTACAAGGTATACACCCGAACTCAATGGTGTAGCAGAGAGGAGGAACAGAGCTATTGTCGAAGCAGCAAGGTCCATGCTCAACGAAAAGGGATTGCCAAACTACCTATGGGCAGAGGCTGTGTCTACAACCACATATCTCATAAATAGACTTCCATCTAAGTCACTAGATGGAACCACTCCATATGAAGTGTGGAATGGAAGAAGACCTAGTCTAGAGCATTGCAAAATCTTTGCATGCTTAGCCTATGCTCACATTCCTTCTCAAGTAAGAGGGAAATTGGATCCCAAGGCAGAGAAATGTCTATTCATTGGTTATGATCAAAACCAAAAAGGATATAGATTGTACAATCCAACCAATAAAGGATTTTCTGTGAGTAGAGATGTAATTTTTTATGAAAACAAATCATGGTTTGATGATGACAGGAAAGTGAAGTTGCCTTATGACTTGGATGAAGATTTTCCATCACTTCAACCAAAGGAGCCAAAGCAGATTGAAGAAAGTGATTCGGAGATTGACCTAGAAGACTTGGAAAGACTAAAGCTATGGAAGAACAAAGGAAAAGCAAATATGCAAGATGCTACATATGGACCCGAGAGCTCACATCAACCACTTAGAAGGTCTTCGAGGGAGAAGAAGAAACCAGAGAGGTTTGGTTATGATACTTCTTTGGTCACCAAGCACTCAATCTACATTGCAAAGGATTCAACCAATGAAGAACCTACCACATTTGAAGAAGCACAAAGCAAGAAAGCTTGGAGAGATGCAATGGATGAAGAAATGGAAGCCTTGAAGGAGAATGACACTTGGGAGCTTGTACCTAACAAGCCATCTATGAAGATAATCGGATCTCGATGGATATACAAAATCAAGAGGAATCCAGATGGAAGTATAAATAGACACAAAGCAAGGTTAGTTGCTAAAGGGTTTGCTCAAACCCATGGTATTGATTATGAGGAGACTTTCTCTCCTGTTGCAAAAATGCCTACAATTAGGGTTCTCATTAGTCTTGTTGCATCTAGAAATTGGAATCTTTATCAACTTGATGTAAAGAATGCTTTCTTGAATGGATGGATTTCTGAGGAAGTGTATATGGCACAACCTCCTGGATATGAGGATGCACATCATCCTAACTATGTATGCAAACTAAAGAAAGCTTTGTATGGATTGAAGCAAGCTCCAAGAGCTTGGAATTTCAGATTGGTGACTTATTTGCAGGACCAAGGATTCAAAGCTAGCAAGGCGGATACCTCTTTGTTCATAAAGAGGAATGGATCTGAAGTGATCTATTTATGTGTGTATGTTGATGATGTTATTATCACAGCCAATGATCTTGAAGGAATCAAACAGGTAAAGAGTCAAATGAAGGAGGAGTTCAAAATAAGTGACCTCGGACCACTCACTTATTTTCTTGGATTGGAGTTGATCTACACAGATTCAGGTATATACATCACACAAAGGAAGTATGTGAATGACATGCTCGTCAAGTTCAAGATGGAAAATACCAAGTGTGCAGGTACACCTATGGAGCAAAATCATAAGCTTAGTGCTTATGAAGGAGAGCCAATTGAAGACATCACAAGCTATCAAATCTTGGTTGGAAGTTTGAACTATGCAACACTCACAAGGGTGGATATATGCTATAGTGTTAGCATATTGAGTCAGTTTATGCATAAGCCGAGAAGACCACATATGGAAGCGGCCAAGAGAGTCCTCAAGTACCTAAAGGGAACCATGAACGAAGGTTTGTTCTATTCATATACTTCAGATATTGAGCTAAAGGTCTACTCAGATGCAGATTGGGCCGGATCTAAAGATGATAGAAGAAGCACATCAGGGTATATATCATTTGCAGGTTCAAAAATCATTTCTTGGTCATCGAAGAAGCAACCAACCGTGGCATTATCTTCTATTGAAGCAGAATATAGAGGTTTGGCTAATGCAACTCAAGAAATCATGTGGTTAAAGTCTTTGTACACAGATCTTGGACTTCATTCTTCAACACCTCATATTTTTTGTGACAACACAAGCTCACTACATCTAGCAGCTAATCCGGTATACCATGCTAGAACCAAGCATATTGAAGTCCACTACCATTACGTAAGGGAGAAGCTAATGAGCAAGGATATTCAACTATCCTATGTCTCTACAGATATGCAATGTGCCGACATGTTGACTAAAGCTCTTGATGGTACAAAATTAAGTAGATTCAAGTTGATGATTGGCTTGCAGGAAATCAAGGATAATTGAAGACTTATTTGAAGGCCAAGCATGTAAGGCTTGAGGGGGAGCTGTTGGTGCATTTTGCCCAAGCCTACATGCTTGATATGCTTGATATTATCCTCATTTGTAAGTCACCTGAGTAGTCATGTGAACACCTCTTGTAAAAGAGTTCATTTTTTATCTCTTGTAATTGAAAAAAGAAAAAGGAAAAGGATGGCTTACGTCATGCATGATGTAAAAGCAATTTCGTGGCCCTAACTACCAAAACCCATGACTTTTTGAGCTGAGGGAATATCTCCTAACTTTGGGGATCACTTTCGAATTCAAAACTCCCTCCAAGAATAGTTATAAAAGGAGCAAGAAGGAAGAGGCGATTAGCAAGCCTTGTACGTGACCACTTCATGTCATTTTGTAGAGATTGAAGAGCTTACTCCATAGCTCTATCATTCTACTCCCATTGTGCAAAGATTCATTGCCAATGTGGTTGTAATCATATGTGAATCTATACATTTATCATCATCTACTTCTCTGTTTTGTTCTCTGCTATACTCACTCAGAGCAGTACCTTCAGAAGATCATATCTCGAGTTTTACTGAACTTTTTTTAGTTATTTAACTTGCGTTGGATAGCTCTTATTGTCTAGTTTCTGCATACCAATTTTCAAGGTCATTAGATTTATAGTTTTGGACATATCTGCATTTTACTGCTCACTGGTCTATCTCTACAGAGCCCCGGGAATGGTGGGCATGTTCCAGAAATTGATAAATCTTGTTCTCAGTGCTCAGTCCATCATTTGAAGTGTTTTAACTTGGATTGGGAAGCTTGCTAAGTCTATTTGCTATGCCCAAAAGGAATTTTTCTAATTCCTACCAGGTTGAGAGCACTGTTCATCTTTTCCAGCAGGTGTATGTCCAAAAATAGCAAGTTTTGGGAGCTAGTCATTTCGCAACTAGTCTGTCTTGACTTAAACTTTTGGGATACATGTTCCAAAGTACTTGGCTGATATTTTGGTGGATTTAGGAAGCTCAAAGGGTCTTCTAATCATCTCTAAAGTCTCAGTTGGCTGTTGTGAAGCTGGTTGTAGCAGCACCAACTCATCTTTGGATTGCATCCACCATCTCTCTTCACACTAAGGTGGGTCCTACCTTTCCTAACTACCACTTCAAAATCATCCTCCATTGGTAAGAGTAACCATCTTCCTAAGCATGCTATATTGCAAGGTTTATTGACCAAGTATAACAGAGTTGGATGATCCGTGAAAAAATTGAACTTGTTGGTCAATAGATAGTGTCTAAACTTCCTCACAGCATATACCATGCATAAGCCTTCTCGCTCAGTTGTGGTATAGTTTCTTTCAACAACGTTCAATTGCCTACTAACATATGCTATAGGAAAGTCTAGATTTCCTTCACCTGTGGATTGTGACAACACACATCCTATTGCATAATTGGATGCATCCATGTGGACATGGAATGGCTTATTCCAATCAGGAGTGGTCAATATTGGTGTTGTGCACAAACGTCTCTTCAGCTCATTGAAGGTATTCTCACATTCATCGTTCCACTCAAAATTTTTCAGCAAGGCATAAAGAGGTTTTGCTATGATCGCATACATGTGGATAAACCTATGGTAATATCTGCAATGGCCCATAAAGGCTTGTACCTCTTTAACGTTCATTGGCCTTGGAAGCTCAGCTATAGCTCTTACTTTATCCTCATCTGTTGATATTCCATTCTTTGAAACAATATGACCTAAGATTTTGCCTCGACGTACCATGAACACACACTTCTCTGGGTTCAGAAACACTCGATATTCTCTACACTTGTTGAAGATCTATCTGAGCTCAGGGATGTGGTATCTTCTATCTTGGGAATGAGCACATAAATCATCTGTTGATATATTTAGGTAGTGATGTGTGTGAACACTCTAGGACCATCGGGGCACTTTTTTCCCTCTTTAGGAGGTTTTTTTCCCCCGGCTTGTATATACGCCTATTGCCCTAATGGGCTACTTATCTTTGTACATTCTCTAGTAATACATTCAGTATTGTGTGTTGTGCTCAAAGCTTCTTCTTCTTCCTTGTGTTGTTCGCGTGCTTCCGCAGACGTCTAACTCCAACAATTGGTATCAGAGTAGGTCGTCGCTTCATCTAGGGCGCCATCGACACTCCTCCATTTGCAATCTCAGAATCGCACGAATTTTGGTGAGCATACTGAGCATGTTTCCGAGATCAAAACTGCTTTGCTATGTGGTGCTGAAATTGTGATTTGAGCTCATTTTGGCCTCTGAATGCACTATCGCAGTACTTGTGCAGGCTATTTCATCTTTTTGTGCCAAAGGTATATACCAGTTTCTGATCGCCAGTATAAGTGCCTCGAAGTCTGCTATAGGTCTAGCAGAATTTGTTTGGGCACTTCTGTTCAACTTTTGGAGATACAGTCAATTTTCTGCATCAAATGTATTCCGTATGTTGGCTATTGAGGATAAGTTGGATGGTACCAACTACTCGTTATGGGCTTATATGATGCGACATGTGTTGGTTGCAAAATGAATATGGAACATTGTACAGGGTGTCGAAAAACATCCTATCACACCTGCAACTGTTACAACTGCAAGCACTGAAGCTGATGTAGAAGGTGTCGAAGATGATGATATTTTGCCTATTCCTATTTGTGCTACGGTTTCTACTGCACCTATTGCAGAGCAGATTCGCTGGGATGGCAGAGATGCCCAAGCACATGCATTGATAGCTTTGTCTGTCAAACGTGCCATTATTCCTCACATTCGCTCTTGCAAAACAGCTAAGGATGCATTGTACCAAGCTAGGAATGAGGCTTGTGTTGCTTACCTCCGAAAACAGTTGGAGAGTGAGCACATGAAAGAAGGTGATTCTATGGACAGTTTCCTAAAATGTCAAAGACTTGATGGAACAGTTGATTTCTGCTGATGAGGTTATACCAGATAGCTCACTTGTGCAGACCGTTTTGAATGGTCTTCCTGATTCATATCAGAGTTTTGCTTCTACTCTTCGGTTGATGATGAAAGGTAATCCAAATGCCTTATCATTTAAGGAGTTAGTCTCTATTCTGTTGCGGGAAGATCAGTCTAGGCAGAACAGGTCCATTATGCGAGTTGTAGATCAAGCTTTCGTGGCTAGTCAGAAGGGCAAAGGAAAATGGAGCTCTTCAACTACTAAGCAGAAATCTGCTAATTCTGCATGTTCGAAGAAGGAAGATAAAGATGAGAAGAAACCAGAAAAGCAAAAAAAAATTTCTAAGTACTGTAAAGGGAATGATCATATCATAAAGAACTGTCCAAAACTGGCTACTAAAGAGGTAAAGAAGAAAGAGGATGGAATGGTTGTTGAAGAGGCCTCTACACCAAAAACAGAGTCTGCTAATCTTGTGCAGGAAGAAGAATGGGCGTTTACTACTGTCTACAATTTTGACCCATCTTCTCATGAGCAGTGCATGTCTGCAGTAGACTCAGATGTTTGGTATTTTGATAGTGAGGCAACCAAACATATTACCTCGAAGTGCAGTTTCTTCTCTTCACTTGAGCCTGCCCCTACAGGGAATACTGTTACATGCGCCAACAACTCCTCTTATCCTGTTATGGGAGTTGGTAAGATCATTTTGACTACTGCTGATGGTAGTTCTTTCACTTTGTCAGATGCTTTATTTGTGCCAGGGATCAAGAAGAACGTGTTATCAGTTTTTGCATTAGCCAAGATTGGTTTGGTTGTGAAATTTGTTGATGACAGGTGTACAGTTCATGATCTGTCAAATGGCGATGTGATTATTGCTTCTATTATTTTATGTAGTGGGCTGTATAAGCTCATAGACTATGAAAGATTTGTAAATGATTTGCCATGTGCAGTAAATGATTCTCAGGCCATGTCAGATGCAACGCTTTGGCATGCACGCTCTGGCCATCTGAATTTTGCTAGTTTGCTACGCCTGCAGAAATATGAAGTGGTGTCCTCTTTTCCCAAACTTGAGGCACCTGGGAAACATGTTTGTGAAGGCTATATTTTGGGCAAAATGCAGCGTTCGTCTTTTCCAAAAGATGGTTCAGTTCGAGCTATGCAGAAATTGCAGCTTGTACATACTGATGTATGTGGTCCTATGCAGACACCTTCTTTTGGGAATCATCTTTACTTCGTGACTTTCATCGATGATTTTTCCAGGCATGCATGGGTATATCCATTAAAGGCAAAGTCCGAAGTGTTCATGTGCTTCAAAATTTTTTTGGTTTTGGTTGAAAATCTGTCAACATGTAAAATGTGCACCCTCCGTTCTGATCGAGGGGGGGGAATATATGTCTTCTGATTTTAATGCATTTCTGGCTAAACGTGGGATAAAACACCAGAGTACAGTGCCATATACACCTCAACAGAATGGAGTTGCTGAACAAAAGAACAGGTCACTCATGGAGATGGCGATGTGTATGGTCAAGAGTCAGGCTTTACCACATAGTTTCTGGCTTGAGGTTGTCATGTATGCAGCATATGTACTGAATAGGTGTCCCACTAAAGCACTACAGTCTATCACTCCATATGAGGCTTGGCATGACCGCAAGCCATCAGTTGCTCATCTGCGTGTTTTTGGTTGTTTGGCATATGCATTAGTGCCTGAACAACATCGCAAAAAGTTAGATGATAAAGCAGTAAAATGTATTTTTCTTGGGTACAGTTCTGAAAGTAAAGGCTATTGTCTGTATCATCCACTGACTAAATGCATTCTGGTTAGCCGTGATGTTGTTTTTGTGGAGGATGCTATTCAGCCATTGCTTTCATGTACTAAGGAGACATCTGTTAGCTCCAAAGATATGTATGATACTTTGCTACCTCTTTTTACAGGTGGACAGTCTAGTGTTGGTCCTAATGAGGCAACTTCTCAGCCTTTGTAGGTTTCATGTGATGATGCAGATCATTCCATTTCTGATGCAGATTTACATGATGCACTTATTGATGAGAGAGCTGATATTAAGCAGGCAAGAACTATGCCAAAATGGCTGGTGCTGACCTTGTGTGATAGCAAATTAGATGCACCTCTGTCATATCGTACTCGATCACACTCTCATAGTGCCTCTTTTGCATCAGATTGCTATGCTATGGCTGCATCTAGTCTATGTGATGAGACTGAGCCCGTTTCGTTTGATGAAGCATAAAATTCAAAAAACTGGATGGTTGCTATGCAATCTGAATATGATGCAATAATGAAGAATGGTACTTGGTCTTTATGTGACTTGCCTCCTAGCAAGAAGGCATTGGCACTAAGTGGGTATACAAGCTGAAGCGTAAACTTGATGGTATAGTTGACAAGTATAAGGCTAGGCTTGTTGCAAAGGGTTATGCACAGGAAAGAGGCATTGATTTTGATGAGACCTTTGCACCTACATGCGGTATGACTACTGTTCGGAGCACCTATGCACTTGCGGCCCATCATGGTTGGAATGTACATCAGCTGGACATTAAAACAGCATTTCTGAATGGTGATTTGCATGAAGAAGTGTATGTTTTTCAGCCCTGTGGCTTTGTGCAAAAAGGGCATGAAAACCAGGTGTGCAGATTAAAGAAGGCATTATATGGATTAAAGCAAGCACCACATGCTTCGTATGAGAAGATACATGCCTATCTGATTTCACATGGTTTTGAGAACAGTCCAACTGAAAGCACCTTATATGTTAAGTGTGCTAATGATGTGCTTCTGATCATTGTTGTCTATGTTGACGACATGTTGCTCACTTGTCCTATTGAGAAGCATATTGCTGATTTTAAGGCTGATTTGCATGCCTCATTTGAGATGTCTGATTTGGGGCATTTGCATCCTTATTTGGGCATTCAATTTATGCATGTTGATGGTGGAATGTCTTTGTGTCAAACAAAATATATTGACACGTTATTGCAGCATTTTGGCCTTGAAGACTATAAGCCTATTGCCACTCCTATGGAGAGAGGTTTACGATGGAGTCTTCATGATGCTGGAGATGCATTTGATGTTGTTCTCTATCAGTAGGCTGTTGGATGCTTGATTTACTTATGCATTACTTGGCCAGATATTCAGTTTGTTGTCTCACAGATGAGCAGGTTTATGCATTGCCCAGGAGTCAAGCACTGGCAGGCCGTTAAGCGTATCTTTCACTACTTGAGTGGTACTCAGCTACTTGGGTTGTTTTATCCCAAGGGGGGATCACTACCGCCAGATTTGCATGCTTTTTCTGACTCTCATTGGGCTGGTTGCTATGACACTCGTGTGTCCACTAGTGGCTTTTGCTTCATGCTTGGTAGCTCATGTATATCTTGGTTGAGCAAGAAGCAGCCTACTGTGGCCACTTCCAGTTGTGAGGCTAAGTATAGGGTTGCTTTCACAGTGACTATTGAGTGTGTGTGGCTCAGATTCCTTATGGTTGATTTGGGTGTTGGTCAGTCTTCTGCCACCACCATCTTCACTGACAGTCGGAGCGCATTGGCAGTTGCGAGGAACCCTGTGTTCCATGCTCGCACTAAGCACATTGAGGTGCATTATCATTATGTCAGGGAGAGGTTCTCTGCTGGGGAGATCAGCTTGGCATATGTGCCCACGCACGAGAACATTAAAGACCTTTTCACGAAGGCTCTGCCTGGGGAGAAGTTTGAAGCTTTCTGCAAAGCTTTGGGCTTACTTCCTTTTGTGGAGTGATTTCCACATAGCTTGGCACTTCCTTATACATGAGTGCCAGCTACTCGTTCACTGCATCACTCCCAGGGGGGATTTGTTAAAATATTTAGGTAGTGATGTGTGTGAACACTCTAGGACCGCCGGGGCACTTTTTTCCCTCTTTAGGAGGTTTTTTCCCCCCGGCTTGTATATACGCCTATTGCCCTAATGGGCTACTTATCTTTGTACATTCTCTATTAATACATTCAGTATTGTGTGTTGTGCTCAAAGATTCTTCTTCTTCCTTGTGCCGTTTGCGTGCTTCCAAAGACGTCTAACTCCAACATCATCCACATATACTTCTAAGCTCTTTCGGAAGAAATCTTTGAAGACATGACACGTGAGCCTTTGAAATGTTGCAGGTGCATTGTGAGCCCAAATGGCATCACACAAAATGCAAAGATTCCCCACTCTGTGACAAAAGCTGTTTTGTGTTGATCTTCTGGGGCAATGGCTACTTGATTGTAACCTGGAAATCCATCAAGGAAACTATAAACTTCCTTGCCTGCAACACGCTCCAATAAATGTTCAGTGATTGGAAGCGGATAACTATCTCTGATTGTAGTGGCATTAACTTTTTTAGGGTTAATACACACTCGCAACTTTCCATTCTTTTTGGGCACCACTACAATGGGGGACACCCATTGAGTATGCTCAATCTCATAGATAAATCCATCTTCAATCAACCTATCAATTTCTTGTTTTATTTTAGCTACATAAGTGTCATTATATGTGTAGGGCTTTTGTTTGGTGGGTTTGGCATCCGCAGTCATGGGGATAGTATGAGAGCAAATTTTTGGATCTACTCCCTTCAAGTCTCTATAGTGCCATGCAAACACGTCCCTATATTCCCTTAATAGAGCTACAAGCTCCACTTCTTCTTTTACACTTAGGTCCTCTCCTATGTATGTACATCACTCTTCATTCTCTTCAATGGTTACTACAATTTTTTTAGTCTTTTCTTTGTTATCATATGCTTCCCCTATGATGGCCTCTCTCTTAGGCATTCGTACCAAAATTTTCCAATCTTCCACTTCGTATTTCTTGAAATTTTCTGGTACTTCGAACAATGATTCCTCCTCTTCTTGTTTTACTACCTTTCTTTTATTTTTCTTTTGACCTCCTTCACTTCCATCCTATGAATTTAGAGTTTTAATGCTTGTGAGAGGTTCTTCTTCTTGTTCGTTAAATACTCCTACATCTTCTAGATAGTGCTTTTTTGAATTAAAGTAACTATTCATTACAATGGACTCTAGATCATCGTCATTTTCTTCTTCTTCTATGATATCACTAGGGTCACATTCTTCCAAGAAGGGATGACACATGAACATTGAGATATCATAACCCTCCTCATCACAATGAGGTGTCCATTGTTCTTCATTGACTGCAATGTCCATGGTAGCTAAGATTTCTGCCCAACCATGAGGCTCAAATTCCTCATCTGGAAATATCATCGGTGTATAGGCTTGGGTCTTTAATGGGTCTATCTCTTGGAGAAGTTCCTTCTTCTCTTGCTTTTAAGCATCTTTCCTCTTCCTCTGCGACCTTGCACATCCACAAGTGAGTATCTTCATGCAGCCATGATGGATCAGGTGAACTTCCAGAATGCATAGAGATAGAATCTTCTTTTGCTTTGTGGATGGTATTCCATTGTAGGGGTGGTACATCTCTGAAGGTGTAATCCTTCAAATTGACCTTGTTGGTGACCCCTAAGTGTTGTAAGTACAAGGAGTTGGTTCCCCAATCTTGTACTATTTGCAGTTGTCGTAGGAAGGGTCGTCCTAGGATCATCTTGTAGACATTATTTTTCTCAAAGTCACATATAGCAAATGTGTGTTCAAACTCTACACCACAAGTGGTTAGAGTTATCCCTTCGAGCAATCCTAGAGGTCTTTCAAAATGACCGTCTACCATTTGAAGCTTCATTCTAGTTGGTCTTAATGTGGGTTTGCCCCATCGCTTCCACAAGGAGGTGGTCATAATAGCAACACCAACACCTAAATCTACGATTGCTTTGGTTATGTAACCCTGGTAGGTGATCAAAAGATAAGTGTTACCTTCTTCACCTTCACTCATGTCTCCTATTTTATCGAGAGGTATCTCTGGAAATTCTTGCTTAGGGCCTACTTTTGGAATTTTGGAATCAAGGTCTAGAACTTGATCCTTTACATGATTCCATAGCTCAGGTTTTGCTTTGAGCTGCTCTTCTACAATGAGATGGCACTGAACCTTAGTGTTCTTCATGACGTCAGTGTTTCTTGGAACCACTGAGTCTTCATTTCTTACCAATATTGTGGGAGCTCTAATCTGAAGAGATTCAGATTCCCATGGGCCTGTGAATTGAGGCAACTCTTGTAAAGAATTAGATTCAAAATATAATCTCTCATCTTCTTGTTGTTCTACTTGGTCACCATAAATAGATGGAATGTCTTGGGGAAATTGATCATGAAGATCATCAATTTCAGGAATAGGAGGGAGATTACCCTTCTCCTTCGCCTATTTCTCTTCTTGTATTTCCTACAAGAACTCTTGAGAGTACTGTTGAATTGAAAGAGGTGCTCCCTCATCCACGAAATCAAGAACATAAGCTTTCCTTGGAGGTGAGCTTTCTCTTTCAACCAGTGGTTGAGCCTGCGGAGGTAAAGAAAACTGGGCTCTCAGTATTCTAGCTCCCAATTTTGTTCCATAACTGGTGTCTCATATTGATATGGAGAGGTCTCACTTTGCTCAGGTGAATCTATGTAATAAGCTTGTGAATGATCTTCATGGAAGTAGCCTGAACCATGAGCATGAGAGTCATTTTCTGAGACCAATGGGGTTAGTGGCACCAATGCTCTATTAAGGATCTCCTCTACCATTGCATACTTAACTGGGATCACATTGGCAAGAGCTGGTGGTCGATTTCCTAGGATTGGTTGTGGCACGTATGGTGCCTGGTATTGTTGTTGTGGTCTATAATATGGTTGCTGGTATTGATTTTGATACCTACCCTATTGGTAAGATTGCTGAAAATTTTGTCAGATAGCCTGCCTGTTGTATGGACAATCTTGAGCCGTATGGTTCGTGTATTTTCTCTCAATAGTGTAGTATAGAGCATTAGGGTTTCCTTGGGGCTGAGTCATCATCAGGCAAACATTAGCCATGTGGTCTCCTCCACAGTTGTAACATCGCTTCAATGAGGTGACCCTTGATGTTTGTCTATTTTGGACTCCTAGTTTCTTGGCAACGTGCTCAGCTATCTCGTCTATCTCAGTGGAGCTTCTGGAGGTACGACTAGAGGAAGTATCAGAATCCTTGTATAGTTTGGACAGTCCTAACTCCTCACCCAAGTTGTCTTCTATGTCAATACACATCTGCACACACTCTTCTATGGATCTAGGCTCTTTCAAGTACACATATGATCTTAACTTGGTGCTCAGTAAGCCATCTAAAAACAAGGCCACTTGTTTTGTTGTTGTGGGTAATTGTGGCACAGGGCATCTTTCCAAGTAAATTTTAAACCGTCTTCCTGCAAGCTGCACTGTTTCTTGGGGTTTCTGCTTAAAGTTGTGGATCAAGGATGATGTGTTATGCCTGATACCACTCTTGGAAAATTCTACAATGAATTCTTCTAGCAATTGACCTATCCCTCGGTAGTTACGGCTATTCAAGGGTTAAAACCAAGCCAAGGCAGTACCCTTAAGAGTCAAACCAAATGCCTCAAACTGTGTGAACAAGTCCTCAACCTGCTAAGCTCTTAACGCTTGTTTGAACTCTACCACATGATCATAAGGGTCTCTGAATCCACCAAAATAGTTCTTCATTGCCTTAACCACCTGAAAAGGTCTAAGGGTTCTTGAGTGCTCTCGAGGTCTAGGCAATGAAAAATCATTTTCATCTCTTTGATGCCTATGTGCTCTATGTCTCTCCTTTTTAGGTCTTTCACCTTCATGTCCTGATCTATCTCTGCCCACTGTATGTGCAAAGCTCACCTCGAGTCTCTCTCTGGCTCTTTCCCACTAGGTTTCATGAGCCTTGGATGATCCAGCTCCTTGGATACCATGGGAAATGCTAGATCTTAGTGGAGGGAAAATTGATTCACCCTACCAAGTGTAGGCATGCCTATCTTGCTCTGTTACCAAGAACATTTTCTCGGATGTGTTATCCAGATATACCACTTTGCTTGGTGTCTCAGGATCTTTGAACTCGTAGATGGTGACTATTGGGCTAGGTTGATCTGGTTGAATCTCCAAAAGGCTTCCTCTATTTCTCTATTGAAGAACAATTCTATGCTTTTGTTGTCTTGGGAAATCCACTCTGGAGTAATTACCCCAGTCAAGACTGACTTACCTCTGGGAGTCTTGGGTTCTCCTCCTAGGTCTCCTTGCTCTAGGTCTCCCAACTTGTTCTCAGGGATGATATTTCCAAACTCATCTGTCCTGTCAGGTACACTAGTCATCACATACATGGTTCCTTCCTTATCAATGTAGGACCCCTCTTCGAACTTGACCACTGGGTGTTCAGTCCAAAGGGTTGATCTGGTGTTAGTAGCAGTCATCACTGAGCTACATCTGGGTTTTTGAGTTGGACCACTGATCGTCTCTGGCCATCCTCATATATGCGAGCACCTAATCGGTTGGTCCTGATATATTCCAATTGTGTCTTATCGGGACCTTCTCGGGTTTGTAAATGGGCACTACCTGAGGTACATGTGGGTCTCTCCATGCTAAAAGACATTTCAAAATCCCTTGTGTCGGAACTTTGTACGTAGGGAGAACCACTTAGTTGTTGTGCCCAAGACTTAGCTGTATGGTTGACACTAGCCTCAGATGATCTAACGCTTTGTCTATACTTGCCTAAGTGTCTGCCAGATCTCAGGTCCATAAGCCTTGTCTTTTGGTCCTAAGGTTCTCTTGTATTTCTCAAAATCCTTTGGAGCTCCTTGGTTTCCTAGTCCCACTTGAGGGTCAACTTCAAACTACTAGATTTAATAATTCACGTATGAGAAAGTTATGAGAAAGTTATGAGAAAGTTATGCCAGTTCAGGGTTCTGGGGGTTAAAACAGAAAAATAGGATCCCTCTGGGAGTACCTCAGAACAAGCGATACAATACCAGATTTTCACGATACGTGATACCACTATAGATGATACCACCTCAAACGATACAATACCATCAAGGTGATACCAAGTTCCACAATACGATACTGCTATCCAGATGATACGAGACTCAAAATGGACACGATACAATACCACTGATTGGCATGATACGATACCAACCTCTCGATATGATACCAATAGTTAGGACAATATGATACCAATGAATTCTCGCGACGATACGATACCAATCTATAAACGATGCGATACCTTCCAAGCGATACGATACCACTTGACCTCATGATATGATACCAGAAATCACACGATACGATACTGATGTAACTCACGATATGATACTGACTCTTTGAGCTCTACGATACTAAAGGATCAGATGATACGATACCAAAACAAGAGGCGATACGATACTGAGTTGGTGATATGATACCACAAGGTGCACGATACGATACCAATCATGCACACAATATGATACCACTTAGTCAACGATACAATACCATGATCGACACGATATGATACCAGGTGGACCACAATACCATACCAGATGGACCACGATACAATAGTTAGGCTCCACGGCTTATTTGGGGGCTCAAACAGAGTCTAAAAATTATGAAAATTGGCGGGGTGGTACTTCTACTATCCTCAAGCTCGAGGACTCCTCGGCTTGAAGAAAATGCAGTTACAAAAATGAAAAATGGTATTTACAATGGTTTTTAGTGATAAAAATCACTATTTTTATAGGGATTTCTTCTGAAAATTTGACATGTGCTGCTTGGAGCTCCCTACATGCTCCTTCTTCTTGTGTGTCCACTTCCTTGATGTGCTTCTATGCTTGTGCTTGACCTTGACTATCAACAATGACCGAGTACAATATGATAGACATGCACCTAATTGTTGTCATGCAAATTTTGCACCAACCATTTTGGCATAGTTTTTCCCTCCTCAATATCAGCTCTCTCATCAACAAGTGCATCATGTAAATCTGCATCAGAAATGGAATGATTTGCATCGTCATATGAAACATGCAAAGGCTGAGGAGTTTCCTCATTAGGACCAGCACTAGACTATCCACCTGTAAAAAGAGGTAGCAAAGTATCATACATGTCTTTGGAGCTAATAGATGTCTCCTTAGTACATGAAAGTAATGGCTGAATAGCATCTTCCAAAAAAACAACATCATGGCTAACCAAAATGCGTTTAGTCTGTGGATGATACAGACGATGGCCTTTGCTTTCAGAACTGTACCCAACAAAAATACATTTCACCACTTTATCATCCAATTTCATGTGTTGTTGTTCAAGCACTACTGCATATGCTAGATAACCAAAAACATGCAAGTGAGCAATAGATGTCTTGTGACCATGCCAAGCCTCATATTGGAGTGATAGATTGCAATGTTTTAGTGGGACACCTATTAAGTACATATGTTGTGCACATAATAGCCTCAAGCAAATGTCGTAAAGCTTGACTCTTGACCATACACCTTGCCGTCTCCATGAGTGACTTGTTCTTCCATTCAGCAACTCCATTCTATTGAGGTGTATACGACACTATACACTGATGTTTTATCCCACGTTCAGCCAAAAATGCATTAAAGTCAGAAGACATCTATTCCCCCCCTCGATGAGAATAGAGGGTGCACATTTTACATGCTGATAGATTTCAGTCAAAACCAAAAACTGTTGAAGCACATAAACACTTTAGAGTTTTCTTTCAATGGATATACCCATGCATGCATGGAAAAATCATCAATGAAAGTCACGAATTAAAGATAGTTTCCAAAAGAGGGTGTCTGCATAGGACCACAAACATTGAATTATTTACATGGTGATGCACCATAGTATGCTCTCCTTCTAAGAGCTCAATGATGATATCCTCAGAGTAGAAAATTAAGGTCCTAGGGCCCCACACCGTACTATGCACATAGGCTACAGAATATGTAAAAAAACATAGTACACAGGGAGCACAAACACAGACTTCTTAAGTGTTACAAATGCAGTCGAACTTACAATTTGTGACTGAGTAGGCCACTATATGTTTTATTAAAGAACATATACAAAGAAGTGTCCGGTGGCCATTTTGCATGTCACATGGATACTAACAGTAACAATCTCCCACTAAAGGCCAATATAGCCAAAGTAACTATGGGAGAGAAATAAACAATGATAAAGAATACTTAAGCATAAGTAAACAAACTATACGTCCCACCTAATGGTCATGTTACACAGTATACAAGTGACTCTGTAAGATCATGAATCAAGTAACCCCAATCAAATGACAACAGTGTCAAAAGCTATCCTATGGTACAACTTTAGTCAAAGCATCTGCAGCATTATCTCGAGTGTGAACCTTCTCAAGAATAATGCACTCAGTGGCTAAGCAATCTCTAATGAAGTGATACCTCACCTCAATGTGCTTGGTCTTTGCATGATAGACCGAATTCTTAGCCAAAGCAATGGCACTTTGATTGTCACTAAGCAAACGAGGTACATCCTAAGGTAAACCCATATCACAAGCAAGACAAGAAATCCACAATAATTCCTTACATGCCTCACTTGCTATAACATACTCTGCTTCTCTAGTGGAAACAGTTGTACATTCTTGAGGACGAGATCTCCAAGAGATAGCACATCTAGCAAAATGAAAAATGTACCTTGATGTAGACTTATGATTGTCTACACAACCAACATAATCAAAATCTATGTAACCAATAATGGATGTTTTCCCTCAACCTAAGCATAGACACTTGTCCTTAGTGCCACTCAGATATCTCGAAATCATCTTGACCACTTCCCAACGTTTCTTGCCAGGATTAGACATATATATGCTCACAACTCCCACTACAAATGCAATGTCTAGTGTCATAGCTACCATAGCATACATGAGACTACCAACAGCAAATTAATAGGGAATTTTAGGCATGAATTCCTTTTCCTCATTTGATTTGGGGCAATCATCCTTGCTCAATTTCACATATGTGGGTAAAGGAGTACTCAATGCCTTTCCACCCTGCATATTGAACCTGTCAAGTACTTTGGATATGTACTCACTTTGAGACAAGTATATGCATCTTTTACTCCTATCACAAGTAATGCGCATGCCAAGAATATGTTTGGCATCCCCCAAATCCTTCATATCAAATGTCTGACTCAACTTCTTTTTGAGAATGGACAAGTCATAAGAGGACTTCCCAGCAATCAACATATCATCGACATAAAGTATCATATCGAGGTGCCATCGGAGCATCTCTTTGTGTAGAGACAATGATGCTCATTGCTTTGAGAATAGCCTTGAGACTTCATGCTCTATACTTTGGAGAAGCAGTATCTGATGTGAATTTCAACTTATATACCCATTTACATGGTAAAACTTTCCTGCCCTTTGGCAAAGGTACTAAATCCCAAGTACCATTCTTGTGAATAGAATCCTACTCACTCTTCATGGCATGCTCCCACTTGACATGATCCTCTGTCTGCATAGCCTCTTTGTAGTACCTTTAGCATTCTTTAATGCATAATAGTCTTTCTTCATGTCTCCTTTCTTATGAAAATAATGGCATTCGATATCCCTCTTCCTTGATTTATTTCTACTCTTATTTTGTTGACCATTCTTTTCCTTATTCTTGCTCCTCCCACATTCTTGATTCTTTCCTTGGTAAGAATCACGAACATTATATGCATCTCCACTCTGAATGCTAACCATAGATTTTCTACCAATCTCCTCACTCAAGAGTGCTCCACATATGTCATCATAGACTAGTTTACCACCAGGTGCACTATTGATAATAGTTGTGCAAAACATATCCCATGATGATGGCAAGGTGCATAATAGCAATATTGCTTTAATTTCATTATGCATATCCATTTTTTGAGCCTATAACTGGGAGAATATAGCATCAAACTCATTTAGATGAGCTGCAACACTATCTATGTCCTTCATGCAAAGGTCATATAATTTTCTCATCAGATACACTTTATTTGATGCCATCTCTTTTTCATAGTATTGCATAACTTCTTCCAAAGCTCCTCTACACTTTCAAAATCTAATACTATAAAGTAAACATTATCTTCCAGGTGCAAGCAAATGGTAGACCCATCCATTTCATCTAACTCATCCTAGTCATCTTCATCCATGTTAGTAGGATTCTTTGAGATCCCATTTACTGGCCTCCATTGCCTCCTTTCAATCAGCACATCTTTAATTTGATTCTTGCATAGAGCAAAGTTTGTGCCATCAAATTTTTGGATCTCAAAATGTTCTTTTCCCTCCAAGTTATAGCTCCTCCTTAGAACACTAGCACTAGACCTTGATCCACCAGATGTGCCTGAGACCTCTGATGCCATGATGGTAGAGAACTGAATAGAATGATAATGGAGCTAGAAGAGTCTAAACACCAATAAATAAGTGTATCAAGGAGTACATCAACCATTGTATAGTTTACAAGCCCAAAAATCTTGAAAAAAAAATTCTAGAGTATCCTCTGCAAAATGAGCATATGACTAGTGTCAAAATATCATAAACTGCAAGTATTGACATGTTTACTTGCATAGTGAATCACTGACTCCACTGCATATAATATGTTACCCAATAGAAGCCAACTAGGCTTATCGAGCACCTATGAACAACTATCATACATCTCCTATGGCAAGGCTAGGTAAGTCTTCCACCTGCATCACCAAAGAGACCCCGACATTTGGGTGTCTCCCAGTTAAGAAAACCTCACCAGAACCCTCTTTATCAAATGTAAAAGGCTTTATGCAAAAAGACGTAACTGCTATATCAATGACAAATGGCTACCAGACACTTCTTTGTATATGTTCTTTAATAGAACATATAGTGGCCTGGTCAATCACAGACGTAAGTTTGACCGCATTTGTAACACTTAAGAAGTCTGTGTTCGAGCTCAATATATGCAGTAAAATGACACGAGAAGGCTGAATGCACAGCCCAAAAACTAGCCAATAACACTTGCAAGTGTCTGTCAACTTTGATGTTTTAGGCTCAAAACAACCTACATAAATTTGCCACGATTGCTCCCACCAAAATTGGAAAACCTTTCAAGAAACCTATAGTTTTATGAGTGTGGATGAAAAGACAGCCCCAAAGGTTGATATTTATTGTCAGAGAAGTACAAATAACATTGTTCCAAATGTTCTTGGACCTATGTGAAGAGAACTATGTGCGAAAGTACTCCAAAATGGCTCCAAAAGACACGCCGAAAATGCTTCAAAAATAGGCTTTGAAAGCAAAGAATGAAGCTTTGAGGGACCAAAACATGTTCAAGGTAATGTTAACCTTAGTCTTTCCCCTTCTTCAGACACCACAAGAGTGTAGATTAGTGGCAAGAGATTGACATGGTTAAGCGAGCTCTAGGGGAAACAATATTGGGATGGGTGACCTCTCAGGAAGTACAGAGAATCTCTATCTTCCTTGATCATTGAGGTCCTCCCTCACATGCAACGAACAATGCCAATGGTGACTTCAGTGACTCGGATGACAAGGTATGCCAAGCTCTATGCCTTGTTCACCACCTTAGTCATAAACCTTGGAGAAAGCCTTACATGCTGATAGATTTCAACCAAAACCAAAAACTATTTGAAGCACATAAATACTTCGGACTCTGCTTTAAATGGATATACCCATGCATGCGTGGAAAAATCATCAATGAAAGTCACGAAGTAAAGATAGTTTCCAAAAGAGGGTGTCTACATAGGACCACAGAGATTGAAGTATTTAGATGGCGATGCACCACAGTATGCTCTCCTTCTTAAGAGCTCAATGACGATATCCTCGGAGTAGAAAACTGAGCTCCTAGAGCCGCACATGGTACTCTGCACAAAGGCTGCAGAATATGCAAAAAAACATAGTACACAGGGAGCACGAACACAGACTTCTTAGGTGTTACAAATGTCGTCGAACTTACAGTCTTTGACTGACCAGGCCACTATATGTTTTATTAAAGAACATATACAAAGAAGTGTATGGTGGCCATTTGGCCTTTCACATGGACACTAACGGTAACATACATCACTCTAAACAAGTTACAATTTCTAAGTAGCTTAAACTAAACCATCTTTTGGAAAGGAGGAACACTACATTTCCCAAAATATGGCCTTCATAGGCATGTCTACCGAGTGCCTCAAGTTTGGGCAAAGATGACACCATTTCAGATTTCTACAGGCATAGCAAACTAGCAAAATTCAAATGACCAACGAGTGCATGCCAAACCTTTGCATCTCACATAGCCTGAGAATCATGTACTGCACATGCTGAATCATTCACAGATTTTTCATAGTCAATGAGCTTATATAGCCCACGACATAAAATGCCAAAAGCAATAATCATGCCGCCATTTGACATATCATGAACTGTACATTTGTCATCAATAAATTTCACAACCAAGCTAATCTTGGCTAAAGTTGAAACTGATAACAGATTCTTCTTGATCCCTGACACAAATTAAGCATCTGACAATGTTAAAGAACTGCCATCAGCAGTAGTGAGGATGATTGTTGGCAGTAGCCAGAGGCATAGAAGACGCAGAAGCATGTAAAGACAAAGCAGGGAGCCAGTCGAATCAAGTTTTTCAAAGATTATGTTTTATAAATATTCTTCAAAACCTCCAACAGTGATTTTCAACACTATTGTAACATATGTAACATAAAAAAACCCCTTTTTGTAATCCATAGCTCCATTTTGTGCAAGCCGAGGAGTCCTCGAGCTTGAGGAGCTTAGGTAGAATGAGCATATCAATTTTGGTTATTTTTAGACACCGTTTACCCTTCAAATAGCACTTAGGACCTATTTTTTAACTATGCCGGTCACTAGATGTGAAACCGGTCAAAACTATTCTAGAAACTATAAAAAGAGCTAGAGAGCTCATTTTTGAGGGTACTTAGTGCTGTTTAGTGTGAGCTTAGCGCTATTTTGAGCTTGTAAGAGTATTCTTGAGCAATAGAGTTGATTTCTCACCTTCCATTTGTGTCTTGCTTGTCTCTTCGTTGTGTGTGTGTATGTGTGTGTGCATTTCTATGCTTCCCACCTTCACTCTCACTTCATCTCACATTCACGATCTTCATATCACTCCTATCTCTTCCGCGGATTGACATTAAGGAGGTGGAGCTTCTTAACGTGGTTCTCACCATTGTGCTAGAGCAACACCAAATTTGGCGCCGTTGTCGGGGATCAAGTCTAGGACGAATGTGTGATGGTAAGAGTATAGCAAGAAGTGGCGTTGGAAGGTAAAAATTTCAGTTTTTGTTGTTGTTTTTAGTTAGTTTTTAGTGTTTTTCACCTCCCCCACACTCCATCTTCATCACCGCATCATCATCTCCAACTCCAAAAAAATCAGAAAATTCACCATATCCACCCATTCTCCTCATTTCCCCTCATTTGTGCATGTGCAAGAGAGAGAGAGAGCTTTTGTGCTTGTGTGTACTTGTGTGTTTTTGAGTTTTCTTGCAGGTACAGAGCTCCAGTGCATCAGGAAAGCTTGGAAAAGGTAAAATTTCACTTTTTGTCAGAGATCTGCCGAGTGTGTCAGACCATCGTGATGGTCTGCCAAGTTCGGTAATTTTGGTAAGCGACCACACCATGAGGTAGGCGACACAAGCGTATGCACGAATCCATTTTCGCATTTCAAAAATTCACACTTTGGTGGACCATCGCAATTGGCTCAGACCATCGCGATTGTGTCACACCATCGCGATTGGCTCACGCCATCGCGACGGCTCGACCGGACCATCGCAACGGTCTCACGCCATCGCGACGGTTCACTTGAACCATTGCGACAGTTCACTTGGCCCACCGCGACGATCCTATCGACCCCACGCCATCGCGATTGGCCCATGCCATCGCCTCGATAGTGCCACGTGTCAAATCGGACCATCGCAATTGCTCACTAACCACGCCATCGCGACAAGACCCTTACACCATCGCAACAGCTCAAAATTTGGACCATCACGGTTGGCTCATGCCATCGCATATGTGACCATCGCGACGGTTCACTTCGGACCATCGCGACGGTTCACGTTGACCGTTGACTGACGCCATCGTGATTCTTCACTCAATCGGACCATCGCGACACCTCACCCCGACCATCGCGATTGCTCACATTTAGACCATCGCGATCGTGCACTTCAGACCATCGAGACGGTTCACTTCGGACCATCGTGACGGTTCGCGCACACGCCATCGCGACGGTTCGCCTGGACCGTCGCGATGGTCCGGGACCGTCGCGACGGTCCCAGACCATCGCGGTCATCTCAAACCATCGCGATTGCTCACCCAAACGCAAATTTTAGTGTTTGATTTTTTGACCAATTTTGGGGCTATTTTTTGAAAATTTTTGGATCATTGCACTCATAGGAGACCCCTTAGCTCATATTTGAAGAAGAACCTGTTTGTCAGTTTTTACCCCCCAGAGCCTGAACGGTCATATCTTTTTCATCCAAAGTCCCTTTTTTGAGCTTTATAGCTCGTTAGAAAGCTCTCTACGAGTACTATGTGACCTCAATTGCTTTTTTCATAAAGGATACATTGATTTTTAGAGAGGATAATTTGAGGTTGACCTAGTTTGGGACTATAAAGCCAGGGGGCAATCATTGAAATTTTGGGCAAAAGGGAAAGGACTTTTAAAAGTGTATATATTCAGGTGCTTGATCATCCATTGTGAATTGGTCTAAACATTGAATTTTGGCAGGTCTAGCAAGGCAATCAAGGGCATTCAAGGCAAGGCAGTGAAGGGCATACAGCTTGGGAAGCGCGGCTTCTTGGGCATCAGAGCAACCAACAAAGCTGACTCGAGGTTGGAAGATTACTCAACCCCCTCAGT
This sequence comes from Ceratopteris richardii, assembly GCA_020310875.1. Lineage (NCBI taxonomy): Eukaryota > Viridiplantae > Streptophyta > Polypodiopsida > Polypodiales > Pteridaceae > Ceratopteris > Ceratopteris richardii. The sequence goes on from CM035409.1 coordinate 46,491,619, forward strand.
CAAATCTTAGCTTAGGCTAAACGGTAGCTTTGTGGATTAACGACGATAGGAACACCTCAAGTATAAGAGAGTTAAATTTATCAAGTCTAAGACTAAAGATAAAGGTGTGCGATACGAAAAACCTAAGGGAAAGGACCTAAGTCTGACGGAACGAGAACTCAAAGTACCACGGAAAGTCGAGTTCCTGACGCATACATCAAGACAAGAATCTAAAGAAACTTAAAAAGAATCAAGAAAGTAAGAACAAAGAATCATTGACGATCTGAGCGTGTACTGAGTGTGCAAGGAAGTAAATTAATGAACCTTAGATCGGGCAAACACATAGGTAAGTCAGGCAGACGAAGCTTGAGATCTTCAGAAGCCAATATAGGAACCACTGCACGATCGTGGGCACAACAATTGAATAGTAACTACCCCTACGAGAGCTCAAACACGAGTGAATCAGAAATGGCATTTAGCACTGAGAGACCAGAAGGAGGGTCAAATGTTGCATATTTAGAAAGACCTGAAAGACCCTATAGGACTCAACTAGAGTTTCTCCGAACCAACCGCTTAGGTGCTAGCATCTATGAGGATGGTTTGCGAAGACAAGTAGTGCAAATGCACAACCCTGATCAACCCATTGGATTGGAACGTCTAGTGGTGAAATTCGAGAGAGATACGTACATAGACAAGGAAGGAACGATGTACATCTTAAGTACGCAGCCAAACAATACGAATGAGTTTGGCATAATTCAGTTGGAGACAGAAGCGAGATCTCAAGGAAAGGAACCATTAGAAGAGCCAAGAACACCTAGAGGGAAATCTGTACTGACACGAGTACTAGTTCCAAAGTGGATCCCTCAGGACAACAGAAGCATAGAGTTGTTTGTAAATAAAGAAACTGACGAATCATTTTGGAGATACAGAACAGAACAACCTAGCGAGGTAGGCTCCATCATAATCTATCAGTTCAACGACCCGGATACACCTGGAAAGGTCGTATACCTGGATGAGACTTCAGAAAGAGTCTTTGTGGTGCCAGACCACGCTAGAAATACATACACATGGAGAGGTGAATTGGTATTCCCTCCATCACGAACAAACGTAAACGCGAGCCAACAAGGGGCAGGAACATCCTCAGCCCATGGCATGCAAAGAGAGAAAAATAAAGAGAGACCCGAAGTAAGCTTCAACCATCCCATAGGGAGAGATAGAACAACCACAGACACTAATAGAGCTGATAGACAAAGGGAACATGGAATACTAGGTGGTAGAGATGATTTTCCTCTACCTAGACCTCGTGAACACGCAAGAATACTGAGACCCACTCAACTAGTGAAATCCATGTAAAACTACTTTGATGGGACAGGAGATCCCTATGACCATGTCGTAGAATTCAAGCAAGTACTAAGAGCAGAACAAGTCGAAGACATGTTCACGCAATACAACGCATTTGGACTAATGTTAAAGAATACCGCTTTAACTTGGTTCCAACCATTGCAACAAAGGCAATTTAGAGATATCCATCACTTTTTAGAGTCATTCATCACTGAATTCTCTAAAAGTGGGATCAGACATGACACGTCTTCGTTGATTCATAGCTTTAAACAGACCCCTCAGGAGACAGTTAGACTGGTAGGATGTAGGTTTAGACAATATGTTGAAAGATGTCCAATGCAAGAATTACCCTCACAAGCCAAACAAGTGTCATTGTTTCTAGATGGCTTGTTGAGCTCTAAACTACGCTCCTATGTATACCTAAAGGAACCCAGAACGCTAGAGCAGTGTGTAAGAATTTGCATAGACATTGAGGACAGCTTAGGAGACGAGTTGGAACTCTCAAAGGTCTACACTGTTCATCTCTAGCATCCACAAAATTGTCTAGCTCAATAGAGGACCTAGCAGAAAAAGTGGCCCAGAAACTAGGAGTTTCTAGTAAACAGATGCCTAGGGTAACAACAAACAAGCGTTGTTACACCTGCGGTGGCGATCACATGGCAAATGTGTGTCCCAATGCAACACAACCGCAAGCCAACCCTAGTGGCCAATACTGTATAATTGAGAGAAGATACACAAATCATACAGCTCAAGACTGCCCATACAACAAACAAGCAGTGAGACAGAACTACCCGCAAGCATACCCGCAGCCAGGTAGGTATCAAGGCCAATACAATGCTCAGCCTTATTACTATAGGCCTCCTCAAAATTATCCATATCAGGCTCAACAAAGACCTCAACCTGTTTTAGCTCAGCAGCCACCCCCACCAGTGAATGTCATTTCAGTGAAATACGTTGCTGCAGAAGAGAACCTAAGTAGGGCCTTGGTGCCTTCTTCACCTTTGATCACAGAGAGTGATCCGAACTCAAACAGTTTTGACTCTACTCATGTAGATAGTCCACCCGCGTATTACACGGAGTCACCAGAACATGTGGAGACATATCATTATGATAGTCCACTAGTGGAACCTAGTTGGGAGCCCGATTATGCTAATGTGATGTACACAAACCCAAATCCGTAGCCCCAATTGAGACAGCAAAGACCACAGGGCCCTAGAGGACCATGCTTTAGGTGCCAAGGAGATCATTTCATAAAGGATTGTCCACACCCTCCGATAGCAGGACAGACGCAGTACCATAACATACAAGGCTTTTGTGCCGATTGTGGCAAAGAGCACATAATCAAAGATTGTCCTAAGAACCCAGTTAATGCTTCAAATGTGACACCGATCAACGTGATAGGTATTGTAAACAACGCAGATGGATCCAACCCTACATACGTGCCTATCCAAGCTATAACAAGAGCCCAGGCGCTCTTAAAGAACCAACAGCTTAATCAGGAAAAAGTATCCGAACTAGTGAAGTTGCAGAATCTAGTAGTAAAAAGACAAAATCTTGGAAAGATTCCAGAGAAAGGATTAAGAGAAAGTGGAGTAAAAAGATAACAGAATTGGAAGGAAGTCTCAAGGAATCTAGAGCCAAAATACTAGAATTGACTTCACAGGAGTTGAATCAAGAGAACCCAGCTCAGAAATCAGGATCAGTCTTAGCGGAACCCATACCAGAAAATCTAGACATGATGTTTTGTGCATATCAGGCTAGAATAAAAGAAGGACCTCAAGTAGCTGAAATGAGTAAGAACTACCCTCGAGCAGACTTAGAAATTGAGAGGACTAAACTTTGCATGAAAATGGTAGAATTAGCACAAGCTTTGTTCGAAGCCTCTAGATATCTTAATTGGAATAACATGGCAAAACCTGAACTACACTTTCAAGGTCTAATGGAGAGGCTAGAATACTTGATAGAAAGCAAAGAGAAAAAGGATCAGCATAGGAATCTTAGTGTCCCAGAGACACAAGAAAAGAATGCACCATCCCTATCTCAAGTGCCAAACACAGAAGGGGAAGACAACCTGTCTTCTATACATAGATATTCACATGAATTTTTGAGATAAATTCAAGAAGAGAAATGGAGAAAAGAACAAGGAACGCATCCTCCTATTCAAGAAATAGACAACTTGCAAGAGCAATTTCCCCAAGACATCCCCTCTATTTACGATGATGTAGAGGAAGAACAACTGAGTGAACACACAGGATTCGAATCTAATTCTTTGCATGAATTACCTCAGTTCACAGGACCTTGGGAAGCAAAGTCTATTAGTATGAGAGCACCCACGATAATAGTGAGGAATGAAGAATCAGTAATCCCTAGAAACACGGAAGTGATCAAGAACGCTAAAGTTCAGTGTCACCTCACGCTTGAGGAGTTGTTAAAGGTTAAACCAAAACTGTGGAAGCACGTAGCAAATCAATTCCCTGAGCTTGCTACTACTCCCTCACAGATAAGAACACACAAGAAGGTACCAGAGATACCCGTAGAAAAGATAGGAGATGTAAGTGAAGGAGAGGAAGGTAACACGTATCTTCCAATAACCCATCAAGGCTACACCACGAAAGCCATCTTAGATTCAAGAGCTGGAGTAGCCATCGCTACCACCACTTTATGGAAACGTTGGGGTAAGCCAGCACTCAGACCTACCAGGATGAAACTACAAATGGTTATAGACGATTCATACACATGTATGCAATCATAGCCAAGCCTTTGTACTCTCTTCTGACCCATTTTGAATGGACAACGAATGCGAGAAGTCATTCAATGAACTCAAACGACATTTGTGCTCAGCACCTATATTGACAACCCCGGATTGGAGTAAGCCATTCCATGTACATGTGGATGCATCCAATTACGCCATAGGATGTGTGTTAGCACAACCCACTAATGAAGGTAACATAGATCTCCCCATAGCTTACGCGAGCAGACAATTGAACGTAGCAGAAAGAAATTACACCACGACGGAACGAGAAGGATTAGGGATGATCTACGCTGTAAAGAAATTCAGACATTATTTGTTGGCAAACAAGTTCAAATTCTTTACAGATCATCAAGCCCTATTGTACTTAGTCAACAAGCCATGTAACACAGGACAATTAATACGTTGGTTTCTATTACTCATGGAGTACGATTTTGAAGTGGTAGTCAGGAAAGGAAAGACACATCTTAGAGCTGACCACCTTTCAAGACTAACCTCAGGAGAAGCTCCTCAAGGGATAGCAGATGAATTACCCGGTGCATACTTGTTTAACCTTGAGATAGCACCAAAATGGGTTAAGCCTATAGTCCCTATTCTCACGTATGGACCCAAGAATCCTAAGTTAAGGATCAAAGAAGGAGAGATTACCAAATCTCAAAGATATCAAATCATAGCAGGAATCATATATAAACAGGATAATCAAAAGATTCTTGCTTGTTGTGTAGATGAATCAAAACATGCAAATTGGTTGCAATTAGCACATGTAGGTGCATTAATGCAACATCATTCGAAACATCATACTTTGCAGACTCTGCATAGACTAGGAGTATATTGGCCTTCAATGGAAGCAGATGTCTACAAGTTGTGTAAAGAATGCCATGTTTGTTGTGAAAGAACACCAGTAGAACATGCTACATTATATCACGTGTCTCTCACACCAGACTGGAGTGAACCTTTAGTGACGTACTTGAGGACGAAAACATTCCCTCAAGGAATGACCCTAGCACAACAACGAAGTCTAGAGCAGGAAGCTCAAGACTATTCACTTATTGGCGACAATTTGTACAAACGAGGATGAGATGGATACCTAAGACAATGTGTTCATGAAAGCGATTATCTGAGCATACTAGAGACTGCACACCAAGGTGTTGCAGGAGGTCACTTTGGACCCGATAGGATAATCAAAGCCATCCTCTTTGCAGGATTATGGTGGCCCACTCTTCACATGGATGCTCATACCTATGTAAAGAGATGTGATGTGTGCCAAAGAACTCAATTTCCTACTCGCAGAGATGAAATGCCATTGAAACCCATGATGGGCGGATGTGCATTTTCTAAATGGGGTATAGACTTTGTAGGACCCATTAACCCCCCTGCAAAATGTACACATGCGGAATACATTATTGTTGCCATAGATTATCTTACCAAATGGGTAGAGGCAAAAGCCACAAAAAAGAATGATGCACACACGACTGCAAAATTCTTATTTGAAAATGTCTTTACAAGATATGGATTGCCTATAGAGTTAGTGAGCGATCGAGGAACCCACTTTCTAAACCAAGTCATTGAATATTTGTTACAGGATTTTATGGTGATTCACAAGAAATCCGCACCATATCATCCTCAGGCCAATGGTCAGGCTGAAAGCACTAACAAGATCCTTTGTAACGTACTGACGAAACTCGTGAACAACAAACGTTCAGATTGGGACAAACATTTACATCATGTTGTTTAGGCATATCGAGTGGCCTACAAGACCGTACTCAATGCAACTCCCTTTCAGATGGTTTTTGGTCAGAATGTTGTGCTTCCTTTGGACTTCTTGATACCGACCCTTAAGGTTGCACAAGAACATCAGTGGACCGGCCATGAATTATCAGCAAGAATAATGGACTTGGAACGATTAGGAGAAACCAGGCTGAAGGCAGCAGCAGGAATATACGCGGCAAAGAAGCGACAGAAAGCATATTCTGATGCACATGTGAAAGATAAAGGCTTGAAAGAAGGAGATTTAGTTCTAGTATATGCGCTGAAACAGCACGCACGGAAGTTAGAAAAGTGAGGTTATGGACCTATGATCATTACAGACTCTCGACAAGTGGAGCAGTACAATTAGCCACCTTAGAAGGAGATATAATGCCTAATTACATTAGTGGTTGTAGAGTCAAGCTATACCAAGAACCTCTTACTGAGGACATGCTTAGACGACTCACGTTGGCAAAGAAGCGTAAGGAGGAAGAAAATAGAATACGAGTTGAAGCTCAGGCAGAAGCTATAGAACGCATTAAGCGCATGAAGTTAAGAAGACAAGGACTAGGGAGAGAACATTATAACCATCTGGAAACATCACCCAGATACCCCATGGCCATGTGTCAAGTAAATTCAACCACTCATCCTAGCATAGTGGACAGGAGACCATTCATTACAGTCAGGCTAGAGCACGACAACCCTTGCCAAGAGCTCAGGGCTTTAATTGATTCAGGTGCTGCGACTAGTGCGATTAGATGGTCCCACTATAAGGATTCAGGAATAGAAATGCGGCCAATTGAGGCATACCTCATAGGGCTAGGAGGCATGGAAACCCCTTGCATGGGTGAGGTGGACCTTCCTATCCTCATAAACGAAGTGATCTTGAAAGTAAAGCTACTAGTGTGCCATGATGATGACCTGATAGAACCCCTAATCCTCGGCCAAGATTGGCTATACGATCACTCAGTGGACCTAAATCTTAGACAAGGCTCCTTGCAGATTGGAACCTTAGATCAGAAGCGAGTGATACCGCTTGACTTCCCTAATGGCATTCCGACTGAGATTTGTAGCCTTAGACCCCATGAACAACATGCAACGGAAGACCGAAAGATCTTTGGTCATATCAATCACGTTACATCTACACCAACCCACGCGGGCTTGGCTATAGACAATTGTCAATCAGAAGGACGTCAGGAGATTTTCCCTTGGGCTTCCTGCAAATTAGAAGGGGCAATTACCCAACCGCTTGGTCAAATGGACACAATCAGCGGTCAGGTGGGTTACATCAGCGGTCAGGTGGGTTACATCAGCGGACACATGGGCAAAACACCCTGCGGTGCCCATCCTTCCACACTTACTGCGGACTGGCCTAGATTAAAGGTACAAAACGGAGCACTTCCTAATGGGCAGGTTTCGCAAGTGTTGGACCTCCCTTCTTTTCCAAAGCAGAGTGTCCATCCGACCTCTCAACCTCAACCACAAAAGAGTCAACCACAACAATATCATACGACACAAGGAAGAAAGCAGCAGTATTAGTATCACAAAGCAAGCGGCACGAGACAGATATGGGTGCCAAAAGGACAGAAGCCACCAACAGATTTCAACAATGCAGACAACGATAAGAAGAAGTAAAGGCAGAAGCAAAAATAGTATCCAAGATCTCCTCAACCTTCTTCTACGACTACAAACATTCGACAAATTTGGATCGCCAAGAAGTAACTTATGAACCGACCCACAACCACGCAGATTTGGGTACCCAAACAGTGTATTATAGCTCAACCCTCAAGCCTTGTAATATACACCCCTTAGAAATCTCTTCAACCCTCAATACCACCACGTCCGATCTCATCTTTTGTCCCTCCGCAGAGACCTATCACCCGATCACAAACTCTTAGGATGTGTATACCAAAACGTATCCAGAAGTCTTCTCCTAACCCATTGTCTAACATAACTACCATCCCGACTAATCTACAACCTTGTAATAACTCATTCATGACTGAACCTTGTATAAATCCACACACTATAACCCAACATCACCTGTAATAACATCTCATCAAAGAACTGCATGCAATATCTGAAAACATATAGGTGTCTAGAGACCTGCACTAGTTCTGCAAGAAGCATTGCATCAATCACATCACAACACTTGGCTACACGGGTTACACATCGGCTATGGAAAGGGATTGCGGTCTCACCTTAATGGGATCATAATTAATTTCCATACTAATGTGCTAATCTTTTGTAGCAGATCTTTTCCATTAGCACGTCAATCATCATGCAAACTGAAGGAGGACCATCTGAAGCTGGAACCAGTATACCCATGGCTACTATTAGTGATTTACTCGTTGAGCCCCATCCGACGGCTCCACCGGCAGAATTTCAAGGTTTCCCAGGACCGATGCCTATTGACGATCCTCCTAGAGGGTATACTGAGAAGATTCATCGTAATTCTCATTGGTTTCAAGGGCTAGCAGGACCATTGGTGGATGCTGAGTTTATATTTGAGGCTAATTTGACTTTTGATGACCGTACCTGGGGCAAATATCAGTTTCTCTCAAGAGAGTTCGAAGGGCTACAGAACACACAAGACTTTACACATGTTTGGGCAAGAGCCGGCTTCACAGAGTATTTCAGTGACCCTTTGCCTAAACCTGACTTCTACAGATGCTATTACTTAATCACCACTTTGATAGCTTCGGAGAACAAGGATCCGCCAGGCACCTTCATCCTGCCATCCTTAGTGAACGATCCACCATATAAAAGATTTTATCTTTCTAAAGATCTGATTCGAGCTGCCATCAAGATCCATGGAACCCACACACCCACAGAGCGAGAAAGGTTAGTTCTAGACCCTATGAAACATGGGGATGTTACAAAGTGGGAAGAGATTTCGGCAATCATACCTGAGCTTTCAAAGCCACTGTCGATATGTATGCAGCATTTTGCTTTCCCCACTCAGGACAGATTCACAATGCCTCACAAACGAATATGGTTTGGTTTGTATTTATCTTGTATTGGACCCCAGACAGTTGATCTAGCTAGCTAGATCATTGATCAGATGTATTTAGCACAACATAGATGGGAAAGAAAGAAGGTCATCAATGGATGTTGCGCTCTCACGAGCATCATATATATGTGTTTGGCTTACGATTTACCTATCGAGCAAGCAATGACAAGTGAGGAGCTGAAAACCTTCAAGGGAACAACAAAGAAAGCTAGGAAGCCCAGCAAAGGAAGGGCAGGAAAGTGAATGAGAGGAACTATCCCCTGCCTTCAGGTGCCAGAATCACCCTCACCACAACCCTCTCCTGAACAGTCTCCTACTGAACCCCCTGTACAACCCATTCGCATAAGGTTATCAAGACCAGTTACAACGGAGGGCACTACCAGTACAGTCACTACTCAAGCAGCCACAGTCCCAGGACCTACCACCACTACAGCAGAAGTTCCCACCACCATTGGTGCGGAAGCCTTCTCTTTTCCGATACCTAATTTGGAAGCAGAGCCATTGGATACAACGTTTGATTTCGAAATGCAAGATGCCTTCTCGAATGAATTTCAGTTTTCAGAAGGTCAGATCTTCTCTCAGGAATATGAAAGGCCCAGTTACCCTACCACACCGCGAGATCAACCACAAGGACAAGTAGTGTCCAGTTCTGAGGAAGAAAGAACAAAAACAGACGAAGATGAAGGCAATGACAAAGCCAGTCAGGGAACTCATGAATCCCAAGATCATGTGCAAACAGACGAACAAGGACAACAAACCGACACCCAAGGTGACACGAGCACACACGAAGAAGAAACCTTCGAATCAGCAGCTTATACACTGGCCATCAAAAAATTATACCGTACTATGGAAAAGGTTTGGGCGCGCAAGAAGTTGACTGACGAAGAGAGCCAAACACTTATAGAACAAGAGCTTGTCTCAGGCGGGTTCGAAGAAGTATACATCAGAGGTTTTAGAGAGCTTGTCAAATCAGTTGGGCCCACCGAAGCCTTAAGGTATTTGCAGAGAAAACCGCTACCGCGGTATGATCCTTGCAGAAATCCGCCTACTAACCAAACCGGGTGAATACATTCGTGTACCCACCGGCGGACAATCTTTAGAACAGGCCAGAGAAGCACGTCTCGTCCCTGAAGGCTCGTTGACAGAAGAAGCCATCCTTGTAGATTCCCCACCCCGTGCTACCACTGTACATATCACCACAGTTACCGAAGTACCTGAAGTGATTCGATGGTGATACACCATAGTGCACTCTCCTTCTTGAGAGCTCCACGACGATATGCTCGGAGTAGAAAACCGAGCACCTAAGGCCGCACACAGTACTCCGCACAGAGGCTGTAGAATACGCAGAAAACACAGTACACAGGGAGCACGAAAACAGACTTCTTAGGTCTTACAAATGCGGTCGAACTTACAGTCTGTGACTGACCAGGCCACTATATGTTTTATTAAAGAACATATACAAAGAAGTGTCCGGTGGCCATTTGGCCTTTCACATGGACACTGACGGTAAAAATCTCCCACTAAAGGCCAATATGGCCAGAGTAACTATGGGAGAAAAAATAAAGGATGATAAAGAATACCTGAGTGTAAGTATACAAACTATACCTCCCACCTGATGGGCATGTTACACAGTATACAAGTGATTGCATAAGATCAAGAATCAAGTAACCCCCATCAAGTGACAACAGTGTCGAAAGCTATCCTGTGGTAGAGCTTTAGTCAAAGCATCTGCAGCATTATCTCGAGTGTGAATCTTCTCAAGAATAATCCTCTCAATGGCTAAGCAATCTCTAATGAAGTGATACCTCACCTCAATGTTCTTGGTCTTTGCATGATAGACCGGATTCTTAGCCAAAGCAATGGCACTCTGACTATCACTGAGCAAGTGAGGTACATGCTGAGGTAAACCCATATCACAAGCAAGACGAGAAAGCCACAATGCTTCCTTACATGCCTCACTTGCTGCAACATACTCTGCTTCTGTGGTGGAAACAGCTGTACATTCTTGAAGACGAGATCTCCAAGAGATAGCACCGCCAACAAAATGAAAAATGTACCTTGATGTAGACTTACGATTGTCTACACAACCAGCATAGTCAGAATTTGTGTAACCAATAATGGATGCTTTCCCTCTACCTAAGCATAGACACTTGTCCTTAGTGCCACTCAGATATCTCAAAATCATTTTGACCGCTTGCCAATGTTTCTTGCCAAGATTAGACATATATCTGCTCACAACTCCCACTGCAAATGCAATGTCTGGTCTCGTAGCTACCATAGCATACATGAGACTACCAACAACAGACTGATAGGGAATTTTGGTCATGAATTCCTTCTCCTCATCTGATTTGGGGGAGTCATCCTTGCTCAATTTCACATATGTGGGTAAAGGTGTACTCAATGCCTTTCCACCCTGCATATTGAATCGGTGAAGTACTTTGGATATGTACTCACTTTGAGACAAAGATATGCATCTTTTACTCCTATCACGAGTAATGCGCATGCCAAGAATATGTTTGGCATCCCCCAAATCCTTCATATCAAATGTCTGACTCAACTTCTTTTTGAGAAGTGACAAATCATAAGAGGACTTCCCAGCAATCAACATATCATCGACGTAAAGTATCAAGCATATCAAGCTGCCATCAGAACATCTCTTTGTGTAGAGACAATGATCCTCATTGCTCCGAGAATAGCCTTGGGACTTCATAAAAGCATCAAACTTTTGGTACCAGTGTCTAGGAGACTGTTTAAGTCCATACAAGCTCTTTTTGAGCTTACAAACTAGACTTTCCTTGCTAGGAACTACATAACCCTCTGGTTGTTCCATATAGATCTCATCTGTAAGATCTCCATGCAAGAAAGCTGTTTTCACATCCATTTGGACTAGATCTAAGTCCTCCATTGCAACGAATCCAAGCAACATGCGCAAAGTAGTCATCTTGACCACTGGAGAGAAGATTTCCTCAAAATCAACACCATGTTGTTGCTTAAAACCCTTTGCAACAAGTCGTGCTTTATATTTTGGAGAAGCACTATCTGATGTGAATTTCAGCTTATATACCCATTTACACGGTAAAGCTTTCTTGCCCTTTGGCAAAGGTACTAAGTCCCAAGTACCATTCTTGTGAATAGAATCCAACTCACTCTTCGTGGCACACTCCCACTTGACATGATCCTCTGTCTGCATAGCCTCTTTGTAGCAAGAAGGCTCACCGGCATCTGTTAGCATAACAAAATCTAAACCTGGAACATATCTATCAGGTGGATATGAGACACGTGCAGAATGTCTCAATGGTTGCTGAACAGGAACATGTGCAGACTAATCTGATGGACATTCTCTTGAACATCCCTATGTGCAGCATTTTTATGCAAGCTAACCGGAGGACTAGTATCCTCAAACACCACTCTTCTCACTTCAACCTCCTTAATGGGCTTTTTATGCATCTTAGACTCATTAAAAATGACATCACTACTTCTGATCACTGATCGTGTTTCAGGATCCCATAAGCAATATCCAAATTGTCCTTCTCGACCATATCCAAGAAAAATGCATTTCTTTGACTATGGTCCAAATTTTGTCTAAGATTCTTGGGTATATGAACATATGCTTCACACCCGAAAACTCGAAGATGATCATAATATGGTGGTTTCCCTGTCCATAACTCTTGTGCCACTTTCAGACCTTTGGCAGTACTAGGTGAAAGGTTAATCACATGAACTGCAGTCAATACTGCTTCTGCCCAAAAACCTTGTGAGAGGTTTGCATGATGCAACATAGAGACTACTCTATCTTGAATAGTTCTATTCATGCTCTCAGCTACACCATTCTCTACTGGGGTATAAGGAGCTGTAAACTCCCTACAAATCCCTCTAGACTGACAGAAAAGTTTGAATTCATGTGAGGTATACTCACCCCCATTATCTGAACGTAAAGCCTTAAGCTTAGTTCCTTTTTCAGTCTCAACTCAAGCAAGCCATTTTCTGAAAGTAGGGAATACATCATCCTTTGATTTGATAGGATATACCCAGACTTTTCTAGTAGCATCATCTATGAAAGTGACAAAGTAAAGAGAACCACCTAAGGACCTAGTGGGCATAGGACCACACACATCTGTATGAACAAGATCTAAAGGCTGAATTGAAGAGTCAATGTGCGTTCTATGCACATTTCTGGTTTGCTTTCCATATTGACAATGCTCACAAAATGAAAAATTAGAGAAAGATAACACAGGTAAGTAGCCAGAACGAGAAAGATTTTCCATTCCACTATAAGATATATGGCCCAAACGACCATGCCAAATACAAGCCATAGGCTGTTTAGTAACAGCTAACAAGTGTTCTTTCTGTGATACAAATAAAGGATAAAGTGAGCCAACTTTGCTTCCTTTTGCAATAACCATATTGCCCTTTGATATACGAAAGGACTGAGCATAGAAGACCACCTTGTAACCAAGGTCATCAAGTTGACCAACTGACATCAAACTGCATGATAACTGAGGTACATGGCATACATTATGCATAGTAAATTTTGAACCATCAATGAACTGCACAACCACATCTCCAATCCCCACAACATCACACTGGTAAGAGTCACCAAGTCTCACGGTACCAAGAGACTTTGCTACATAATTAGAGAACCATTCTCTATGTGGTGTCACATGGAAAGAAGCACCAGAATCTAGCACCCAGGTGTGGGAAAGAGAATCAGCCATAAGTGCCTCAGATGGCACAGTACTATCAAGTGTCAACACATCAGCATCATTAGAAATAGCATTTAATTTCTTCAATCTTCACAGTCGAAGTAGATGGTGCAGGTAACTGTTTAACATGCCCATCAACATTCTGTCCTTTACCTTTAGCATTCTTTAATGCATAACAGTCTTTCTTCATGTGTCCTTTCTTATGATAATAATGGCATTCGATATCCCTCTTCCTTGATTTACTTCTACTCTTATTCCGTTGACCATTCTTTTCCTTGTTCTTGCTCCTGCCATGTTGTTGATTCTTTCCTTGGTAAGAATCACAAACATTATATGCATCTCCACTCTGAGTGCCAACCATAGATTTTCTACGAATCTCCTCACTCAAGAGTGCTCCACATATGTCATCATAGACGAGTTTACCACCAGGTGCACTGTTGCTAATAGTTGTGCAAAACGTATCCCATGATGATGGCAGGGTGCATAACATCAATACTGCTTTCATTTCATTATCCATATCCATTTTCTGAGCCTGTAACTGGGAGAATATAGCATCAAACTCATTTAGATGAGCAGCAACACTATCTGTGTCCTTCATGTGAAGGTCATATAATTTTCTCATCAGATACACTTTATTTGATGCCGTCTCTTTTTCATATGTATTGCATAACTTCTTCCAAAGCTCCTCTGCACTTTCACAGTCTAATACTGTAAAGTAAACATTATCTGCCAGGTGCAAGTGAATGGTAGACCTGGCCATTTCATCTAACTCATCCCAATCATCTTCATCCATGTCAGCAGGCTTCTTTGAAATCCCATTTACTGGCTTCCATTGCCTCCTTTGAATCAGCAGATCTTTAATCTGATTCTTCCATAGAGCAAAGTTTGTGCCATCAAATTTTCGGATCTCAAAATGGTCTTTGCCCTGCAAGTTATAGCTCCTCCTCGGAACACTAGCACTAGACCCTGATCCACCGGATGTGCCTGAGACCTCTGATGCCATGATCGTAGAGAACTGAATAGAATGATAATGGAGCTAGAAGAGTCCAAACACCAACAAATAAGTGTATCAAAGAGTAAATCGACCACTGTATAGTTGACTAAAACAGAAATCTGGAAAAATTTTGCCAGAGTATCCTCTGCAAAATTAGCATATGACTAGTGTCAAAGTATCATAAAACTGCAAGTACTGACATGTCTACCTGCATAGTGAATCACTGACTCCACTACATATAATCGGTTACCCAATAGAAGCCAACTAGGCTTATCGAGCACCTATGAACAACTATCATACATCTCCTATGGCAAGGCTGGGTAAGTCTTCCACCTGCATCACCGAAGAAACCCCGACATCTGGGTGTTTCCCAGTTAAGAAAACCTCACCACGACCCTCTTTATCAAACGTAAAAGGCTTTATGCAAAGAGCGTAACCGCTATATCAATGACCACATGGACGTACATAAGCGGTATCCATAGAAGCGTACATGGTGTGTATGTGCTCAATATATGTAGTAAAATGACACAAAAAGGCTGAATACACAGCCCAAAAACTAGCCAATAAGACCTGCAAGTGTCTGTCAACTCTGATGTTTTAGGCTTTAAAAACCTGCATAAATTTGCAACGAGTGCTCCCACAAAATTGAAAACCCCACGAGAAACCTGTAGTTTTATGAGTGTGGCTGAAAATACAGCCCCAAAGGTTGATATTTATTGTCTGAGAAGTACAAGGAACACTCTTCTTGATGTTCTTGGACCTATGCAAAGAGAACTATGTGCGAAAGTACTCCGAAATGGCTCCAAAAACACCCCAAAATTGCTTTAGAAATAGGCTTTGAAAGCAAAAATGAAGCTTCGAGGGACCAAAACTTGTTCAAGGTAATGTCAACCTTAGTCTTTCCCCTTCGTCAAACACCACAAGAGTGTAGCTTAGTGGCAAGAGATTGCCACGGTTAAGCGAGCTTTGGGGGGAACAGTACTGGGATGGGTGACCTCCCGGGAAGTACCGGGAACCTCTATATTCCTTGATCGTTGAGGTCCTCCCTCGCACGCAGCCAACGGTGCCAACGGTGACTTCGGTGACTCGGATGACAAGGTATGCCAAGGTCTATGCCTTGGTCGCTGCCTTAGTCGTAAGCCTTGGAGAATGCCTTGGGGGGGGGGGGGGGGGACGTGCTCGCTTCGCTCGCACAAAAGGAACAAAGCTTTTGCCTCGAACTGCTCTGATACCAGTGAAGTGATTTGATGGCGATACATCACAGTGCGCTCTCCTTCTTGAGAGCTCCACGACGATATGCTCGGAGTACAAAACCGAGCACTTGAGGCCGCACACAGTACTCCGCACAGAGGCTGTAGAATACGCCGAAAACACGGTACACAGGGAGCACGAAAACAGACTTCTTAGGTCTTACAAATGCGGTCGAACTACAGTCTGTGACTGACCAGGCCACTATATGTTTTATTAAAGAACATATATAGAGAAGTGTCCGGTGGCCATTTGGCCTTTCATATGGACACTAACGGTAACAGTACCTGTCCCCCCAACTGCTCCTCCTTCACCTCCCATCCATCCAGTCTCCCCCATACACCCTCCTTCTCCCAGAACAACATCCTCTTTCTCCGGTGGAGTTGCAGAAGTTGTCCTTACGCCCACAATTCCCCCACCCACTCAACCTAGTCTCCCCCCTAACACATCCACCTTTCTATCCAACCCATTTCTCCATCCATCTTTTCCATCCTTCCCCACACCTCCAAGACCCCTTTTCCCATTCCCACCTCCATTAACCTTCTCCCCAGTCTCACCTCCCCGACCCACCGTAACCCCTCTTTCCCCTTTCCAACAAGCCGTCCAAGACAACCCCTCTGTAAATTACTCCTCAACCTTTGTAAATCCTGTGTTTACACCCGCACACTTACCCACGATCACACCACTATTCACCGTCACCGCACTCGACACTACATCGAGCGATATGGATATATCACCCCCCACTGCACCTCCACTCACTTCATTTGTGGCACCACAGTATTTAAGCACACCACAAATCTCCACAATCACCACAACATCCACTTTCCCACCCCCATTTCCCGTTCCCTTTGCATCTACACCCACTGTATCTTCACTTAGCACACCATTAATATTATCACCCACCATAGACACAGCATTTCGACAGATGTTCACGTGTATGATGCAAGTAAGAGATGAGTTCACATCTCTTGGAAATAATTATCAGCAGCTACAGAGGACAACCAACGACTTACAGTCGCAGCTTAATTCATTGTCGATTGAGAATGCCTCATTGAATACTCGATACCAAGAATTACACGAGGCATACCACAAACTGGAAGTAGAAAGTGAAGTGAAAGCCAAAGAGGCCACTGCTGATCTTGAAAATTTGCTAAGGGCCCAGACAGTTCGCAATGCGACCCTGACTCGAAACATGGGCTTACTACAAAGACATCTAGCAGCAGCAAAGGAAGAGAACCAATAGCTACAAGAGCAGAACAGAGAAAATTTAGAAGATGCTCTCGATCATCCAGACCAATCATTAAGTCCTAGCCGGTTCAAAGCAGTGCCCTCCGACTCAATGAAAATGTTGCTCAATGATCACATCAGATTGCTTGATGAAGACGATCGAATGAATGAAGAATATCAGAAGCTAAAAGATTATCATAAGCTACTCCAGCTCAGAGCACCTGCAACACAAGGACTCTCAACGCATGCGGACCCATCTCCTGACATCCTAGAGGAACTCAACGCATTACGGGCCCAGGTATCAACTCTTGAATCGCGGATAGCTATATATGAAGCACCACCAAGGCCAGATTCCCCACCAGAGCTCCCAGCTGATGAAGAAAATGTAACCATTCCGGTGGAGGAAACCTTTGAAGAAGCCTATGAGCCACAACCCATCCCAGGCGGACGAGTCACGACTGAAGGCCAAACGACTTACAAACTTCCTACTCCCGCATGGATGAAGACAGTTGAAGAGCTTGGAACCACCCACTCTGCACGAGTAGAGGTGCAGTTGCACGCAATGGCAATGATTGAGGAAAGAATTCTACAGTCGTCCTACTTTGCTCATCTGGCCCCGCGCAGATATATATCAGGGCATGAGTTACAGTACAAACCGTATTTCATGTTAATGGCCGAATATCAGTTGGCCATAGAGAAAGAAACAGGCAAGAAACCATCTCACGCTACTCAATTTGAACCTGAGGATTTGCCACTGGATGCGCAGCAAGGCGAGATCTATCAACGAGATTGGCGTAAAGATCTTTTACAAGAATATCCTGAGATGATGAGTACTTGGGTTAAGGCACCTTTACATTTAAAATACAACCCATGCTGGGGACCAGTGCCACGTCGTCGATCTTGGAAGGCATTTGCTATTAAAGTACAGAACAACAAGCAATGCCAGGATTGGTTAAATTACCCCTATTTCAAGCCACCCATAGAACTACCCACAATTGGATACATGATGGCCATGATTCACCACTGGATCCCTCGCTTGAAACACATGGACGATATAGCAGCGCACATGACTGTCAAGATATTTGACATGATGCAGATGGTTTTTAACGTCTTCAGACGCGTCAAGGCACCCCATGTAAACACCCCGGGCTTCGAGCATGGCAATCTAGATCTTGCATATGATATGAGTACAACGCCATCGCTACGGGTGTGTTACGCCTGGCATTGCAGAATAAAATACCTACCGGCGTGCTACAAGCAGACCTTCGAAGAAATGTTCACAACCGGTTTCTAGGAATACCATTCGGAAGTGTTCATCAGTAGGCCAACCCACCTATTGCAACTATTTGCCTGTGAACAGATGGTATATTCCACGCACTATCGACTCCCACCACCTGATGAACCGCAACCAATTGATTGGGAGAAACTGGAGGCAGATTTGGCCTGAGGCATTCGGATATCAGAACACACCCTCGCTCAGGAACTACTACAGAACTACATCTGACAGACCGCACAAGAAGGTTCTGTCGAGGACGACAGAAGCGAGAGGGAGGGGGGTGTTGGCAGTAGCCAGAGGCATAGAAGACACGGAAGCATGTAAAGACAGAGCAGGGAGCCAGTTGAATCAAGTTTTTCAAAGATTATGTTTTATAAATATTCTTCAAAACCTCCAACAGTGATTTTCATCACTATTGTAACATGTGTAACATAAAAAAACCCCTTTTTGTAATCCATCGCTCCATTTTGTGCAAGCCGAGGAGTCCTCGAGCTTGAGGAGCTTAGGTAGAATGAGCATATCAATTTTGGTTATTTTTAGACACTGTTTACCCCTTCAAATAGCACTTAGGACCTATTTTTTAACTATGCCGGTCACTAGATGTGAAACCGGTCAAAACTAGTCTAGAAACTATAAAAAGAGCTAGAGAGCTCATTTTTTAGGGTACTTAATGTTGGTTAGTGTGAGCTTAGAGCTATTTTGAGCTTGTAAGAGTATTCTTGAGCAATAGAGTTGATTTCTCACCTTCCAT
The DNA here is from genome assembly GCA_020310875.1 of Ceratopteris richardii. Lineage (NCBI taxonomy): Eukaryota > Viridiplantae > Streptophyta > Polypodiopsida > Polypodiales > Pteridaceae > Ceratopteris > Ceratopteris richardii. The sequence goes on from CM035409.1 coordinate 46,510,643, forward strand.
TTGTGTCTTGCTTGTCTCTTCGTTGTGTGTGTGTATGTGTGTGTGCATTTCTATGCTTCTCACCTTCACTCTCACTTCATCTCACATTCACGATCTTCATATCACTCCTATCTCTTCCGCGGATTGACATTAAGGAGGTGGAGCTTCTTAACGTGGTTCTCACCATTGTGCTAGAGCAACAATGATCTTACTGACTCTCATGATGGGATAAGAGGAGTTATTGGCACATGTGACAGTATTCCCTATAGGGGCAGGCTTGAGTGAAGTGAAGAAATTGCACTGCGATGTAATATGGTTGGTTGCGCCACTATCAAAGTACCAAACATCTGAGTCTATTGCAGACATACATTGTTCAAGAGAAGATGGGTCAAAACTACAAACAGTAGTAAACGCACATTCTTCATTCTGTACTAGATTAGCAGACTCTGTTTTCGGTGTAGAGGCCTCTGCAACAACCATTCTAGCCTTTTTTTTCTTTGCCACTTTTGCAGCCAGTTTTGGACAATTCTTTATGACATGATCATTTGCTTTACAATACTTGCAAAACCATTTTTTCTTATCTACTTTATTTTCATCTCTATCATCCTTCTTTGATTGTGCAGAATTAGCAGATTTTTGCTTACTAGTAGAAGAGCTCCATTTACCTTTGCCCTTCTGACTAACCAAGAAAGCTTGATTTGCAACATGCATAATGGACCTGTTCTACCTAGACTAACCTTCCTGCAATAGAACAGAGACTAACTGCTCAAATCTTAAGGCATTTAGGTTGCCTTTCATCATCAAATGAAGTAGAGCCAAAACTCTGATATGAATCGAGAAGACCATTCAGAATAGTCTGCACAAAGTGAATTGTCAGGAAAGACTTCATTAGTAAAAATCAACTGTTCTTTCAAATCTTTGATCTTTTTCAAAAAACTTTCCATGGAATCACCTTCATTCATGTGCTCACTCTCCAACTATTTTTGAATGTAAGCAACACGAGCATCATTCCTTGCCTAGTACAAAGTGGTAAGTGTATCCCAAGCATCCTTAGCTGTCCTACAAGAGCAAATGTGAGGAATAATGACACGTTTGACAGACAAGGCTATCAATGCATGCACCTCGGCATCTCTACCATCCCAACAAATTTTCTCTACTGTAGGTGTAGGAAAAAACATAGCACAAATAGGAATGTGTAGAATATCACCATCTTCAGTGCCATTTGCATCAACTTCAGTACTTGTATTTGTAGGTATAATAGGATGTTTTAAAAAACCTTGCATAATATTCCAGAGTCCTTTTGTGACCAATACATGAAGCATCATATAAGCCCATAATGGGTAATTCATACCATCCAAAGTTTTCTTCAACAACCAACATAGGGAATAGACCACTTCTTTCAACCATGGCCACTGACTAAAATACCCAGATGCAAAAAATGGATTGTATCTCAAAAAGTTGAATAGAATTACCCTGTCGAGTTCTGCTAAACCTGTAGCAGACTTTGAGAAGCTTATACTGGCAAACCAAAACTTGTATATATCTTTGGCACAAAAAGATAAAATAGCCTACAATGATGGAGTTAGACGTCTGCGGAAGCACGCAAACAGCACAAGGAAGAAGAAGAAGCTTGGAGCACAAAACACACAATACTGAATGTATTACTAGAGAATGTACAAAGATAAGTAGCCCATTAGGGCAATAGGCGTATATACAAGCCGGGGGAAAAAAACCTCCTAAAGAGGGAAAAAAGTGCCCCGGCGATCCTAGTATGTTCACACACATCACTACCTCAATATATCAACGAATCCCCCCTAGGAGTGATGCGGTGAAGAAGGAGCTGGCACTCATGTATAAGGAAGTGCCAAGCTATGTGGAAATCACTCCACAAAAGGAAGTAAGCCCAAAGCTTTGCGGAAAGCTTCAAACTTCTCCCTAGGCAGAGCCTTCGTGAAAAGGTCTGCAATGTTCTCCTGCATGGGTACATATGCCAAGCTGATCTCCCCAACAGAGAACCTCTCCCTGACATAGTGATAATGCACCTCAATGTGCTTAGTGCGAGCATGGAACATAGGGTTCCTCGCAACTCCCAATGCGCTCTGACTATCAATGAAGATGGTAGTGGCAGAAGAATGGCCAACACCCAAATCATCCATAAGGCGTCTGAGCCACACACACTCAACAGTCGCTGTGAAAGTTGCCCTATACTCAGCCTCACAATTGGAAGTGACCACATTAGGCTGCTTCTTGCTCAACCAAGATATACATGAGCTACCAAGCATGAAGCAAAAACCACTGGTGGACACACGAGTGTCATAGCAACTAGCCCAATCTGAGTCAGAAAAAGCATGCAAATCTGGCGGTAGTGATCCCCCCTAGGGATAAAACAACCCAAGTAGCCGAGTACCACTCAAGTAGCGAAAGATGTGCTTAACCGCCTTCCAATGCGTGACTCCTCTGCAATGCATAAACCTGCTCATCTGTGAGACAGCAAACTGAATATCTGGCCGAGTAATGCATAAGTAAATCAAGCATCCAACAGCCTGCTGATAGAGAACAGCATCAAATGCATCTCCAGCATCATGAAGACTCAATCGTAAACCTATCTCCATAGGAGTGGCAATAGGCTTACAGTCTTCAAGGCCAAAACGCTACAATAATGTGTCAATATATTTTGTTTGACACAAAGCCATTCCACCATCAAATTGCATAAACTAAATGCCCAAATAGTGATGCAAATGCCCCAAATCAGACGTCTCAAATGAGGCATAGAAATCAACCTTGAAATCAGCAATATGCTTCTCAATAGGACCAGTGAACAGCATGTCATCAACATAGACAACAATGATCAGAAGCACATCATTAGCACGCTTAACATATAAGGTGCTTTCAGTTGGACTGTTCTCAAAACCATGTGCAACCAGATAGGCATGTATCTTCTCATACCAAGCACGTGGCGCTTGCTTTAAACCATATAATGTCTTCTTTAACCTGCACACCTGGTTTTCATGCCCTTTCTGCACAAAGCCACGGGGCTGAAAAACATACACTTCTTCATGCAAGTCACCATTCAGAAATGTTGTTTTAATATCCAACTGATGTACATTCCAACCATGATGGGCTGCAAGTGCACAAATGCTCCGAACAGTAGTCATACGGCATGTAGGTTCAAAGGTCTCATCAAAATCAATGCCTCTTTCCTATGCATAACCCTTTGCAAAAAGCCTAGCCTTATACCTGTCAACTGTACCATCAGGTTTACGCTTCACCTTGTATACCCACTTAGTGCCAATGGCCTTCTTGCCAAGAGGCAAGTCACATAAAGACCATGTACCATTCTTCATTATAGCATCATACTCAGATTGCATAGCAGCCATCCAATTTCCTGAATTATGTGCTTCATCAAAAGAAACAGGCTCATTCTCATCACAGAGACTAGACGCAGCCATAGCATAGAAATCTAATGCAAAGGAGGCACTATGAGAGCTTGAACGAGTACGATATGACAAAGGTGCATCTAATTTGCTGTCACGCAAAGTCTGCACCAGCCATTTTGGCATAGTTTTTGCCTGCTCAATATCAGCTCTCTCATCAACAAGTTCATCATGTAAATCTGCATCAGAAATGGAATGATCTGCATCATCAAATGAGTCCTGCAAAGGCTGAGAAGTTGCCTCATTAGGACTAGCACTAGACTGTCCACCTGTAAAAAGAGGCATCAAAGTATCATACATGTCTTTAGAGCTAACACATGTCTCCTTAGTACATGAAAGCAATGGCTGAATAGCATCTTCCACAAAGACAACATCACGGCTAACCAAAATGCGTTTAGTCTGTGGATGATATAGACGATAGCCTTTACTTTCAGAACTGTACCCAACAAAAATACATTTTACTGCCTTATCATCCAATTTTCTGTGATGTTGTTCAGGCACTAGTGCATATGCCAAACAACCAAAAACACGTAGATGAGCAACAGATGTCTTGCGGTCATGCCAAGCCTCATATGGAGTGATAGACTGCAGCACTTTAGTGGGACACCTGTTCAGTACATATGTTGCACACATGACAGCCTCAAGCCAGAAACTATGTGGTAAATCATGACTCTTGACCATGCACCTTGCCATCTCCATGAGTGACTTGTTCTTTCGTTCAGCAACTCCATTCTTTTGAGGTGTATACGACACTGTAAATTGGTGTTTTATCCCACGTTCAGCCAAAAATGCATTAAAATCAGAAGACATATATTCCCCCCCTCGATCAGAACGGAGGGTGCCCATTTTACATGCTGACAGATTTTCAGCCAAAACCAAAAACTGTTTAAAGCACATGAACACTTTGGACTTTACTTTGAGTGGATATACCCATGCATGCCTGGAAAAATCATCAATGAAAGTCACAAAGTAAAGGTAGTTTCCAAAAGAGGGTGTCTGCATAGAACCACAGACATCACTATGTACAAGCTGCAATTTCTGTGTAGCCCGAACTGAACCATCTTTTGGAAAGGAGGAATGCTACATTTTGCCCAAAATACAGCCTTCACAAACATGTTTTCCAGGTGCCTCAAGTTTGGGCAAAGAGGACACCATTTCAGATTTCTGCAGGCGTAGCAAACTAGCAAAATTCAGATGACCAAAGCATGCATGCCAAAGCTTTGCATCTGACATGGCCTGAGAATCATTTACTGCACATGCCAAATCATTTTCAGATCTTTCATAATCTATGAGCTTATACAGCCCACGACATAAAATGCCAGAAGCAATAATAACATCACCATTTGACAGATCATGAACTGTACATCTGTCATCAACAAATTTCACAACCAAGCCAATCTTGGCTAATGCAGGAACAGATAACAGATTCTTCTTGATCCCTGGCACAAACAAAGCATCTGACAAAGTGAAAGAACTACCATCAGCAGTAGTCAAAATGATCTTACCAACTCCCATAACAGGATAAGAGGAGTTGTTGGCGCATGTAACAGTATTCCCTGTAGGGGCAGGCTCAAGTGAAGAGAAGAAACTGCACTGCGAGGTAATATGTTTGGTTGCCCCACTGTCAAAATACCAAACATCTGAGTCTACTGTAGACATGCACTGATCATGAGAAGATGGGTCAAAACTGCAGACAGTAGTAAACGCCCATTCTTCTTCCTGCACAAGATTTGCAGACTCTATTTTTGGTGTAGAGGCCTCTGCAACAACCATTCCAGCTTCTTTCTTCTTTGCCTCTTTAGCAGCCAGTTTTGGACACTTCTTTATGATATGATCATTCCCTTTACAGTACTTACAAAACAATTTCTACATTTCTGATTTCTTCTCATCTTTATCTTCCTTCTTCGAATATGCAGAATTAGCAGATTTCTGCTTACTAGTTGAAGAGCTCCATTTTCCTTTGCCCTTCTGACTAGCCAGGAAAGCTTGATCTGCAACTCGCATAATGGACTTGTTTTGCCTGGACTGATCTTCCTGCAACAGAACAGAGACTAACTCCTCAAATGATAAGGCATTCGGATTGCCTTTCATCATCAACCGAAGAGTAGAAGCAAAACTCTGATATGAGTAAGGAAGACCATTCAGAACGGTCTGCACAAGTGAGCTATCTGGTATAACATCATCAGCAAAAATGAAATGTTCCTTCAAGTCTTTGATCTTTGTTAGGAAATTGTCCTTAGAGTCACCTTCATTCATGTGCTCACTCTCCAACTGTTTTTGGAGGTAAGCAACATGAGCCTCATTCCTAGCTTGGTACAATGTGGTAAGTGTATCCCAAGCATCCTTAGCTGTTCTACAAGAGGGAATGTGAGGAATAATGGCACGTTTGACAGACAAAGCTATCAATGCATGTGCGTGGGCATCTCTGCCATCCGAGCAAATCTGCTCTACAGTAGGTGCAGCAGAAACAGCAGCACGAACAGGAATCTGCGGAATATCATCTTCGACACCATCTTCATCAGCTCGAGCACCTGTATTTGCAGTACCTGTTGTTACAGGTGTAACAGGACGTCTTTCAACACCCTGCACAATGTTCTACAATCCTTTTGCAACCAATACATGTCGCATCATATAAGCCCATAATGGGTAGTTGGTGTCATCCAACTTATCCTCAACAGCCAACATACGGAATACATCACTGCTTTCAACCATGGCCGATGACTAAAATACCTTGATGCAAAAAATTGACTGTATCTCAAAAAGTTGAACGGAGCAGCCCAGACGAATTCTGCTAGACCTGTAGCAGACTTCGAGACGCTTAAACTGGCGAACAGAAAGTGGTATATACCTTTGGCACAAAAAGACAAAATAGCATGCACAAGCATTGGGATAGTGCGTTCGGAGGCCGAAACGAGCTGAGTATGCTCACCAAAATTCGTGCGATTCTGAGACTGCAGACGGAGGAGTGTTGACGGCACCCTAGATTAAGCAACGACCTGCTCTGATACCAATTGTTGGAGTTAGACGTCTACGGAAGCATGCGAACATCACAAGGAAGAAGAAGAAGCTTGGAGCACAAAACACACAATACTGAATGTATTACTAGAGAATGTACAAAGATAAGTAGCCCATTAGGGAAATAGGCATATATACAAGTCGGGGGAAAAAAACCTCCTAAAGAGGGAAAAAAGTGCCCCAGTGGTCCTAGTGTGTTCACACACATCACTACCTCAATATATCAACACACAACTATTGTGATAGCGTGTTCTGAGGCCTAATCACCCTGAGTATGCTCACCAAATTTTGTGTCATTCTGAGACTGTGACCGGAGGGGTGTTGCCGACGCTAAAGATAAAGCAACGACATAATTTCATACCAATTGTTGGAGTCTGAGGTCTACGAAGGCACACAAATAGCACAAGGAAGAAGAAGAAGCTCGGAGCACAATACACAATACTGAATGTATTACCACTAGAATGTACAAAGATAAGTGATATGTTAGGGCAATAGGCATATATACAAGAGGGAAAAAAGTCTCCTATTCAACCACATTATCTTTTTATCTTCTGTAATAACATGTTTTTAAAATATGCTACAAAAATGTGAAGAGGCAATAACCATTCAGTCTATATTCTTTGAGAAATTTGGCTTGTTGACATTGCCCTTTGAATGTCATCTTTCATTTTGCATAGAAAACTTGAAACTGTTGATTGATCAGGAGACTCCAAATCTAATGAAGAGATGCAAGGAGCACGTAGATGTACAAGATTTCCATATGCATTCCTACCTAATGGTACCTGATAATCTGCAAAATAGACAAATAAGTGAATTCTATTGAAAAATGTAATAGATTTGTCCACATCCATAAGTATTACATAGTCCTTATGAAGAACTTTGAATGTTCTTGTTAGACATTCAACAGGTTGCCACTCTTGAACATTAGAAGGAAAAATATCTGCAATACAAAAACAGATATCTTGTAATATAAAAACAATAAAAAATGATTAAAGAGCACTGTTAAACTTCACTTATAGTATGATGGGCATTGCAGATGATTGTTGAGCACCAAGTCCTTAGTATTGTACACGTTGAACTCTTGCAAATCAGCCATGTCTCTTTAATTTGAAACTGAGAATACAACCTTTCCAATGGTTTTTAGTGTCATCCCTTTTAGCTTGCTTCACTTTATGGGCACCTCTACAACTAGGAAGCATAGTCATCCAATCAATAATCTACACAAAAAGAGGTTTTCATAAGGAATCCTCTCTTTTGTTGTAAACCTGACATGAGATTATATAGTTGGAAAGATGACAAGAAGTAGAATCCATTCAAAGACTTAGAGAAATAGTAGAGAATGCTCAAAGAAAGAAACTGAGATTCACAAACTTCACGAGTATTTATAGACAAAAAATTTTGATGTACACGTGGAAGAGAGTTGCAAAATTTTGATTCGATGTATCAAATGTGACTAAAATATCACAGAATTTTGTGAACCCATAAATATTTCGTATCTTCAAAAATATCTTTTCTCTCTTGAAAAATTTAAATATTTGCATTGTGTGGTGTGCAAAAATATCTTTTTTTATATGGAAACATAAAGTGTACACTAAATACAATAAATTTCATTGCCTTAGCGGTGCATTTAGAGCATATTTACTAAAAAGAAGCCTTTCTTCATAGGATTAAAAGAGACAAGAATGTTATATTTTTGTATACATGGAAAGACCCTATTTGTCAATTTTCTTAATCTATCATTAAGAAACAAATCCTTTTCAAAATTTTTTTGCCCTAATGGCTCTGGTGACCTTTGAGATTAGTATATGTAACTATCTTGGGAATAAACCAATGTTGACCGTGGTCTTGTTTACTATTTCCTCTTCCACTTTCAAAGCCTCTACCTTGGCCTCTTCCTCTAACATAGTAGAATACCTGTAGAGAGCCAACTTTTCCTTTGGAGTTTGAGTTTTCGCCAAGGTTCTTTTCTTCAATTATTAGCATAGACATAAGATCAACAAAATTTAGAATATTCTCCCTAGTTTAATAGAAGTTATGAATTTCTTATATGCATTTCACAAACCACAAAGGCACACTTCAACATTATGATCATCATCATCTGCATTAATGCCAATAGATACAAGAGGCTCACATATGCTTTTGATTTTTATGGTGTAGTCACTTATCAACATGCTCTTTTTCTTAAGTGTATGCAACTCATTCTTTAGTTGCAATTTTTGTGCCTTTGTATTGGTCTCATACAATGTGACCAAACTATTCCAAACCCCTTTCGGAGTTTTGGCATCCTATATGTGACCAATGATGTTATCTTGTATGCTAATAGACAACCAATACATTACCTTCCATGCTCCTTGACTCCACTCGTCATATACTCTTAACTAGTCTGCAGTCTGATTCCTCTCTAGTAACAACGTTGGATTTTTCATTGTCTCCTTCGGTGTACTTCAGTAGTCTTTTCCCATTAGGAAATTTTTTATTCTGAATCTCTAAGCATGGAAGTTATTCTTGGTTGTGGCTCATAATTTGACTCATTCAATCACCAGTTTCCATTTCTATAGCAATTTACAATACTACAAAAACACTAGAAGCAGTACCTCTCCTTGAGCACTATCTCATATCATTCGTGAAGTGCACGTTCTCCATGCCTTCCCATGGATTCTTCACTGTCGAACTTCTTGAGAATCTCTCTACAACCACAATGGCTCTGATACCATGTCAAGAGAAAGGAGATAAGGAAGAGAGCTCTCACACACTCTCACACACAAAGAGAGGCGCACACACAGATTGAGGCAAGGAACAATGATCTTCTTCTACTTCTTCTATTACATAAAGACAATGTACAAGAATGACCTAATGCAACAATACAACCAATATAATATATAAAGAATGTTACATTAAGAAAAGCCTAATTTCTGTTAATGAGTGTGCTGGACAGAAACAAATGTGCCATCACTATCGATAGATAAATCTGATGAAGGTCACTAAAAGTTTCCCTAACATGTATCGTCATAACCACTATACATGTCAAAGAGATGAAAAAGTGGTACGTATCATCCTCGGTCATCCCATGTTGAGCTTGATATCTCAACAACTTGGACACATGGTAGGCCTAAATCCCTTGGGCTAAAGGTATTTATATGGGTGGAGTTGGATGGGTGGAGACATGCTCCATCTTACCCTTGGTGGTCTTGCTAGGACATTAGTTGTAGCACTTATGGTTTGATATTATACTTACTCTAGAATGTCAATGAAACAATATGGTGCAAAAGATGGATCTTCAAAAGGAGGCTCAAGGGTATGTTGTTGTTTAAACTTTTAAACTAGAGGATAAGGTAAAAAAACATGATACCTAAAGGAAAGTTGATGGTTGGTATGGTTTTTGTTGTCATATCAAAAGCGCCTGCATTCAATATCTATTGCTTCCTTATTTGTATTCTGATACTAAGCTTGTACTAAGGTGATGAATATGTTAAGACCTTTGATGAAAAATGACAAGAATTTTTTTTGTTTTTCTTTCTTTTCTTTTTTTTGAATTTTTTCTTTTTTCATTTCTTATCTCTTCTCTATCTCTCTCTCTCTCTTTTCAAATAAGAAAATGAAAGCTAATTAAGAAAGTAATAATTATGATACAAGGGTGAATGACAATGTTCATGTGTAGCATTAGTGATCATGTGTAGCATTATTCAAGAAGGAATATGTAAGAAGCCTCATGAGTACCATTATTCAAGAAGGAATGTGTACCAATGCTGAGGCTGAAATGTTCAGGGTTTGAGATTGTTGATGTACTATATGAAAAAGGAATAAAGGAGATTTGGTTTATCTCTTTTTGTCTTGCACTCATAGTACAATTATCCACACATGACTAGAAAGTGTTGTTATCAATAAGTAGTTATAGCTCTCTACCAAATGAGATTGTTGATGTACTATATGAAAAAGGAATAAAGGAGGTTTGTCTTATCTCTTTTTGTCTTGCATTCATAGCACAATAATCCACACATGACTAGAAAGTGTTGTTATCAATAAGTACTCATAACTCTCTACCAAACAAGATTGACTGGGAAAAGTAGTGGGATTCTCACATAAACTCCTAGAATCACTAAGTGCAAATACTGTTTTGAGAATATTTCTTTAAAGCGGTTCAAGAAACTTTAAGAAATGATCATGAAACTCAATTTCTTGAAATTTTCTAGTTATGGGAGGAAGGATTGTATGAGGAACCCTCACTTTAGGGATTTCAGCAATTCATGATGATAACTAGTAAGGAGAAGTTCATTTGAATTCCCCACCCTGAAAATGAAAAGATTTTCAAAGTACTTTATGATTTTGTTTTGGGCCCTTGTTCATATTTCTTCTCATACATAACAAATGTGTGTGAGAGAGATATGAAAATAACATATTCAATGCAATGAATGCATGAATGCGTTTAACACTTCATTTCATTCATGCAAATCTATATATATGGTACCTACCTTATTACATTCATCCAAACTTGCAATATATGTTTACTTATCTTTATCTTTGGATGCTTCTACACTTAGAAGGATTATGTTGTGTTATAGATATGGTTCTTTATCTTTGGTTGCTTCTACGCTTGCAAGTATTATTGTAGATGCATGTGTGTTACGCATCAATGAGGAATTCTTTGGGTAATATGAGCTATTTTTTGAAAATAGGGTGCATACACAACAAAGAGTGTCCTTAACAAGAACATCATTATGTGTAGCTTCCTTTCCGCAAAGGGTGACCTAGATCCAGATCCCATTGTTCAAGTGGTTTGGCTTTGGTCCCTTGAGGTAGTCCAGAGTTCAATCCCCGGGCTAGACATGTAAGATTTTGACCAGTTTAAACTAGTTGTTATCCATGCTAACTTGTCTAACCCTTGCATTGTGGGATATGGGGGTCCCATAGGTACTATGTGTGTTCACTTGTATAGTTGTACTTTCAAAGTTAAAGCCTAGGGGAGTAGGCACTTTTCAACCCTCCATTAAAAAGAAAAGGTGACTTGGACCAAGTTATCATACTCACTAGTTCAAACCCTAAATGTAAGGTGTTTGTTCCAAATCCTCCCCTCTATCCATGTGAGCTATAAGCTATACATCACTGTACAAGCTATACATCATTGTACATATTCCTCCAATCAAAAGGTGCATACTCGAATTGCCAAAACATCAAAGAACTTTCGAAATTCCACAAAAAATCTACCATTTCTACACTTTCAATAGATGGATTGTTATCTTTTAATAGTTTAAAATGACCGATGGAACATGAAACATCTCATGGTTTAAATCCTTTCTATTTTAAGAGGAAGTTGGATCTAGGCCTAGTCTCTCTTGTTTGAATGAATTAGAAAAAAAAACAATTGTATAGTGAAAGGACATAGTGCCCTTCGAATCCCTCATATCGCACAAAGCAGCGGTAAGATGGCTCGAATACGCAATGCGAAACAACTCATAGTCTGAATTCTACCTTCCCTCTATGAACCTAAGCTAGTGGAGTTGTACCACGTGAAAAGGGATTCCTTGTTCATCGGCTTTTGGGTGGGGCCAAACAGATCTTGGCAATGAGCGCCGTCTTTACTAAAATAAAGAAAGAACCGCACGCAAAACCCACTTATTAAAATAAAAGAGAGAAGAAAAGCGAAGGAACCATGAAGATTCTCTCTTTCACGTGCTCATCGCTTTCTTCTCTCGTTCATCTTCAACGCTTATCACGGAGATGGACAGGATCCGGCAACGAATGACTTGGGTGAGGCACCAAGCGCATTATTCCTAGTTGTCCTCGGGGGCGAAGAAAGCTAAGGTCCGAATTTTAATATTTTAACATAAAATGTTAAAATTTGTTTAGTAGGTGAGTTGGTTTGACACTAACCTCTTGAAGTCGAGGTTTTGTGTTCAACCCTCGAACTTGATATGTAATGGCTTTGGTCAGTCTAAATCAGTTTTAACCACTTAAAATCTTGTGTAATCTCTGTTTTGTGGGATAGGGGGGGGGGTCATGGCTACTATGTTCATTCACCTATACAATTGCACTTTCAAAGTTAAAACTCAGGGGATTAGACCAATTGTAACCACTTAAAATCTTGTTTAACCATTGCTTTGTAGGATATAGGGTGTCTCGTGAGTACTATGTTCATTCTGTACAATTGCACTTTCAAAGTTAAAACTTGAGAGAATCTTGTCTAACCCTTGCATTGTGAGGTACGGGGGGTCTCGTGGGTATTATGTTCATTCATTTGTACAATTGCGCTTTCAAAGTTAAAACTTGGGGGATTAGACCAGTTGTAACCACTTAAAATCTTGTTTAACTATTGTTTTGTAGAATCTCATAAGTACTATGTTCATTCACTTGTACAATTGCACTTTCAAAATTTAAACTTGAGGGAGTAAGCACTTGTTGAACCTCCATTAAAAAAAAAAAAAACTTGCCCAAAACAGAGCCCTTCTCAAGTCCGGACAATCCTAATTGCTTTTTAAGATGCTTCGGCACCTCTTGCATTCTGAAATAGATTCCCGACAAATAGCTTTTTACATAAGGGACGCGTTTACAATTCCACATGTCGTCTCACGTCACATTTTCTAAGTCGAAGCATATTCTCTTTTTTTTATATATAATTCTGACTTAAAAAGGTCATACATGAGTCAAACGGAAGAAGAAACAAATAGGGTTGCCAATAGACCAACACAAACGTACATAGAAGCAATGAGCTAGAGATCTTGACTACTTAAAGGATTCAATCATGTGGGGGAATATGAAGACTCCGAGGGAGAAAAGCTCTTAAGATGAATACACCACAAACAAAGAGAAAAACTCGAATGATGAAAACTCCATCATCATATCTTTGGTTCTTGGCATCTTCACCAAGAAAGTAGAACCCATTGAGACCAAAGGGAAAGAAAAGATGAAGCTGACTCCTCCGAATGGCTTGCTCGTCGTTAAGTGGCCTTGTTGGGGAAGGTAAGCCTTAGCAAGTTCACAAGTTTAGGACAGAAGAAGAAGGAAGGAAAACAAGAAGAAGAAAACCCATACCCAAACAAAACCTGAAAATTATTTCATACAATTTGAGAGGTTTTTCATGCCTGAATAGAGTCATGATTGTTGATTAGTGTCTTTGAGATAAAGTTTTAAACCCAGACTTTATTTGTCTTCAAAAAGTGAATACTGATGGTAAATACTTGATGAACAAACTTAAAAGTAACCCCTTATCACATGTGGATCCTCGAAACCATAATAGATGGAGTAGTAGCACAATCACTACTAGTCGGGACCCTCTCCTTAAGGATTTCCTCTTTGATGAAAAAAATCAATGGGTTGCCATAGTTTTTCAAGAGTAATACTTTTTGTCCATTGCTTCCATCTATGCCCCAAATAACTCTGATGATCATAGCAATTGCTAGAGGTGTCTCTTGATGCTTTACAATCCACTAATCTTAATTGGGAACTTTAACATGGTCGAAAGGCTAAAAGATAGATGAAACTAGAGAGGCTCCATTATTGATGGTTCTACGAGGATTGAGTGGGGGCTCCTTAAGCTCTAGTTAGACCCGCATGACATAAAGACAATCTTCTTGTAATAAAGTCATAGGTAGGAGATGGTTGAGCCACATCCTTGATGGATAGGAGATGGTTGAACTACACCTTAAGAGGGAGGATTAGGAAGTAATCCTCAACCATGGCTTTTGGCGCAAGTGGTTAGCCCATCACACTCCTAACCAAGAGGTTGTGAGTTCAAATCTCCTATAGTTCATTACACGTTTCTTTTTGTGTTCCAATTAACATTGATTCTAAGTCCCTCACTACAAGGGATTACACCTCAAGAAGCATAATTTGCTAGAAACCTTTCATTATGCATTTTTGAATTCTTGGATGTTTGTTATGCACATGTCTTTGATTCAACAAGAACTAAATGAGGATCAAAAAGCAAAAAATGTTTCTTCTTAGCATACAGTGAAGAGCCTACAGCATATAGATTTTGGAATCTAGAGAGAAAAAATTCTTAGTTGTGATGTGGTTATATCTAATGAATGGCCACACTTAGTGGAAAACAAAAGTAGATCCACTATCTCATCAACTCAAGAAATAGCTCACCTTGTTCTTTCCCATAGATAGATAAATTTTGAGGAATAGAAGGAGTCATAAGATATTGACATTTCTCCAAAATAAAGCCAACTTGTTATTGCCACAAGCATAAGCCACCACCAAGCTAGGCATAATAGCTCCTTAATAATTGAAATCCTCAAGTAGATGTTCTAGATTCATCTTCAAAAGGGTTGCATATGTCAAAGCGAATCGAGGAGCAACAAAGAGCCTCACATGACATTTCTAATATGACTCCTATGGCTAAACTCATGGAATTTCAAAAAAAAACCCTGAATATAGATGAATCATTAAGAGACCCCAATTGGAAAGTGGCCATGTAGGCAGAATATGACAATACTAAAGAAAAACATTTGGAAATTGGTTGATTTTCCACCTAAGAAAAAGATAATTGGTTATAAGTAGATTTGGAAAGCCAAATATAAAGAAGATGCCACTTTGGAGAAGTATAAAGCTAAGATTTTTGCACAATGATTCTAAGAGGTGAAAAAACTTGATGTCCAAGAACATTGCATCAATGATTGGAATGTCCACTATTCACACATTTTATGTTACTTCTACACATAAAAAGGGGCATATATTCCAAACAGACATAAAATGAGCATTTTCTAAAAAATGTCTCAAGGAGTGGTACATGTATCTCAAGCACAAATTTTTGAGACACGCCACTATGAAAATAGGGCTTTTATACTTAAAAAGGCATCATATGGACTTACGAAAGTTACATGGGCTTGGTACCAACAAATCGGTAGTTTTTTTTCAAAAATTTACACTTTCAAAGAAGTACTTCTGATGCGAACAAAGGTAATCAGCTAGTGGTTTTCATCTTGTATGTAGATGATTTTATCATTATAGGGGATCATGAATTTTTTATCAAGCAATCTCATGCTAGATTAAGCAATGATCTAGAGATGAAAATTCTTAAGCTTCTCCATTATTGCCTTGTAGTTGAAGTATGGAAAAAAGGATATGGGATTTTTATATGAAAATAGAAATATGTTATGGAAATCTTTAAATATTGTGGGACGATGCATTGAAAAACCATTGAAATACCTATGGAGGAAAACCCTAAACTCTTAACAAATGCTAAGAAGTACAAAAATCTAGTTGGAAGTCTTATCTTCTTGTGAATCATCAGACCATATATTTGTTATGTTGCTTGAATGGAGCATTTTCTCTCACAAACCAACTAAAATCCATTGGAATGTAGAAGTACAGATTCAAAGTTACATTGCAAGGACATTTGATTTTGGCGGTTTGTATTCTGTAGAAGTAGAGATTCAAAGTTACATTGCAATTCGAATTGGGCAAAAGATTATGATTCCAAAAAAATTAATTTTTGGAGATGATTTTTCACTTGATTCAGGTAACTTTTATTGAATGACTAGGAAACAACCAACAATGGAAATTTATTCCATTGAAGTAGATCACAAAACTTCTTGTTTTTTCCCTTGTGAGGTAGTCTAGTTATGGAGAATTCTTGCAAATCTAGGCTTTCCACTAAAAATGGAAAGTACAGTTAAATATGGTAATCAAACTTGTATGAGCATTTCAAACAATCAAGTATTTCATGATCATATTGAACACATAGAGGTTGAGTATCATTATATCCATGAGATCACAGAGGACAAAAATATGGAATTAGACTATTGTTCTATAAAAAGAAAATTGTGCTAATATATTCACCAAAACACTTGGAAAGGAGGAGTTCAAAAACTAGGCATAGAACCCAAACATACTTGATTCATCAGTAGGTAAACATTAAGGAAGGATTTTATTATATGACCAATGTCCACCCCTCAATATTTGATATTGTATTGCACATTTGTGAGACCTCCATTATGAGGAGAAGTCAATTGTGCATTAATCCCAATTTACATGTTGGAGTAAGGTAGGATTGGATAATTTATGGATTTTGGATGGCTTAGGTAGACTTGCCTCACACTTGCAAGTGATATATTTGTTAGAATGATATGTAATACAATTTAAGGTTGGTGGTGCTTTTGGATCACAAATTAGAACTCAAATTTCTACGTTAATCCCAATAGGGGTCATTTTCTTTGATATTCATTGGTTGGTTTAGCACACCATGCATCAATAGATCCCATGTATTGCCCACATATGGACAACAATCCATTGTTCAGGTAGTGGTTACCCATGCACAACCACCCATGTTTAGCTATTGTGGAAGGCCACACCTCTCCATCGATCTACTTCTAGATTATTTCTAGACTAGTCTAGATTTTGAGTTGAGCTAGAATACCGCTACCTTGTAATCCTCCATCTAGAGTTTTCTAGATCATGATTTAAGCTCTACCTTGAGATCACATAGGTGGACAATGCCATCACTATTGTATTTACTATTAGAAAATCTTTCTATATTTGTTCTCTTCCTTCTATCACAAGCATCTCTCTTGCATGATTGATTTCGTACATGTAATAGGATAAAGGTAAAATTATAAAGCATAGTGCATGGATCTTAAAAATATCTGATGCAAGAGGCAATTTGAAAGAAACCATATAAAGTCTAGATGTTGATAATAGGGTCCACATCAAAATAAATCCACTACTAATCATACTAGGTTTTTGAGCAATATGCCACTCTATGGGATTATACTGAAAACCTTTTTGACAATGTCCTTAGATATTTGTTGATTACTAATGCATGTGCATGAAGATGTTGGTTTTATATATGTATTTCTTATTGTTCACAAACAAGCATTCAAAGAATATTATAGTTTATGGTGCGTTACATTTCCTTCTAATAATATAGAGTAAAATATTTCCATAAAGGAAGGGAGACATTGATTCTTAACATGTAAGTTACAATTTAGGACAAAAAAACAATACAATTGTTGTTGGAGACCTCTAAATCTCCAAAGGTTTGATCTATACTGATTCATAAGCACCTCTATATCAGTTATTGACCAAACTTTACACAAATGTTACCTTCATTTACCAAATCTTCCATTATCACTTCTCTGAGTGAAAATTTTCCTTCTTCAAGAAGTCTGCTTCAAAGATTGACTTCATTACCTGCACATATCTTCAAATTTCTTCAAACTAATGATGTACATATCTCCATGCTACCTTTGCGCAATCATATCAACCATTAGTCCTTCAAAAGAATCATTAAAACTTTAATTTGATCCTTAAGATCAAAAGTATGTCAAAAATTGCCTTCTTGAACAAGCGACTTTGACA
This sequence comes from Ceratopteris richardii, assembly GCA_020310875.1. Classification (NCBI taxonomy): domain Eukaryota; kingdom Viridiplantae; phylum Streptophyta; class Polypodiopsida; order Polypodiales; family Pteridaceae; genus Ceratopteris; species Ceratopteris richardii. The sequence continues at coordinate 46,528,369 of CM035409.1, forward strand.
TAGCTGACTTCTAAGGTTGATTTCTCACAACACAAATACCGTTTTGCTAAATGATTTTAGCCATAGCTTCCTTACCTTCTAACTTAGATTTTGAATGCTCAGTCATCAAAAACTTTACATTATGCACTGAGATCTAAGCAAAACATTGACACGAAAAATGTGACTTTGAGAGATCTACCTGCAGACTTTACATACACATGTTCCTATTGATCATACTCACAGCATGAAAGGAATTAGGCCATGAAACTTTGAACATAGCTTTATTAGCTATTAGCTTAGATGTGTACAAAATATTTCTTGATCCACATGATCAGGCTGAGAGAAATCAGAGAAAAATTCGTCGCTAATTTATACCTGCACACATAGTTTGGCACTTCCTTATACATGACTGCCAGCTCCTTGTTCACTGCATCACTCCCAGGGGGGATTTGTTGATATATTTAGGTAGTGATGTGTGTGAACACACCAGGACTATCGGGGCACTTTTTTCCCTCTTTAGGAGGTCTTTTTCCCTCGGCTTGTATATACGCCTATTGCCCTAATGGGCTACTTATCTTTGTACATTCTCTAGTAATACATTCAGTCTTGTGTGTTGTGCTCCAAGCTTCTTCTTCTTCCTTGTGCTGTTCACGTGCTTCCGTAGACGTCTAACTCCAACATATATATGATCCTTAGGATGATAAGGAGTAATGCAATAGATGCGGGATACGTCTAGAAACATATGTATATAAGTCAATGATGTAAAGAAATAAGTAGAGAGTCATTGACACTTGTCTTCTAATGACTCTCTACTTATTTCTTTACATCATTGACTTATATACATATGTTTCTAGACGTATCCCGCATCTATTGCATTACTCCTTATCATCCTAAGGATCATATATATGTTGGAGTTAGACGTCTACGGAAGCACGTGAACAGCACAAGGAAGAAGAAGAAGCTTGGAGCACAACACACAAGACTGAATGTATTACTAGAGAATGTACAAAGATAAGTAGCCCATTAGGGCAATAGGCGTATATACAAGCCGAGGGAAAAAAACCTCCTAAAGAGGGAAAAAAGTGCCCCGATAGTCCTGGTGTGTTCACACACATCACTACCTAAATATATCAACAAATCCCCCCTGGGAGTGATGCAGTGAACAAGGAGCTGGCAGTCATGTATAAGGAAGTGCCAAACTATGTGGAAATCACTCCACAAAAGGAAGTAATCCCAAAGCTTTGCGGAAAGCTTCAAACTTCTCCCTAGGCAGAGCCTTCGTGAAAAGGTCTGCAATGTTCTCCTGCGTGGGCACATATGCCAAGCTGATCTCCCTAGTAGAGAACCTCTCCTTGACATAGTGATAATGCACCTCAATGTGCTTAGTGCGAGCATGGAACACAGGGTTCCTCACAACTACCAATGCGCTCTGACTGTCAGTGAAGATGGTGGTGGCAGAAGACTGGCCAACACCCAAATCAACCATAAGGTGTCTGAGCCACACACACTCAACAGTCGCTCTGAAAGCTGCCCTATACTAAGCCTCACAATTGGAAGTGGCCACAGTAGGCTGCTTCTTGCTCAACCAAGATATACATGAGCTACCAAGCATGAAGCAAAAACCACTGGTGGACACACGAGTGTCATAGCAACCAGCCCAATCTGAGTCAGAAAAAGCATGCAAATCTGGCGCTAGTGATCCCCCCTTGGGATAAAACAACCCAAGTAGTCGAGTACCACTCAAGTAGCGAAAGATGCACTTCACCGCCTTCCAATGCGTGACTCCTCGGCAATGCATAAACTTGCTCATCTGTGAGACAACAAACTGAATATCTGGCCGAGTAATGCATAAATAAATCAAGCATCCAACAGCCTGCTGATAGAGAACAACATCAAATGCATCTCCAGCATCATGAAGACTCAATCGTAAACGTGTCTCCATAGGAGTAGCAATAAGCTTAGAGTCTTCAAGGCCAAAACGCTGTAATAATGTGTCAATATATTTCGTTTGACACAAAGCCATCCCACCATCAACTTGCATAAACTGAATGCCCAAATAGTGATGCAAATGCCCCAAATCAGACATCTCAAATGAGGCATGCAAATCAGCCTTGAAATCTGCAATATGCTTCTCAATAGGACCAGTGAGCAGCATGTCATCAACATAGACAACAATGATCAGAAGCACATCATTAGCACCCTTAACGTATAAGGTGCTTTCAGTTGGACTGTTCTCAAAACCATGTGCAATCGGATAGGCATGTATCTTCTCATACCAAGCACGTGGTGCTTGCTTTAAACCATATAATGCCTTCTTTAACATGCACACCTGGTTTTCATGCCCTTTCTGCACAAAGCCACGGGGCTGAAAAACATACACTTCTTCATGCAAGTCACCATTCAGAAATGTTGTTTTAATGTCCAACTGATGTACAATCCAACCATGATGGGCTGCAAGTGCACAAATGCTCCGAACAGTAGTCATACGGCATGTAGGTGCAAAGGTCTCATCAAAATCAATGCCTCTTTCCTGCGCATAACCCTTTGCAACAAGCCTAGCCTTATACCTGTCAACTGTACCATCAGGTTTACGCTTCACCTTGTATACCCACTTAGTGCCAATGGCCTTCTTGCTAGGAGGCAAGTCACATAAAGACCATGTACCATTCTTCATTATAGCATCATATTCAGATTGCATAGCAGCCATCCAATTTTCTGAATTTTGTGCTTCATCAAAAGAAACAGGCTCATTCTCATCACAGAGACTAGACGCAGCCATAGCATAGCAATTTGATGCAAAGGAGGCACTATGAGAGCCTGAACGAGTACGATATGACAAAGGTGCATCTAATTTGCTGTCACGCAAAGTCTGCACCAGCCATTTTGGCATAGTTTTTGCCTGCTCAATATCAGCTCTCTCATCAACAAGTGCATCATGTAAATCTACATCAGAAATGACCAAAGCGTGCATGCCAAAGCTTTGCATCTGACATAGCATGAGAATCATGAACTACACATGCCGAATCATTCAGAGATCTTTCATAGTCTATGAGCTTATACAGCCCATGACATAAAATGCCAGAAGCAATAATCACATCGCCATTTGATAGATCATGAACTGTACACCTGTCATCAACGAATTTCACAACCAAGCCAATCTTGGCTAATGCAAAAACTAATAACAGATTCTTCTTGATCCCTGGCACAAATAAAGCATCCGACAAGGTGAAAGAACTACCATCAGCAGTAGTCAGAATGATCTTACCAACTCCCATAACAGGATAAGAGGAGTTGTTGGTGCATGTGACAGTATTCCCTGTAGGGGCAGGCTCGAGTGAAGAGAAGAAACTGTGCTGCGAGGTAATATGTTTGGTTGCCCCACTATCAAAGTACCAAACATCTGAGTCCACTGCAGACATGCACTGCTCATGAGAAGATGGGTCAAAACTGCAAACAGTAGTAAACGCCCATTCTTCTTCCTGCACAAGATTAGCAGACTCTCTTTTTGGTGTAGAGGCTTCTGCAACAACCATTCCAGCCTCCTTTTTCTTTGCCTCTTTTGCAACCAGTTTTGGACAGTTCTTTATGATATGATCATTCCCTTTACAGTACTTGCAAAACAATTTCTGCTTTTCTGATTTCTTCTCATCTTTATCCTGGTTCTTCGAATGTGCAACATTTGCAGATTTCTGCTTACTAGTAGAAGAGCTCCATTTTCCTTTGCCCTTCTGACTAGCCAGGAAAGCTTGATCTGCAACACGCATAATGGACTTGTTCTGCTTGGACTGATCTTCCTGCAACAGAACAGAGACTAACTCCTCAAATGATAAGGCATTCAGATTGCCTTTCGTCATCAACCGAAGAGTAGAAGCAAAACTCTGATATGAATCAGGAAGACCATTCAGAATGGTCTGCACAAGTGAGCTATCTGGTATAACCTCATCAACAGAAATCAACTGTTCCTTCAAATCTTTGATCTTCGTTAGGAAACTGTCCATAGAATCACCTTCATTCATGTGCTCACGCTCCAACTGTTTTCGGAGGTAAGCAACACGAGCCTCATTCCTAGCTTGGTACAATGTGGAAGTGTATCCCAAGCATCCCTAGCTATTCTGCAAGAGCGAGTATGAGGAATAATGGCACGTTTGACAGACAAAGCTATCAATGCATGTGCCTGGGCATCTCTACCATCCCAATGAATTTGCTCTGCATAGGTGCAATAGAAATAGCAGCACGAATAGGAATCTGTGGAATATCATCTTCGACACCATCTTCATCAGCTCCAACACCTGTATTTGCAGTACCTGTCGTTACAGGTGTAACATGACGTCTTTCAACACCCTGCACAATGTTCCACAATCCTTTTGCAACCAAAACATGTCGCATCATATAAGCCCATAATGGGTAGTTGGTACCATCCAACTTATCCTCAACAGCCAACATACGGGATACATCACTGCTTTCAGCCATGGCCGGTGACTAAAATACCTTGATGCAAAAAATTGATTGTATCTCAAAAAGTTGAACAGAACTGCCAAGACGAGTTCTGCTAGACCTATAGTAGACTTCGAGATGCTTAAATTGACGAACAGAAAGTGGTATATACCTTTGGCACAAAAAGACAAAATAGCCTACACAAGCGGTGTGGTAGTGCGTTCGGAGGCCGAAACAAGCTCAGATCGTGATTTCGGCACCACAAAGCGAAGCAGTTTTGATCTCGGAAACACCCTGAGTATGCTCACCAAAATTCGTACGATTTTGAGATTGCAAACGGAGGAGTGTCGACGGCACCCTAGATGAAGCGACGACCTGCTCTGATACCAATTGTTGGAGTTAGACGTCTGCGGAAGCACACGAACAACACAAGGAAGAAGAAGAAGCTTGGAGCACAACACACAAGACTGAATGTATTACTAGAGAATGTACAAAGATAAGTAGCCCATTAGGGCAATAGGCGTATATACAAGCCGAGGGAAAAAAACCTCCTAAAGAGGGAAAAAAGTGCCCCGACGGTCCTAGTGTGTTCACACACTATACTCATAGTACAAGAATTTCTACCTGTAATGTACAAATGTATACAAGCTACCTTTTTGAAATCTCTTCACTTTCTCAAATGACTTCTTTCACTTCAATCTGACCATTGACTTGCTTCAAGCTCTTTGTAATCATCAATTTGTGATTGCTTTGTTCCAACAGCTCCCCCTCAATCACTAATTGTGATTATTCCATTCTTCTTTACTCCTGCCATCTCTTTGAACCTCTGTAGCTTAGGTCCATCTAAGCTTTTTGTCAACATATCTGCAACTTGCTCTTTTGTTGGAGTATACAATACTTCAATATCTTTATCAAGTACCTTTTCTCTCAAGAAATGATACTAAATCTCTATGTGTTTAGTCCTGGCATGAAAAACAGGGTTAGCTGCCAAATATAATGAACTCATATTGTCTCCAAAAATAATTGGAGTACTCTGATCAATTCCAAAGCTCTTTATCAAGGTCTTTAACCATATCACTTCTTTTGCAGCCTCTACCATTCCTTTATACTTAGCTTTTGTGGATGACAAAGCAACTGTATGTTGCTTTTTTTAGCACCAAGAAACTAATTTATCTCCAATATAATAGAGATACCCATGAGTAGAACTTCTATCATCTGAATCACCTACCCAATCTGCATCACTAAACACTTTGATTCTTGTATCAGAAGTAAATCCATAATACAAACCTTCACTCAAAGTTCCTTTGATATATTTGAGTACCCTTTGAGCTGCAATCCAATGAGTCTTCTTTGGACAATGCATAAATTGTGATAACACACCTACTACATATGATAGGTCTAGCCTTGTCAATGTAGCATAGATTAAACTACCTACCAAACTCTGATATTTCTTCATATCATTAAATTCTTCACCTCCATATCTGCACAATTTATGATTTACCTCCAATGGTGTGGTTGAAGTCTTGCAATCTTCCATGTTGAACTTGACCAGAAGATTCTTCAAGTATCTTTCTTGTGTAACATATACTCCATGTTGAGTATACACAATCTGCATTCCTAAGAAATAAGATAAGTTTCCCAAATCACTTATCTTAAACTCTTTCTCTATTTGTTTCTTAAGCTCCTTGATTCCTTGAGCATCTGTACCTGTGACAATAATATCATCAACATAAATACACATGTATATATATCCATTTTCACTTGCCTTCACTAGCAAGCTACTATCTGCCTTTGATCCTTGATATCCACATTCATTCAAGAACTTAACAAGCCTGTAATTCCATGCTCTTGGAGCCTGCTTCAAACCATACAAAGCTCTCTTGAGATTACACACATAATCTGATCCAATTGAATCCATGAAACCCTCTGGTTGCTCCATGTACACTTCATCTGCAATGTATCCATTCATAAATGCATTCTTCACATCTAATTGTGATAACTTCCATCCTCTACAAGCAGCAATAGAAATTAGGGATCTAATTGTAGACATCTTAGCAACTGGACTAAAGGTTTCATCATAATCTATCCCATAAGTTTGGGCATAACCTTTAACCACAAGTCTAGCCTTATATCTAGACACTTTTCCATCTGCAAATCGTTTTGTTTTATACACCCACTTACATCCAATGACCTTCTGACTCTTTGTTCTTGGCACCAATTCCCATGTTTCATTTTCAAGTAGAGCATCATACCCTTCCTGCATTGCCTTCTCCCAATTTTGTTTACCTTTAGCTTCTTCATATGTGATTGGATCCTCTCTGTCTTCACAATGTAAGCATAATCTTTTGTTGTTAAAAAAGATGTATCATAGCTATACCTGATAGGTTCTTTTCTTTCTCTCAAAGATCTTCTGAACTTTGCACTTCTTGAAGTCTCAGTCACATTTGATTCTGGATCAAATCTTGGCCCATCTTCAACATTACCCTGCAAATTACTTTTACAATCAACATCATCAATATCTTCTTCATACATCCTTACTTTTGTCTTCCCTTTTCTTTGTATTTCTTCAACATCTACATAATCATTTGTTGAACCTGTATACCATGTGCTTTGCTCATCAAATGTAACATCTTTTGTAACAAGAAATTGCTTTGTAGATGGACTCCACAATCTGTAACCCATCTGTCTATCATCATACCCAATAAACACATACTTCTCTGCTTTGGGTTCTAGCTTATGTCTCAATTGTGAAGGAACATAAGCATATGCTAAACATCCAAATACCTTACAATGATCAAGAGTAGGTTTCTTACCCCACCATGCTTCATAAGGTGTTCTTCCATCCAAAGCTTTACAAGGTAAACTATTCACAAGGTATGTTGGAGTGTTGATAGCTTCTGCCCATAAATAATTTGGACAATTCTTTTCTTTCATCATTGCTCTTGCAAACTCTACAAGAGTCCTATTTCTTCTTTTTGCAACTCCATTTTGTTGAGGGGAGTACATGCAAGTTACTTCTCTTTTTATACCTGCATTCCATAAATAATCATCAAACTCTTTAGAGAAATACTCTCCCCCTCTATCTGATCTCAACCTTTTGAGCTTTTGTCTTGTAATCCTTTCTGCATAAGCATGATAATGCTTGAATGTCTTGAATACTTTTGATTTGTCCTTGATTACATATAAAGTAATCCATCTGGTTGCATCATTAACAAACAACACATAATATCTGGATCCATTTATGCTATAGTCCCATGAAGGACCCCACATATCTGTATGAGTCAACTCAAGCATATTTGAATACTTGTACCCTGATTTATTGTATGAACTTTTGTGTGCTTTACCTAATTGACAAGCTTCACACTTGTACACCATGTGTTGGCCTTCAAAATTTGGCAATCCAAGCACCACATCATTCTTTGACATTTCCTTTATAGATCTCTCCTTCAAATGACCTAGCCTTTTATGCCATAGGTCTAACTCAGATATCTTTTGACTTCCATAAGTAAATAATGCATGTCCCACATTACCTTGGACCTTGAGAGTAAACAACCTTCTTGCAATGATATTTCTATATCCCTGATTTGGATCTTGCACATAAACACCATCATTTGTGAATCTAACTTCATATCCCTTCTCCACAATTTGTCCTACACTTACACTACAACATATCGAGGGTATACCAAGGATGCTACCGAGGCAAATGAATGGGCATGATTTCTTCGCGACGTCGGTGTTAGAATCGGTATACGCATCGGAAAGAAAGTGCCGGTATAAGCACTAGTATAAGCGTCGGTATAATCGTCGATATATGCCTCGGTATTACTGACGCTTATACTGACGTCCATACCGACGCCCGCACTGGGCGTACCGACGCCTATACCGACATCCATACTGGAGCTACCGGCGCGTATACCGACCACCTTATCTGCACAAATTTTTTTGGGCAGAATGTGTTGTCTTTTGCTACAGCATGATGTTGTCTAGCAAAAGACAATACACTCTGCCCAACTGAGTACATGTGTTATGTACTCTAATGGCAACCAAAACATAAACTTATATGAGCAAAAATGATCAATGAATCATGTACAGAAAGTTGTATATTCCATAAATGAAAAATGTACAAAAGTGTGGCAAACCACTTCTATATATGAATCGAATACAAAATGTGACAAAGCACTTCCATATAGGAATCAAATACAAAATTATGGTACATCATTGCCACATAGGAGTGTAATACAAAATTGTGGCAATGTACAAAATTGTGGTAATGTTACATCATTGTCGTATGCGAGTGTGATACAAAATTCTAGCATTGATCAAAATATTTACACCTACAATCCTGCAACAAAACATATGTATAAAATAAGACCAATTAACATGACATTTATAAACAACAGCTAAAATCACAAAACCAAGATATAATTTTACCTAATCAAGAATATTCTCCCATGAGACGATTGCACCGCGTCCCTCTAAGTCTTGTAACAGTGCAGTCAGTCCATGTCGATATCCATATGATTCTTCACTTCGCGTCGGAGGATGACCCATTGCCAACTCCTATAATAAATATGCAAAATGTTAGATGAACATACATAATGTGCTTAACACAAACAACTTCAATAATTAACATGATACTTACAAATTGGTAGCGCATACTGTCGTACCCGCCGCTACCTAAATGCGACGTTCCAACCGTATCTAAATGTGTGGCCGCCGCATCTCTCTGTTGACGATATTGATCAGGAATATGTTGCTGCTCATCCTGAATCGATTCCCATTCTTCGACATCTAGCCATACATGCTTCGATAAGCTTGCTCTAAAAGCATCGCGAGCTTCCGATCGTCGATGAGACATTACCTCACAGGCCGTATGTTAAATCCATTCGGAACTTACAATAGGATTCCCAGGTGCTGGCCAGTACTCTTCATATATGCATTGTGTGACATGATTTTTAGAGTCCCTATCCTGTTCGGTCCATTTTAACATTACTGAATGATCAAATTCGATGGAGCAGAGTTGTCGAATGCACTGACGCATTGACTTTCCCGCCGCATCCATAACTGGAGCTCCATTACAGATATGATATATCTTTGATTCGTTATGATCATGCGCACCCCAAGGTGTACGTGGAGATCCCATCTGATGCAATGTGAAGATCTCATCTCATCCAATGTATATATATGCATGCTTGTATGCATATGCATGCTTGTATGCATATGCATGCTTGTATGCATATGCATGCATGTATGCATATGCATGCATGTATGCATATGCATGCATGTATGCATGTGCATGTGTGTACGCATATGCATATTTGTATGCATATGCATACATGCATTCATGTATGCATATGCATACATGCATTCATGTATGCATATGCATACATGCATTCATGTATGCATATGCATACATGGATTCATGTATGCATATGCATGCTTGTATGCATATGCATGCTTGTATGCATATGCATTCATGTATGCATATGCATTCATGTATGCATATGCATGCTTGTATGCATATGTATACATGCATATGCATGCTTGTATGCATAACTTTCACCAATTTTGAAATCTTTCACCAAAATATGAACACTCAGCTTCTCTATGAAAACTAGCTCCACTCAGAAAAGTCTCCCTCACAAAACTCACTCATTGACTGATGAAATGATTAAAATCATTGACTGATGAATGATTAAAATTTTCTATGAAAATCTGACACAACACTCTCCGAGTGTTTGCGCAACTACTCCAAGTTAAAGTTCTTCAAAATAACTTACAAAACTTTAGATTTACTTCAATAAGTAAATCTGTGTATGAAACAAGCACTTTCTATAGGCGACTTTTACATATGCAACTTTAAACAATTGATTCTCACAAAATATAACCCATTTAATAAAATGCTTTTAGACATAGATGGCTTACCTTCCAACTTAGACTTTGACTCCTGATTTGTATAAAATTTTACACTATGCACTGAGATCTTATCAATTCTTTGATCATCAAGATTGTGCCTGTTTCAGAAGACACTTATCACTTCTTCACATACAAATGTTCCTACGTACAATTCTCTCATGCTCATTACAAATAGGCTCTCAAATCTTGACCATAGATGCATCAGCTATGGACTTAGACACCTACAAAAGGATTCTTGAAATGACCAAACACAGAAGGAGAAATGGAGAAAAGTTCGACGCGCAATTCTCAAAAAAATTTCTTCTATTCAACTCATCTTACATGTAATGGATGATACTCATTCAACTTATGATCTATACCTCTCTCTCTCTCTCATCTATTCTTTATCTCTCATATATATCAATACTATATACAAGTGTATATATATACATATGAGTATGGATTTGTCATTACTTCAAGTATTTGTGAAGTATTTACAAAGCTAATATACATGTGTATATAGACCATCTCTTTCTGAAACTCTACTTCACTTCATGCTCTTAGGCTTCAATCTTTTCTTCAAGTCTTCACTCCTAGGCTTCATATAATAATCAATTGTTGATTGTCTTGCTCCAATAGAATCCAATGGTAGAAAACTAAGATCAACAACCATTTCTTTGTCACGGTTGATCTTGCTTAATACGCTCTTAGGATGATATGAATCTGAAAGACCATTAAGAATAGTCTGCACAAGGGAACTATTTGAGATTCAACAAAAATGAATTGCTGATTCAAATCTTTGATCTTTGTCAAAAAAATTGTCCATTGAATCTCCTTCATTCATATGCTCACTCTCCACCCCGTTTTAGAAGGGATAAAGGCATGTTTGACAGACAAAGCTATCAATGCATTTGCATCTCTTCCATGCCAAAGTAGGTGCAACATGGATCGTAGCATGACTAAAAAATTGAAGACCATCTTCAACACCATCTACATCGCCTTCAATTACTATATTTATAGGTATAGTAGGCTGTTTTTCAACACCTTGCATAATATCCACAGCTCTTTGCTACCAATACATGACACATCATATATGCCCATAAGGAGTAATTACTACCATCCAACTTATCCTCAATAGCCAACATACTGCTTTCAACCATGGCCAGTGACTAAATACCCTGATGCAGAACATTTATTGTATGTCAAAAAGTTGAACAAAAATACCTTATCAAGCTTTGCTAGACTTGTAGCAAACTTGGAGATACTTCCTAAGTGTTTTCACACATCATTAATCAGTTGTTCTCCAAGTCATGTGCATGAACTTGAAGTGATGTTTTTGGAGGTAACAAAGCCCCGAGCCAAATTTTATACTCTAGTATGTACATTTATGTCTAAATTTGTTCTTGATCCCATAAAGAAGAATGGCTCATGAGAAGGATCATTTTTGTTTTGTAAGTTAATAATTCGATGAAATAGGTCATTACAAGCACTTGTAATCATGGGGCAAGATTCAGCAAGATTTTATCTAATGAGATGTTTTAGCATACTTTGTGTCCTCAAAATTCATTGTGCACTCTCTCTCTCTCTCTCTCTCTCTCTCTCTCTCTCTCTCTCTCTCTCTCTCTCTCTCTCTCTCTCTCTCTCTCTCTCTCTCTCTCTCTCTCTCTCTCTCTCTCTCTCTCTCTCTCTCTCTCTCTCTCTCTCTCTCTCTCTCTCTCTCTCTCTCTCTCTCTCTCTCTCTCTCTCTCTCTCTCTCTCTCTCTCTCTCTCTCTCTCTCTCTCTCTCTCTCTCTCTCTCTCTCTCTCTCTCTCTCCCTCCTTTGAACTTCCATGTTAGCTTGGTTTCCATAGAGAGCATATCCACGACATAGTTTTACTCCACTGAACATGCCCAAAATGTTAGCATTGGTATTGGAAATTTGTAGTACTATCAATTCATGAGTAATGCGTTACTTATAAGTTATGGGTACATTTTCTTGCATTTTGAAAAAGTGATTGATACGTATCAAAACAAGAACCATCTCAAGATGTAGCCTTGTAGCCTTGTGCATCCATCATTTACATTACACATGTGGATATAACAATTTACCTTTATTACCGCTCTTGCGTTGCATATCAAATTGGAAGATAAGAAGCCTCTAGTAAGGAAAAACTTCAAATAGAAGTAGACTTGATAATAAATACACGCTCAAAGAAACAAACGATAGAATGTACAGAGAGAGAGAGAGAGAGAGAGAGAGAGAGAAGAAGAAGAAGAAGAAGAAGAAGAAGAAGAAGGAACAAAAAGTTACAATACATACTGTTTGTGGCATTCCGAAGTTCTTATTATTTTAAGAAAAAAAATCTCACATAGTTTCCAATGGATTTACTATCCTACTAGGGGTCTGCACTTGAGGCTGGATGTTCTACTGTACAAGGCGCCAAAGATAGTGAGACTTGAGTAGTTTAAGACCATCAAACGAAGCTTCAATCTTCTTTCTTAATCCTTGAGAGCATCATATGCACATGTGAAGCCGAATCTGAATCTCCATTTTCTGCATTCTATCACAACTTTCATTTCATACATTGATAGGATGGCTTCAGAAAAGGTGCAAGCGACTTACTGGGACTAAGTTTTTTACTTGAATATCGAATGTTCTACAATGCAAGGATGGTGACAATTGTTTTCCAAAATATATTATAATGCACCATCTCATATATTTTAATATATACTTCAAATAATGGATTTTTACAAGAAAAATAGAACTGGAACAACAAAAATGCACCGGGTACTAACTGATAATTTTAGTTTCAATACAAAGATATATTTATTAAGAAGGACATTATCGAGTGCAAAATCTTTGCATAAATAACAAGCTAAAACAGAAGGTTTCCTTATCAACAAGGAAAACATAAAAAGGATAAAATTTATACACTGAAATTTACAATGTGGATTCCATTCATAACAGGTAAGCTCAAAGGCCTACTTTTGTACCAAGCAAATAATATCGTGGTGACAGAAAAAATTGTAGTGGTATTAGAAAGTCATATTGCAAACCACCAGCACCACCACCACCGGCTAGCTGTTAGCAAACATGCAAGGACATAATTACTGTGTCGTAAGAAAGGAGGGCACTCTTCATACCATCCTGACTCTTTTGGAGCTGAAGTGGAAAACATGATGATTTACTTCAATATCTTGGCAATATGATGGAAAGGAGGAAACCACCACATAAAGCGTACAACCATGGAAGCATTATCTGGGAATGAGGAGAGAAATTGGTAAATCCTGATGTGGTATTGTCCGAAGCAGGTGGACTGAAATTTGTGTTGTTTGATGGAGGTGATGTAAGTGGTGAGGATGGCGTGGTTGGAGTGGCTGGAGTGGTTGGAGTGGTTGGAGAGGCAGTCCTATATCACACAAGCAGAAAGAAGTTCAAGAAATTAAGGTACAACTGTAACAGTCAGGTTATGTTTTTAATGCAATTCCTTGTTCAGGTTGAAAAGTTCTGTACTTACCCAGTGTAGGCTTGATACACGCAGCTACCACTACCTGCAAACGCAAACAAGATTCACTCTTAGCTCTAATTTGTACATAAATGAGATAGATGGAACGTGTGTGTGTGTGTGTGCATGCACACATGCTATTTTTTCCCCGGGAGAGAGAGAGAGAGAGAGAGAGAGAGAGAGAGAGAGAGAGGACACACATGCACACCATGTGTGTGGAAATTTGTCACATTATACATCCACAGAAAGCATATCACACCTATACAAATCCAAGTAAGAACGGTATTCACCGCAATTCGAATAACTCATGGCATTCAACCACAAGACCACATAACCACCAGTTTTATCATGTGTAGCATTGTCCAAATACTCAACTATCCTTACTAATATCCTCAGTACCCAGTTGTGAATTTCCAACTAAGGATTAATTCACACGTTCTCTTTCTCTCTCGCACAGGCACAAAATAAGTTTCTATCATAGCTCCAAAGATTCAGAACAGGCACAAGCCATGATAAAGCCTAGAACGGTAAGAAGCCGAACACAGGAGAAAATACAACAACAAAATCATAATCCATAGGGCATACCTATCAACTGGCTGCAACTTGAACAAAAATCACACTACTAAAGTCTGCATGTCAGCTGAAACGATCATTCCATATTCCTTAAAACATTCAAGTAAGACCTGAATTTACCCTAAGAAATAGGTGCAGCTAGAAGCTTATCGCATTTCAAGCGCAGAACCATATGTCCAGTCAATGTCCGGTGACATAGCCAAAATTGTAGATGATGTGATTTGGTGACACCACCTGTTGGGCTCATCAATAATTAAGAGACATAACATCTGATATGACATCCTCACTGATCTGGTGCCTCATAATGTATGTGTCGCTCTTACATACCAATCCAATTGAGTGACAGAGGGGTGATCCCATCATGTAAGACTGAAGAATGCAGCTTCCACTTTTTAATGACAGAGAAAGTACGCATGCATCCACTCTCTTCCTGAAAGATTGAAGAATTAATGAAGCTTCCACCCCTTATGAATGGTGAATGGTCCATTGACCAAACCTTTTCAATCATCAAGGATGCATGCATGCTGCTGCAAATATTATAATTGGTAACCAAAATCGCTAGCTCGGTTCCCAAGTCATCCATGTATATGCACAAAGACAGACACAGATAGAGAGAGAGAGAGAGAGAGAGAGAGTGATAGGCTCAAGGATTCAACCCAGTAGCATAAGACATTATCGAAAATCAACTACAAAAATCTCAAGTGAGATTTGTTGACTCCACAAGTTCGCAGGTTACTGACACAGTAAACAATCGGAATAAGTTGATAATAATGAAAACATACTTACAACAAAGACTGAGACTCTAGGTCATTCAACCATCCTTTTCCAGGGGAAGTAAAAAAGGTTTGTTCTCAAAGCACATACCAAGCAAAGTAAGCCGGCTCTATATGGGAAGCCATCAAGAGGGTATAAGTAAACATTTCCTGAGAGAACATGCTCTACTTGTGAAACAATTAGAAGATAAGATTCTTAATACTCATGAATGCATGCCACTAATGCATAACGAGCTACTAAGCATGAGCATGGTACTTGACATTTTATACCATTGTTAGTGGGTGTATGCCACATAACCTGCTTAACATGGGCATGCTTACATGCGCATGTAAAACAATGTGCTCAAACATCAACATGGGATGGGATCCAATATAAGCATTGGGTTCGTGAAAACCTTACCCATTTGTTTGTCCTCAAAAAAATTATGATCGTGCATAGATACAGAAACAGAAACAGACCGTGCAAATTCACACTAAGACGTGTGCATACATATGCACTGTAATATGCACCACGTTTAACGATGCACCAAAATGTGCAATTCAGACCAACTGTACTATGATGATGACATTTTAGTACGTGCTTGTGTATGTGTGTGGGTTTTTGTTTTTTGGGAGAGAGAGAGAGAGAGAGAGAGAGAGAGAGAGAGAGAGAGAGCATACTTGGATTGGTTTGGACGATGTTGGCTAGGCCATTGAAGTCACAGGATCCAGAGGCAGCATTCTGAGCAATGTAGTAGGAGTTGAAAGCATAGGATGCATGATCGACAAGGGTGTTGGGATTGTAGCAAGCCCCACCAACTTGTAAAGAGGAACAATCCACATTACCCAGCCCAGTGCCACATGCCCAATCAAGTGCTGCTTGCAGCTGTGTAGGATCAGCACTTTGTAAGGCTACACAATATGTCCCCGCCTGCAAATGTCTCCTTGCAAGAAAGAAAGTCGAGGGCACGTGCATGACCTCTGCAAACTCCTCGGAATCCAAGCTCGCCATTCTCCACATTCTTGCATGGCATCCTGCGAAAACAGCCATTCAACAAACCTAAGAAGTACGACATAAACCTCCTAAGATTTCAGGAATGAAGCGGACTGTAAAATGTAAGGAACCACAGCTAGAAATGGGGTGCTGTACCAATGCTTTCATGACACAGCAATTGAAGGCCGTGAAAACAGAAAAAAGTTCACATACATTTGCAACATCACCCCATAATCTCCAAGCCCGTGTAGCTTAGTGGTTTGACTCTTCGAGTCTCTGGGAGGAAGTCCTGCGTTCAAGCCTTGGCTGGACATATCTTGAGGAAGCCAAATCTTGAGTTCCTCAAGGATGGTGTCTCTACCTTACGAGTTTGGGAGTGTGAGTACCTTACGAGTTTGGGAGTGTGAGTGTCGAGTTTGGGAGTGTGAGTGTGTTTCGAATTCATTGTACTCTTAAAATAAATAAAATAAAATAAAATTTAAAAAAAAAAATCACACCATAAAAGCATCCTGAGTCCCAATCAATTTACTTCATCCAGCGATCAAACTTTGGCCCTTTCATATCTTCCCCTGCCATTGCTGGATTTTTAGCAGGAAAATGGCTACCTTGCATAAAAATGTCGTCACATATGGCAGTATGCAAGCGATTGCTGGTGCTTATGTAATACAATTTTTCCTGTCTTTCTTCCTTTTTCCAAGAAAGTGCCTTCGCCACTCACTCCTCGTCAGAACAGGGGGCCAGCCGCCCTAAATAATGCTGCTAGCACACAAGAAATGGCAACCTGTGCATATGCCATAGACCTGCTTGAACTCCGCCATCCAATGTTGCCATAATCTCCTCTCTACGAGGTACTGCTCAAGCTTAAATTAAGCAACGTTTTTCCATATGCTGAGAATCCACCATGTTACAAAGCATAATTGTACTCCTAACCGACTACCGTTGATTATGACAACCAGGAGGTCGGCAATGCGTACTTGTACAAAATGGCGCCCCGTGTCGTGGTAAGTCATACGAAGCTAGACGATGAGAAAGCATCGTTTTACTAACGCTTTCCGCTGAGCAAACAAAGCGTAGCGAAAATATTCAGAAGCGTCAGTGTTGATCCCATGCAAGCTACTGGCAATACTTTGTTGCATCCGTGCCATGGCCACATCCAGCAATATGATACGCTCTTCACTACTTTTAACGGCTTTCCGCAGAGAAAGGCTCGTCAAAAATCCTACGAACAAGCAGATGACGTTCTGCAAAATAAAACTTGGACTACATCGAAGGGAGGATGTGAGACTATGCAATTCATTGGCCATACCGTGTAGAATTCGCGTCATTCAGATATCCCTCAAAATCAAAATGGAGTTCCTTGACAGGCAACTAAATCCTTGAAGATGAGCTACCTTCCACGCTGAAGTTCCAATTAAAATTATGGAGGATAACCCGATAAAAATGGAGAGAGATCGACCACACCGTCCCCTTTTCCAGCGTTTCGTCACAGAAGAAGCAGTTCACAACACAGAGGGATAATTAACAGGGAGAGGGGAGTGGAGGTTAGAAGGGGAAACATAGCGTACCTGGTAAACAATGAAAAGAAAGGCAGAGGGCAAATATGTGGAGCAGTGACCAGCTGCGGAAGATCCTCCCCATTAATCGTGGGCGTCCACTAATCATCTGCTCTCTCTTGTGTGTGTGCGCGGCGTGTATGTGTGTGCGCGAAAGAGAGAGACAGATAGACTGGAGAGAAGGGAGAGAATGGAAGAAAAGGGGGGTACTTGAGTATGTATAATTTGGTTTGAGGTGTTTCTGGTCTGTGGGCTATAGCGTTGAAGAGTCCCAGATATCAGCGCCACGAGTTGCAAAACAAAGGAATGGCTTTCAAATGCGACATTCCAACGTCTTCTACACCATTTCCACAGAGAGATAGAGAGAGAGAGAGAGAGAGAGAGAGAGACGTGTCGCTGGGTGAGACGCGATGCGAGGAGAAGAGGGCCTGCCTTGATCTCTGCGTTCGCGTTCGCGTGCTTGTTCGTGGCCGTAAGAGTGGGGGCAGAGAATCAACAGGATGTTGAGCTTTACGGAGATGCTGCAGCCTGCACTGCCTAGTGAATGAACGGAGAGAATATGAGAAGAATGTTTTGAACAACAAGCAACTACGAAAATTACGTTTCTTCGCAAAGCGCTGCCCACATGGTTAATTTTCATTTTTTATCCATGAAAACATCATGCATACTTTTCTTTTCTATTAAAAATGTCAAATCGCAAACTTTTAACATGAAAACATGATGGACCTTTTCTTTAATTATGTAAAATCGCGAATTTTCAATTGTGGAATGGATTTTCTATGTAAAATTGCAAATCTATGTAAATTATTAAATAAGTGTTTTTTTTTGTTTCTTAAAGCATCTTTTATACCATCTACTCGAGAATCGAGCTCACTGGCTTCTATGAAAAATAAGTACCATAAAGGAAATTTTTTTTAAGGGTTAATTTCATAATTCAAAATTTGAAAGAACAACACATACCACATCTAAGAGACCTTTTTTTTCACTCACATCACAGCACTTTTTTTACTCGCATCACATCACACATAGGTTCACATTTTGGACCTTAATTCCATGCCATTTTTTGATCAACTTTGTCACCAATTCACTTGAAATTTGGACCTTAATTCTATGCCATTTTTTGTCCAACTTTGTGAAGAATTCATTGTTTCTGTATAAACGTGGGATATCTAAGAGGTTTTTCCTTGTTCATTTGTAACATTCTTTACTTAGTTGAAGGTTGGTTCATTCATGGACCATGTCTCCTCTTCTCCATTGTTCCAATATCTTGTTAACCATATAGTCCAATGTGGAGCCTTGGTGTTAGTTAATTTCTTCCTTGACAATACAATGGTCTTTGTTCCAAGGGTTCGCCCATGTTTTGGCTTCTTTTTTTAAAGAGAGCTCTTTCTTTCTTAATCTCTTCCAAGGGTATTGGGTTGATCTCAAGGGTAAGGGAAAAAATGGGGTCCTTACGCTAGTCTTCTTTAAACGCCTTATATTAAGATAGATGTGTACTTCCCATTAAGGTTGCTTTATGTGAACTAGAAGCAAAAAACCCTTATTCTAGCCTCATCATCTTCAAGGGAGGAAATAGAAAGAGTATGGTCTCATGATTTCTCTATTTTGGCACTCAAGAACCACACATCCACACCATAGATGCAATCTTCAATATGTCTACTAGTTGATTGGGATTTTTTTGAATTTCAACAATCCTCTATCAATTGTTTGTTGAGCATCATGACCACATCAAGTATGTTCATCCCTACCTCATATTTGGGAAGGCAACATGTATGCCATTCAACCTTAGATCTTCCACTTTTTTTAATTGCAATATATCCCATCCATCTTGATAAGAGAAGAGTATTGAGGCTTTCAACATGAGAGAAAACAAAGCACTATTGGGATCAAAAATGTGCTAATGGACATCACCTTCCTTGCAAAGTAAGATCATAGTCCCTCCATCTTTTGACCTTATATTCCACTTTCTTGACAGCTCAATCCCACCTTTTCTTCAGAGACATTTTGAAACCCATTAGGATTCTCAAAAGCCTAAAAATGTAGCCCCTTTACTCCCTCACATACATGTTCTCTCATCGATTCCATGGTAGTGCATCCAATCATTTTAGAACCTATCTTTTAATGGTTGGTTGAACCTCTTCTTTTACACAAGAAAGAAATTATCAATAAATGCATAATAAGTATACCTTTGTTTATCAGGAACATGCTTTTGGGTTGGTTATTTGAAAATCATACAAAAACTAGTAATATAAGATGTATAACAATGAGAAGAATTATGGATCATGTTTGTTTCTTTGTTCATAGGAAAATAAACACCACACAATTTGAAGGTAAGATATTATGCCGAACTTGATAAGGTTTCTAAATGAATTGATACTTTGTTTTTAGCAAGTAGTTCTATTTTATTTTTTGGTTAAGTGATTGTACTTATACTCAAGGTATTATAATCTATAACAAATAGATATGCTTCTTTACTTCATAAATTGTATCAATTGGATCCAAATATACATTTGAGAAAGAACTTGGATTGAGTGTTTTGTATCTTCTTTTTTTAAGTTTTTTAGATTGTTCAAAGTGCAACCACATGTTGTTTTAAGTATCTTTTCCCAATAAACAAAGTTTATCCGTTGTTATTTTCAATACCTTGTGCTAAAGACCTCGTAAACAAAAGAAGAAAATTCAACATGTGTAGAGGCAATGAAATAAACATATTCATAAGGATTATGGATGGAAAATAAAGAAAATGGGGGTTTATGGGATCTCCATGTTGAAAAAATTATTGACATCATGAGTTGCAAAACAAGTACAAGTTAAGAAATTTCAAGTTGTTTTCTACCCAAAAAAGTTAGAGGATTGGATTGACATCAAATGTATCGAACAGAATGGAGTCCTTTGTGTTTGTCTTCTACAAAATTTTAAGATCAAGATGTAGTTGTAACTATTTTCAAGCATGGTCCATTTGTATGAGAACGGAAGTCGTGGGGGGGGTTTGGTTATGCTCAAGTCTCATGGATTTGTTATCTTGAAACATAATAAAGGATCACTCTTTAAAGTCTTTGCAAATCAATTGGAACTAGGGCTTCTCTAACCAAATCCAGCATTTCAAAATATTTGATCACATCAAGAATGTTCAACCCTATTTTGGATTTGAAATGACAATGCAATTCTCATTTGACGTTAGATGGTACCCCTTTTTAAAATTTCCTACCAAGATTTAAGCTTATAAAGACCACATCCATATTGAAAGGAATGGAGTCTTGGAAGCCTTGAACATGAGATGAAATAAAGTACTAAGGGGATTTCAACATCGATATCATTGGCAGGTTAAGAGCAACCCCTTTGTGTCTCTTGAGAATAAACTTCATTTTGTTCAAAACTCGCTCCAACATTTGTTTTTAGAAGGCCACTCTGAAGTCCATTAAAAAGCTCAAGAGTCAAAAAGTCTCTCTTCATTTTATTCATTGCATGTGTTTTCTCTAATCAATACTTTCATAGTACATTAATCAACCAAAGTTTCCTTGTTCTAGTACATCAATCAATTAAAAGTTTCCTTGTTGTTGAGCAACTATGACCTAGTGGCAAAGCATTGAACTCATTAGTTTGACGACCTAGGTTTGATTCTTACTTTGATATCAGTGTTTCCCTATGTGTTTATAAGTGAAGGGTTGCCAACCTTTACCTATGGGATGTAAAAAGTGTCTTCAGAGTCTTATCAAGGTTAGATGAATGTGTCATTTCATATTTCTTGTTCATTCCAAAAATGAAAAATCCCTTATCTTTGATGGTTGGTGTTGGATCTGTTGGGTGTGTGTAGAAGTGTGAGAGACACACAAAAAGCACACACAAGGAGCACAAATGCAGCAAGATGTATGAAGAAGATGGATGGTTGGAATAGCTCTCTCTATTGACAATGAACAAGACTCAAGTAAGAGCTGAATAATATGCCTAAGTACAAAGTACCACCACATATGAGTGTATCATGTATGTGGTAACATGGGGAAAAAAAAAATTAGCCAACACTAGAATAAAAAATATCTATGTATAGGGAAAATGTTCATATCAAAGCTACTCAAGGAACACATAAGTGTAACAAACCCCCTTGGAGTGAATAATCTGAACACATATAGCGAGTGATAGATCAATCCACTAGGAAATAAGCCTAAAGCTTTGTGAAAAGCTTCAAAATTTTCTCGTGGAAGAGCTTTAGTGAATATGTCTGCCACATTATCTTGTATAGGCACATATACCAAATCAATATCTCCTACATGAAGGCGCTCTCTCACATAGTGATAATGCACCTCAATATGTTTAGTCCATGCATGAAACACTGGATTTCATGCAACAGCCAATGCACTCTCACTATCAGTGGGAATATGGTAGCAACATCAATCTCCATGCAAAGACCTATCAATAGGCATCTCAGCCATATACACTCGATTGTAGCTATGAAAACTGCCATGTACTCAACTTCACAAATTGATGTCACCACTATAGGTTGCTTCTTACCCAACTAAGATATGCATGAGTCTCCAAGGAAAAAAATTATCACTAGTGGACATGCGAGTATTATAACAACCGGCCCAATCATTATCTATAAAAACCATGCAAGCATGGTTGAATATCTCTTCCATAAAAGAGACCTAAGCTCAAAGTATCTTTGAGATATGTAAACATATGTTTCATCATTTTCCAATGCTTAGTGCCAGGTCTATGCATGAATCGACTCAACTCGGAAACTGCATACTATATATCTCGCCTTTGTGTTGGTGCATATGTAAGACATCCCACAACTTGCTGATATAGAGAAGTGTAAAATGCATCACTATCATTCTCAACTAAGAACCTAAATTCTATCTCCACTGGTGTGGAATCCGGCTTGCAATCCTCAAAGTCAAAAGGTTGAAGTAATTTTCCAACATACTTTGCTTGATGCATAACAATTCCCCCCTCGATAGATACAAACTAGATGCCAAGATAGTATCTCAAAAGACCAAGATAAGTGACATCAAAAGTATGTTGCAAATCTGCCATAAGCATGTCAAGTTTTGCATCACATGACCCAATCAAGAGTATGCCATCAACATAAAGAACAAGCGCTATAAGATCATGTCCATCTTTGCATACATAGATCGTGCTTTCAATTGGACTACACGTGAAGCCAAGAACAATCAAGTGCTTATGGATTTTCTCATACCATGCACGTGGAGCTTGCTTGAGACCATACAAGGATTTATGAAAGTAGAAAAGCATATGATTTGGCCCTTTCATGGAAAATCCAAGAGGTTGCTTCACATAAACCTCTTCTTGCAAATCACCATTCAAGAACGCCATTTATGTCTAATTGATGTACTTTCCAATCTTGTTGCGCAACCAATGCAATAGTACGAATGGTAGTCATGCATAAAGTAGATGGAAAAGTTTTCTCATAGTCGATTCCATATTGTTTCGCATATCCTTTTGCAACCAATCTAGCTTTGTAGTGATCAATGCTACCATCTGACTTTCTCTTAATCTTGTAAACCCACTTTCTACCAATGACATTTTTTCCTTTTGGCAATTCACATAAGTCCCAAGTACCATTCCTATGTATGGAATCCATTTCTGATTACATAACACTCACCCAATGTGGATCTTTGCATGCATCTTCAAAAGTAATTGGCTCTTTATTACATGTTGTTGCAATTAGAGAATAATCCACAAAATTACTTGATGCATGGCGAGAGCTTGATCCTATTCTACTAAATAAATGGGTATTCAATTTGCTATTTTGCAAAGTTTGTTTCTGCCACTTTGGCATACTTTGTGCACTCTTGATAGACATGTCTTCAATATGTAATACATCATCAACATGTATATCATGCATGGTCTGAATTTCATGCTCATTTTTAGCCATATTTTGACACAAATGTTCAACCATATTTGGCTCAAAATTTGCAGCAATTCCAACCATGTTTGGATGGAAATTTTCAGCCATGTTTGGCTAGAAATTCTTTGCATTTTCAAATCTATTTTTTTGGAAACTTTTAGCCAATTGAGCCTTAGTTGGCTAGTCTACATGGCATAATCAAGCGCACCATTTTGGCACAAAGGCATGAGTGTATCAAACACATCTTGTGAGCTAACTATTGCCTGTTATTTGCATTCAAGTAGATGGAAATTTGAATTTCCAGCAAATACCACAACTTGACTCACAATAATTGTGTTCATCAATGGACAATACAAACAATATCGCTTAATTTCAGCACTACAACCAACAAATATACATTTCTTTGCCTTAAGGATTCAATACATAACTTGCACACATGATTACTTCCATCCAAACCTTATCAAGAAGGTGATTTCCTTTAACCATACATGGTGCCATTTCAAGGAGTTTTCTATTTTTATGCTTTGCAACAACATTTTGTTGAGGTATATATGGCAGTGTACATTGGTGTGAAATTCCTCTTTCATGAAGAAAAGCATTAAACTCATGTGACATGTGTTCACTGCCATGATCTATGCATAGATTCAAAAACTTGCTTCCAGAAACATTTTCATTCATAACATTAAATCCTTTGAAGCACGAAAATACCTCATTATTTGCTTTCATAGCATACAATCATGTATGGAGAGTAGCATCATCAATGAAGGTAACTAAATATACATGCTTCCCAAAAGATGGAGTCTTGATGGGACCACATACATCATTATGAACAAGCTGTAATTTTCTTGTAGTGTGTGTATGACTATCTTTGGGAAAAAAGCACGATGCATTTTTCCAAGAATTCAACCTTCACAAGCATGCTCCTTAATGGACTCAAGTGTTGGCAAAACAATAACCATGTCCTTTTTCGCAAGTAAAGCAAACCATTGAAGTTCAAGTGACCAAAATGAGCATGTTAAAGCTCCATTTTAGCCATGGAATAAGTATGAGAAACCAAGGCATTTGAGGCAATCCTCTTGTTTGTATCCAAATGATATGAACCATTACATAATGTACCATTCATCACAATAGTATCACGATTTTTGAAATCATGAACCATATACTTATCATCAATCATTTCAACAATGTAGAAGTGAGTGATGCATCTGAAATAATCTCATCTATGTGTGACAATTGCTCTTTCAAGTCCTTGATGTGTGTCACATACACATACACAGACTCATTTTCATCCATACATACATCCTCAAATTTACTTCCTCAAGTATGCAACACATGCTTCATTATGCACGGCATACAAACAAGCAAGAGTGTCCCATGCTTGACTTGATGTAGAACATGATCGAATGTGTGGAACTATATGACACTTCATAGAAAGTGCAATCAATGCATGAGCTTGAGCATCTTTTCTATCCCATCTAAGTTTATCACATGTAGATGGAGAAGGAGTTAGTAGATTGTGAAGTAGAGGAACCTGCAAGTCTTTGATCTACATATGCCACTACATTCCTTACTTGTTTTGCAATGAGAACATGTTTCATCATGTAAGACCAGGTTAGTTAGTTGGTCCCATCAAGCTTATCTACAGCTTGAATCATGCCAAACAAGTCATTGTTGCCTGCCATTTCACTAAAGAACAAAAATGTGACAATATCCTTACATCAATGAAAGTTGAAATGAATGCTGAAATTTTAGCTCACAATCTATCACTCTAATGGTGATTATGACTGCAAGAATGAATTCAAAATGGGGGTAAAACCCTAGTGCAATTGGTGAAAATGTTTCTTGGCTACTAAAAATCATTGTTTGATGCTCCAAAGTTGATTTGCACTCTTAAAAGCATGTGCGTGCCACGACATGAAAAACTAAAACATGAGAAGGAGTGTAACCTGATCTGATACAATGTTGGGTGTGTATAGAAATGTGAGAGACACACAGGAAACACACACAAGGAGCACAAATGCAACAAGACACACAAAGAAGATGAATGGTTGGAATAGCTCCCTCTATTGATGATGAACAAAACTGAAGTAAGAGTTGAATAATATCCCTAAGTACAAAATACCAGCACATATGAGTGTATCATGTATATTGTGGTAACATGGAGAAAAAACATCTAGCCAACACTAGAGTAAAGAGTGTCCATGTATAGGGAAAAGGTTCACATCAAAGCTACTCGAGGAATATATAAGTGTAATGGGATCATGAGGCAAAGGAGAACAATTCAAAGAGATTCACAAAACTTCTTGATATGATAGTATTCATTGATCATTGTGGGATTGGTATCATCTATAAATAGTATGAGACGCAACTATTTTTTACCATTAGAGTTATAGTATACCATTTCTTTTGTGTATTTGCAACTTATGTGCCCCAATCTAGGGCAAATAGGGGGTGATAGGACACCATGCCATATTAGATATTTTTAGAGCTAGAGGTTAATTAAAAATATCCTACTTCTCTCATTTCCAATCAATATTGACACCATATTGATCAATGTCTAGGAACCCATGCGTACAATGAAATCTAATAGATAATCTCATTCCAGTGATTCATATGCCTATCTAAATCAACCGTGATAATAATAAAACATCTTCCAATCTATTTATCACATTCAAACCCCTCCCACATTTCAATGATAACTAACAAAAAGGATGTTGCTTTGCTCAAGCTTTTGCTATAAACCTTTTGATAAAATTGCTGAAAATTTTGGTAGCTCTTTTTTATAATTTTTATCTATCATAAACGTTTTGATAAAATTGTTTAAGATTTTGGTAGCTCTTTTTTATAATTGCTATCTATCATAAAGTTTGTAACCAATGATGATCATAGTATTTATTAGCCAATTTTCCATATTGGTATTCTATTCCTTTTTATTATTCCCTTTGGAGAGTCCAGGAGATGGAAAAATTTATAGAAGTGATAGATCAACGTTTTCAAAGATAACTTATCACTTCAAAAATAACTTATCAATTCTACGAATGAATGGATGTTATAACTTATCACTTCAAAGATAACTTATCACTTAAAAGATAATTTATCACTTGAATATTACAAAATTCAAAGGTAACTTATCACTTCTATGAATCAATGGACACTATATTGATTATCAAAGGGTTTCATTTTGTGTGTTTTATGGAATTTAGATTTCTTTGAAGAAAAATGAACGGATCCTTGCTAATGATTTAAGAAAAAGTTTTAAAGAAGATAATATGGACCAACTATTATTTTAGGATTTATTTTTTCTCAATAAATACATTTTAGTCCTAAACTTTTCACATGAAAGAGCATCTTCGGAAGGTGAGGAAGAAATGGAATAAACATGTTTCGCCTCAAGTTTTCATATAAAATATTATCCATGCACAACAAATGGTGTTTGGGATCAATCTATGTTAAGAAAAAGTTCGACTACTATATATAGGAATCTTTTTTTCTTGGGGGTTCATTGTTATACAAAATGAAAATCACATGATAGGACAAGCTACAAGTTATATGGAAAGAAGAGACTAGAACGAGGGAAGGTGAACAAGTGTTTTATACGATAACCTCTTTTATAGTGGATCAATTTAATATGAAATGGAAAACCTCTATCTACGAGAAGCTATAAGTCTACAAAGGAGAGAAGATATAAGTTCTGCAAAGGAGACATTCAGACATTGAAAGTTGGGAAGGTGAACAAGGACAACCATTGCGTAAGTGCAACTATCAATGGATATCACAATTTATTTTATCCTTGCAGATTTTAAGTTACTCTTTAAGGTGTTAGATAATTTTGTGTTAAGGTATCTCTATCCAAGGAATTGAAAGATGGATCACATGAGAATAGTGATGACTCGATCCTATAATAATGCAACAATTCTTCATAATCCTACTTCTTCATAATCCTACTACATATTATTTTATGTTTTGGATCATGATACATCAAGTTATACTCACCTCTAGCAAACAACAAAACCAGGGCATCAGAGATAGGTTACGCAAGAGATTCAAGAATAATAGATAATATCTTCATCTCTCCTTCAACTTTCCCTGCAACAATTGTTGGAACAAAGCAATCACCAATTGATGATTATAAAGAGCTTGAAGCAAG
Source organism: Ceratopteris richardii (assembly GCA_020310875.1). Taxonomy (NCBI): domain Eukaryota; kingdom Viridiplantae; phylum Streptophyta; class Polypodiopsida; order Polypodiales; family Pteridaceae; genus Ceratopteris; species Ceratopteris richardii. The sequence continues at coordinate 46,556,048 of CM035409.1, forward strand.
TCAATGGTCAGATTGAAGTGAAAGAAGTCATTTGAGAAAGTGAAGAGATTTCAGAAAGGTAGCTTGTATACATATGTACATTATAGGTGGAAATTCCTGTACTATGAGTATAGGACGATCCTTAGGATGATAAAGACATGGGATAAGTCTAGAAACATATGTATATAATTCAATGTGTAAAGAAATAAGTAGAGAGTCATTAGAAACCAAGTGTCAATGAGGTAGATGTGTAGAGAGCCAACTTCAAAAATTAGCGATGAATCTTTCTCTGATTTCTCTCAGCCTGATCATGTGGATCAAGAAATATTTTGTAAACATCTAATCTAGTAGCTAATAAAGCTATGTTCAAAGTTTCAAGGCCTAATTCCTTTCATGTTGTGAGTATGATCAATAGGAACATGTGTATGTAAAGTCTGTAGGTAGATTTCTCAAAGTCGCGCACTTTTTTGTGTCAATGTTTTGCTTAGATCTCAATGCATAGTGTATGAATGAGAATTCAAAATCTTAGTTAGAAGGTAAGGAGGCTATGGCTAAAATCATTTAGCAAAATGGGATTTGTGCTGTGAGAAATCAACCTTAGAAGTCAGCTATGTCAAAGTCGCTTGTTCAGGAAGACAGTTTCTGACATACTTTTGATCTTAAGGATCAAATTAAAGTTTTAATGATTCTTTTGAAGGACTAATGGTTGATATGATTGTGCAAAGATAGCATGGAGATATATACATCATTAGTTTGAAGAAATCTGAAGATATGTGTAGGTAATGAAGTCAATCTTTGAAGCAGACTTCTTGAAGAAGGAAAATTTTCACTCAGAGAAGTGATAATGGAAGATTTGGTAAATGAAGGTAACATTTGTGTAAAATTTGGTCAATAACTGATACAGAGGTGCTCTTAAATCAGTATAGATCAAACCTTTGGAGATATAGAGGTCTCCAACAGTGGTATCAGAGTTGAAGGTGCAATACAAGTGAAGTAAAGGCATTGGAAGTCTCGGTTGTTGCAGATATTGAAGTTTATTCTAATTGAAAGTGGAAAAGGTCAAATTCTTGAAGACAACTTGAAGAAGTACAAAGCACGAGTTCAAAGGATCAAGAAGGATTAAAGCTTCATATCAAAGGTACACTATATCATCATAAGTCTTAGTAATTGCAGACACAGAAGATCAAAGATGGGAGAAAGCTTGCAGATTGATAAGCTAGATATAGAGAACTATCCAGCTTGGTCCATGAGGATGGAGGCACACCTCATGAGAAAAGATTTGATGGCATTTATTATAGGAGAAGAAGAAAAGCTTGAGTTTGAAGATCCTAGTGTTCCAACTAGGAGGAATTTGCAGATTTGAAGAATTGGATGAGAAAGGATGCAGCTAGGAGCATCATTTACATGGCTATAAATGATTATCTTCTACCTCACATTAGAGGATTAGAAAGTGCAACAGATGTGTGGAATGCTTTGGAAGAGCATTTCCAAAACACAACCAAGTCAAGGAAGTCCTCATTATGGGTAGAGTTCACAACTTTCAAGAAGAAGAGCTCACAATCAATTTCTAGTTATGTAGCAAGGATGAAGGATATTGCAAATAGCTTGGGAGCAGTAGATGAAGACATTGAAGAGGATAAGTTGCTAAGGCAAATACTTACAGGTTTGAGAGGAGATGAGAAGTGGAAGCCTTTCATATTGTCCATAGAATTGTCATTAGATCATTTTACTCTTGATCTTAATCAATTGCTAGGACACATGCTAACTTTTGAGCAGGACATTAAGGGAGACAATGATAGGAGTGCAAGTCAAGCTATGTACTCCAAGAACAAGAAAAAGAATGGCAAAGGGAAGCAATCAATTGATGATGAAGGAACTTCAAGTCAAGCTAATTTCACAAAAGGAAAGATGAACTTCAGAGGTAAAGGAAGAGGAGGTAAGAACAAAGACAATACTAAAGCTTGTTGGATTTGTGGCAGAACAAATATTTGGCAAATGATTGTTGGTATAACAATAAAAATGGTGGAAGTAATAACCAAAGCTTTAATCAAAGAGGTAGAGGAGGCAAAAATCAAAGAGGCAACTTTAGAGGAGGAGGTGGTAGGACATCATATGCTAGAGGAGGTGGAAGAAGTTTTCAATCTCAGTCCTACAACAACAATTACTATAATTATGCATCAGATAAAAAAGATGACATGACTCTCATCTTGAATGCAACTCATGATGCAGTAGGAGAAGACCAAAGGGTGTTCTATATTGACTCAGGATGTAGCAATCATCTAAGTGGCAATATATCATTGATGATTGATATGGAAGCAAAAGTGAATGGACATACAGTTCAAACAGGAGATAACACCAAGCATAAAGTGGAGAGCATTGGATCAATAAAGACAAAGAGTGGAAGCACACTCTTGAGCAAGGTACTTTATGTTCCTACTATTCCTAAAAACTTGATAACACTACAACATATCGAGGGAATACCGACGGTCAGTATACCGACGGTCACCTGTCGGCGTCGGTATGACCCTTGGACAATTTGGGAAAGCCACTTTGCCTCGGAAAGATTGCGTTCGTATAAGCATTGGTAATTCCTCTCTCTCACTCTCTCTCCTTCTCTCTCCCTCCCTCCCTCTCTCTCCCTCCCTCTCTCTCCCTCCTTCTCTCTCCCTCCCTCTCTCTCCCTCCCTCTCTCTCTCTCTAAACGGACCTCTATCTTTATAGATCTGAAGTTTTGGTAAGTAGATCACACATATTGTAGCACTCTTTTTTCTTTCTTTATGTTTTTGCTTTACTAATATGTTCTCTTTTTGGTTTTGCTAGAGATTTTTCCATCAAATCTTTGGAAATTCGATGAAGGAGAATTGCAAGTGGATTTTGACGACCTTGATTCAAACAATTCTCTCTCTCTCTCTCTCTCTCTCTCTCTCTCTCTCTCTCTCTCTCTCTCTCTCTCTCTCTCTCTCCCTCTCCTTCCCTCTCTCTCTCTCTAAGCACACCTCTATTTTTATAGATATGATGCTTTGGTAAGTAGATCGCACATATTGTAGCTCTCTTTTTTCTTTCTTTATGTTTTTCCTTTTCTAATATGTTCTTTCTTTAATTTTGCAAGAGATTTTTGGGATCAAATTTTTAGAAATTCGACGAAGGAGAACTTCAAGTGGATTTTGAAAACCTTGATTCAAACAATTATATTGATGTAAGTGAGAGATATATCACTGTTTTTTCTTTCTTTATGTTTTTGCTTTTCTAATATCTTCTCTTTTCAGTTTTGTTTTCGATTGGGAGAGAGAGAGAGAGAGATAGAGAAAGAGAGAGGGAGAGATATATACATATATACATACACACTCACATATGATCAGATTTGAAGAAAAGGAAGACCCCGACTACTGCAGACATACAAAATTCAACATTTGAAGATTCAAAAGGACAAAGTTTGAAGGAAAAATCTAAAGGGAGACACAGAAGAGCAATCAAAAGGATCAGAAGGAGTAAATGTCGAAGCTAAGGTACATTCATTACTCACAAGGTTGAAGATTTGATAGTACAGGTGAAGAAAGGATGGGAGATAGTCTCCAAATTGAGAAGTTGGATAGAAAGAACTATCCACCTTGGGCTATGAGGATGGAAGCTCACGTTATGAGCAAAGATCTGATGGGATGCATCACAGGAGAAGAAGAAAAGCAAGAGTTTAAAGATCCTAGTGTTCCTAAGATTTGGATGAAGAAGGATGCTCAAGCAAGGAGCATTATCTACATGGCACTAAATGATTATTTGTTTCCTCATATCAGAGGACTTGAAAGTGCAAGTGATATATGGAGTGCTTTGGAGGAGCATTTTCAGAATACAACCAAGTCAAGGAAAGCATCACTATGGGCAGAGTTTACCACATTCAAGAAGAAGGCTTCACAATCAATATCTAATTATGTGACAAAAATGAAAGACATTCCTAATTCCTTAGGTGCAGTTGATGAAGACATTGAAGAAGATAAGTTGGTAAGACAAATTCTCACAGGTCTAAGAGGAGATGAGAAGTGGAAGCCTTTCATATTGTCAACATAACTTTCATTAGATCATTTCACTCTTGATTTGAATCAATTATTAGGACATATGCTAACTTTTGAGAATGATATCAAAGGAGATGTTGATAAGAGTGCAGGTCATGCAATATATTCTAAAGAAAAGAAGAAAGCTATCAAAGGAAAGCAACAATCAATTGAAGATGAAGATACTCCAAGCCAAGCAAACTTCCTAAGAGGAAGAGGAAGTGGTAGAAGTAGAGGAAGAGGCAAAAATAACAAAGATAATGTCAAAGCTTGCTGGATATGCGGTAAGACGAATCATCTATCTCATGAATGTTGGTATAATAATCAAAGCAATGGTAACTTTAATCATAATTTTAACCAAAGAGGAAGAGGTGGAAGAAATCAGAGAGGAAATTACAGAGCTGGAGGTGGTAGGACTTTCTTTGGAAGAAATGGAGGAAGAAACTTCCAAAATAAATCCTAGAATAACACCTACTATAATTATGCATCAAATCAGAAAGAAGATTCAACTCTTATTATGAATGCAACATGTGAAGCTTCTAATGAAGACTTAAGGGTATTTTATATTGACTCAGGGTGTATCAATCACCTGAGTGGAAACATTGCTCTAACGGCTAATTTGGATCATAAGGCAATCAATCATACAGTTCAAACAGGTGACAATACAAAGCACAAGGTGAAGTCAATTGGATCAGTTAAAGCCAAAGATGGAAGTACTCTCTTGAGTAAGGTTTTGTATGTTCCTACAATTCCAAAGAATTTAATTAGTGTAGGAAAAATTGTGGAAAATAGATATGAGGTGAGGTTCACTAATGATGGAGTTTATGTTGAGGACCCTAGCCAAGGGTATGAGCAAATTGTTACAGGATAGAAAGAAGGAAGGCTCTTCACATTGAGGGTACAAGGTAATGTTGGACATGCCATGCTTACATATGGAGAGCAAAAGGTGTCTGAGTTGGATCTTTGGCATAAGAGGCTTGGACACTTCAATGAAAGAGGTATCAAAGAGATGATTAATAATGGTTCAGTACTTGGATTACCTAATATTGCACGTCAACACATGACATATAGATGTGAAACATGTCAATTAGGTAAGGCTCATAAGCAATCATCATATCATAAGCATGGTTTCATATGAACTGGTACATATAGATGTGTGGGATCCTTCAAAGGACTTTAGCATAAATGGTTCAAGATATTATGTCATATATGTTGATGATGCTACCAGGTGGATCACTATTTATGTGATCAAAGACAAGTCAGAAGTGTTTAGTACATTTAAACACTATCATGCATATGCAGAAAGAATTACAGGACAAAAATTGAAGAGGTTAAGATCAGATGGAGGGTGAGAGTATTTCTCAAATGAATTTAGTGATTATTTGTGGAATGCAGGTATAAAGAGAGAAGTTACTTGCATGTACTCTCCTCAACAAAATGGTGTAGCAGAAAGGAGAAATAGAACTCTTGTTGAGTTTGCAAGATCAATGATGAAAGAAAAGAATTTCCCTAATTATTTGTGGGCTGAGGCTATACATACAGCCACATACTTGGTTAATAGGCTACCATGTAAAGCTTTATAGGGTATGACACCATATGAAGCTTGGTGGGGTAACTGACCTACATTACATCATTGCAAAGTATTTGGTTGCTTAGCCTATACTTATGTTCCTTCTCAATTAAGGCATAAGTTGGAACCAAAGGCTAAAAAATATGTGTTTATTGGTTATGATGATAAGAAAATGTGAAGTACATCTACAAAGAAATTTCTTGTATCAAAGGATGTCACATTTGATGAGCAAAGTACTTGGTATTCAGGTACAAATAATACTTATGCAGGTCTTGAAGAAACATTGAATCAGAACAAAGGTAAAACAAAGGTTCAAATATTTGAAGAAGAAGAGAACAATGAAGCATTAGTTGAATTTGAAGAGATGCCTGATCCAGAATGTGATGAACCAGAAACTTCAAGAAGTGGAGAACTCAGAAGATCATCAAGGCACAAATGGAAAACCACAAGGTATAGCTATGATACTTCATTCTTGACTACTAAAGATTATGCTTACATGATAAAAGCAGATGAAGACCCAATCTACATATGATGAAGCCAAAGGAAAGGAAAATTGGGAAAAGCTATGAAGGAAGAGTATGATGCACTCATTGAGAATGAGACTTAGGAATTGGCACATAAACCAATTAATGAGAAGATAATTGGATGTAAGTGGGTTTACAAAACAAAAAGACTTGCAGGTGGAAGTGTGTTTAGGTACAAAGCCAGGCTTGTTGTAAAAGGATATGCATAGACATATGGTGTGGACTATGACGAAACTTATAGTCCTGTTGTAAAATGACAACCATAAGGACTTTCATAGTTGTTGCTGCTTGCAAAGGTTTGAAGTTATCTCAATTAGATGCGAAGAGTGCATTTTTGAATGGTACATTTCATATGAAGTTTACATGGAACAACGAGATGGTTTTAAAGATCAATTTTATCCAGATCATGTTTGTAAGCTCAAGAGAGCTTTGTATGGCTTGAAGCGGGCCCCAAGTGCATGGAATTATAGGCTTATAAAGTTCTTGAAGGAATCAAGCATCAAAGGCAGATAGTAGCTTGCTAATCAAAGCAAGTCAAGAAGGGTTTATCTATGTTTGTATTTATGTTGATGACATAATACTTATAGGAATAGATGACAAAGGCATAAAAATGCTTAAGAAGTAGATGGAGAAAGAATTCAAGATCAGTGACTTGGCAAATTTCTCATACTTCTTAGGAATGGAGATTTCATATACACAACATGGAGTATATGTAACTCAAGAAAGGTATTTGAAGAATTTGCCAATCAAATTTAAAATGGAAGATTGCAGGATAGCATCAACTCCAATGGAGGTGAATCACAAATTGAGTAGATATGGAGAAGAAGAATTCAAAGACATGAAGCTTTATCAAAGTTTGGTGGGTAGCTTGATTTATGCTACATTAACAAGGCCTGATTTGTCATATGCAATTGGAGTTTTATCTCAATTCATGCATTGTCCTAGAAAGGAACATCAGATTGCATGTCAAAGGGTGCTTAGGTATATTAAGGGTACACTTAAAGAAGGTTTGTATTATGGGTTCACTTCAGATATAAGGATCAAGATATATAGTGATGCAGATTGGGCAGGTAACTCTAATGATAGAAGATCAACACATGGGTATTTTTGTTATGTGGGAGATAAGTTAATTTCATGGTGTTCTAAGAAGCAACATACAGTTGCTTTATTGTTGGGGGATTCTTGGACAAGAAGGGATTTGAGTGTTTGTAGGAGAAAAGGGAAAGACAATAAGAAAGATACACATTCGAAGCCTCTGTCGATTGATTATAAGAAGACAAATACAATGGTGATGCACAATACAATCCAATGCTTCTGTGCAAAATTCCCACATAATGCTCAATCACAAAATACCAAATACCCAAGGGTCTTGTTGCTGCCGGCCTTCTCTGCAGTAGACCTCCACCTTCTCTAAGCCTGCACTTGTGCACACCTTGCACCAAGCTTCCAACAAGGGGGAGGGATGGACACCTTCTGTCGGCACGCGCATAGCTTCAATGAGACCTTGGGATCCTTGGGGTGAATAGCTTAGTCCTTCTCTGCACACTTCCTCAGTCACTCTTCATGCACACCTTGCACTTCACTTCTCTGCGTCGCACACTGTGTGTCTCTTGCACTTCTCTCTCTTGCCTAACTTAGACTATGCACCCTTGCTTAGTCTTGCTTAGTCCAAGAATAGTCCTTGCCTTGATTTGTGTGTCGATTCACATACGCTCCTAATTGCAAGAGTATCTTGGTGCTCACTTTGATGTCTGAAGATTGTCTCCAAAGTGGGCAGCCAACGAATCCCTGTTTTGTCATGTAGTGACTTTAGAGTAAAACAAAAATTTTAATTGGGGGGGATATACTTTCACTTCTGAGTACGCTGCCGCTTCACATACCTTCACATTTTGCCTTTTAATTCTTCATTTGTGCACATAAGAGAGGGTTCACCTGAACCTTCCAAAACACTTTAAAAACACTTTGAACCTTAGAGAAATTAGAGAAATACCTCTGCAACTTGCAACCAACTTTCTCCAATTATACCCTTTGTGAACAATTAATGGTGCACTACGTGTGCACTTTGACACCTGAACTTTGAACACTTTGACTTCACCTATGTTGAACTTTGACCTTGAACATGTTGACTTTGAGTGATTTGACTTTGATCTTTTGACTTTGAATGCAGTTGACTTTGATTGTGGTTGACTTTGACGAATATGACTTTTATGGGCTCAACAGTTGCCCACCACCTAATGTGCTCTCCATCCGGGAGAGCTACAACCAAAACTCTAAGCAGATATGACACCATGATTCATGTGCTGCACAATCTTCAAAAGGACACCTAAGCAGCTACCAAGTCCACCAAAAGCAGGAGAGAATAAGCACCAGAGAAGAACCCAAAAGTGAAATTTTTGTATGGAAACGCAAATGAGGGCAATGGGAGGGTAGAAAGGAGGGGAAAGGGAGGGTAGAGGAGGCTGAGATGGATATGGCAGGGAGGGGTAAGGTTGGGCATGGGTAGAAGGGTAAAGGGAGGTGAGGGAGTAGGATTATGTGATCGTGAGAGGGCCGAATCGATCAAACAGTAGAGCTACAAAATAAATGTGCTCAAAACATGTTTTTGACCAAAACTTAGAGAAAAGTTGTGAATTTTGAAAAATAAAACCAAAAAATGAGTTTAGAGGTGCCAAAATACATGAAAATTACCCCAATTTTGAAAAAAATGGCCATCCAAGGTGCGATCCAGAGCCAAAAGCTTTGAAGCATGAAAATTAAAAAATATATATTTTTAATTATATATAAATATGAACGATTTTTTTTTTGAACGCACATGGATTTGCAAAGCTAAAAATAAATGAAATAAAAATAATATAAAATAAGAGAACATTAAAATAATAAATAGATAAAAAAGAAAAGTAATAAATACAAAATATAGAAAAAAATAAAATAAAATAATAAAAATGGAGAGAGAGAGAGAGAGAGATTTTTTTGAAAAAAAAAGCCCTAGGGGGCTTTCTTTTTCTTTTCATTTTATTTTTTGAAAAAAAATCCCTGGGGGCCCTTTTTTTTTGAAATATCCAAGATTCTAGAAAAATACAGAAAAATTCCAAAAAAAAAGTTAAAGAATCCAAAAAAATTTTGAAGAAATTGTAAAAAATTTCCTACAGGTCTAGGCCAATTTTCTCACTCAAAACCACATAGAGCTTCCTTTATTCCTCCAATTTGGCAAGAAAATGACATTTGAAAAGGATGAAAAATGCTAGAATCTTTCTAAAAATGTTTGAAAAATTCCCAATAAATTTCCAAAAAGTGTGCTTATGCAAGGGCTGTGAAATGGCTGCTAAATTTTCTAAAAACTCAAGGAACAATCATGAAAAAGATAAAAACTACTAAAACTTAAGCAAAAATGACATGAAAAGGCTATGTGCAACCTAGATAAATTTTGCGAGTTCTAGGTGATCCATGAATCTTCATTTGTGTTGATGATAGGCCTTGAGACTTGATATCTTGACTCAGAGAAACTCCTCCATAATCTCCAATTGTACTACACTTCATTTGTTTTGTCTTTATTTTGGGTGTACTGACCATTTGACAGGGCCACCCTAAATCCTTCGGTAAAATATTATCTCCTCCATACTGCATCTTTTGTATCTTTGTTTCAGCAACTTTATAACTTAATCTGCGAAATTTCATTTTTACCACTCCAGCTTCTTCATCCAATGGAACCTTCTGTTTCCAAAGACTTGCAGGTACTCCTTCCACATCCTTGTAAAGCCCTGCACTTACTATCATAAAACTTGACATAACAGATGATATCCATATGAGTATCCATAAAAAAGTGGCCATTGACATATGATTTGAAGTATCTTCATCACTACTGCACTTAAGGGTTTTTCTTTTCTTCTCTCTGCTATGGCCTTTGATGGAGACTCGTTCACTCAAATCAACAACCTGAACGATGTCCTCTTTTTCTTCATATGTTTCCTCTATACTTGAGTTTGGAAAAATTCCATAGCAAGAGGATGGGTCTTCTGCATGGAGCCAGGCCAACATGTTTTCCTCTTCATATAAATTTGCTTCTTCAAATAGATGTGCTTCTTGGTTGTCCAACAATTCTTCTTCCATACAAATACCAATTGTCTGCATCATGCTGGTATGTCTTTGGTTGTCTGGACCTTCTTCTAAAATTATATGTTGTAACTCTTTCCCCTCTTGCTTTACCCACATTGTGTCCTTACCCCAGTCATGCAGCACATTGGCATGCCTTAACCAAGGTCTCCCAATTAACAGGGGGAAACTCCTTCTACCTGTGGCAGCCTTAAAACAACAAAGTCCAAGTTAAAAATGGTACCTTGTATCTTGACTAGGACTCCAAGGACCACTCCCATAGGCTTTACTATGCTTTGATCTGCCAGTGTTACAATGAAGTTGGCAGACCTAGAAGGGCATAGTCCAATCTTTTTCATGGTATATTCAGGCATCAAGTTAATGCCAGAACCACCATCCACAATAACTCCTTGAAACTCATGACCTTTTATAGAAATTGTTAGTTGAGGGCTCTTATAATTTGTGAGGGGTGCTTCCCCTACAATTTTATCTTTATGCATAAGAGCAGCCTTTGCCACTAAACTTGTCATGGACATTTCATCAATTATCTGCAAGAGTTCTGACCTGAATTTCCCATCCATCTTTATTAAATAAAAAATACTAACCTCCTTTTTCATGGACTTGAGTAGTCTGGAAGCTTCTGATTCCTTAAGAGCATGGGCTCCAATTGACTTATCAAACTCCTCATGAGCCCTGTTGAATGCATGTCCAATGGCATCACTCGTACCTATGAGATTTTCTTTTTGCCTTGTATCTGCACATGTGGTGGCTTTGTCTTTAGATGTCTCTTTGTCTTTATTCAATCCATTAATCCTTGATTCTTGACCCATTTCTACTTGATCCTTCCCCTTGCTTCTTGTTTGCACTATAAAAGATTCAATTTCTTCTAACTGCACCACCCTGGTAGATGGTGATGGCACCCTAGCTTGATCTACCATTTCTTCTTTGCACACAAAAATCATTTGAATGTGGGGCCCAGATGAAGATTCTTGGTTCTTAGGACACCAATTAGTATAGTGGTCTCTGGCCTCTGGGCAGTTCCTGCAAGGAGGGGCATTTTCTGGGAGAGTGCACCTACTTTGATAGTGCCCACATTCTCCACATGTGAAACGAATAATTGGCCTACTTGGCCCATTTCCAAAGTTATCCCTATGTCTAGGGTTGTAATTGTTACCTTGATTTGGTGCAACCGCCATCACATTTGCAGGCGGTAGGGGTCCTCCTTGTGTCCATTATGTGGTTGCAGGCATTCCTCTTGATTGGCATTCTTGGGCCTCATGACCAGCTTTCCTGCATAGTTGGCAAGTCACACTTAACAGAGGACATTCACTTACTATATGACCTTGCTTGCTGCACATGGTACACCAAAGTCCATTCTTGATGCCACCCCTTTGAGTTCCTGCAACTCCTATCGCAGCTGAGCCAATTCCTCTGCTTGGGCTTCCTCCTCCTTTTGGAGCTTTAATGCCTCAATCTCCCTCCTCAACTGAGTAACAACATTCTCCTCCTCTTTGTGGGGCTTATTCCTGTTTAAGCCCTCCAGCTCTTTCCTTAGCTGGATTACTGGATCCTCCATTTCTGTAGAATATGGTGGTTGAGAAGAAATTGCTGCATATTGTTGCCTTATTTGCTCCAGTCGTGTAGCTGTGTTGATGAACTCCTCTATGGAGGCTGTGGGCAACACTAATTCCTTGATTTTACATTTTGTGGTCACTGGAAGTGGCTTAGCTAACCATTTCTTAACAAGAAAATCATGTGGGGGATCTGGCAACTTAGCCATCAGTGCCTTGGCCCTAGTTACAAACTCTCGAATTTTTCCACCTTGACCCAATCTCAAGTTTTCTAATTCCTCTATGATGATTTCTATAGTATTTGCATGCTGGAATTGATTTTTGAATGCATCTTTCATTAAGTCCCAAGTTGTGAAATGGTTCTCAGCAAATTGGTTGAACCATTTATCTGCTAATCCTTCTAATATGGCAGGGAAGATTATAAAAAAGGCATCCTCTCTTCCCATCAAGCCTCTAGTTTTGCATAGTGCTAAAAACCTTCTAATATGCTCCTCCGGATCTTCCTGAGCTAAGCCTTTGAAAGAAGGAAATTTTATATTTAATCTTGATAGTAGGGTTTCCAAGTCTACCTGACCTGCCATGCTCTTGACTGATGAGGTTGACAAAAGTGGACTGGAGGATCTTCTAACAACTTTCCTCCTTGTATCTTTGCAGGTGATCCTCAATGTTTGGGACCGGGTTGCGGTCATGAGCTGTTCATAGCCCTCTTAGTATGAGATAATTGATAATAATATTTACCTCTTAGTCTAATAAAGTAGTACTATCGACACTTGAACTCTTCTACCCTTTGCACTTGCCTTCTCCTATGCTCAAATCTCCTTGGAGTCCCACTGGGCATGCCAAATTTTGTTGGGGGATTCTTGGACAAGAAGGGATTTGAGTGTTTGTAGGAGAAAAGGGAAAGACAATAAGAAAGATACACAATGGAAGCCTCTGTTGATTGATTATAAGAAGACAAATACAATGGTGATGCACAATACAATCCAATGCTTCTGTGCAAAATTCCCACAAAATGCTCAATCACAAAATACCAAATACCCAAGGGTCTTGTTGCTGCCGGCCTTCTCTGCACCAGACCTCCACCTTCTCTAATCCTGCACTTGTGCACACCTTGCACCAAACTTCCAATAAGGGGGAGGGATGGACACCTTCTGTCGACACGTGCACAACTTCAATGAGACCTTGGGATCCTTGGGGTGAATAGCTTAGTCCTTTTCTGCACACTTCCTCAGTCACTCTTCATGCACACCTTGCACTTCACTTCTTTGCATCGCACACTGTGTGTCTCTTCCACTTCTCTCTCTTTCCTAACTTAGACTATGCTCCCTTGCTTCGTCTTGCTTAGTCCAAGAATAGTCCTTACCGTGATTTGTGTGTCGATTCATGTACGCTCCTAACTGCAAGAGTATCTTGGTGCTCACTTTGATGTCCCAAGATTGTCTCCAAAGTGGGCAGCCAACGAATCCCTGTTTTGTCTTGTAGTGACTTTAGACTAAAACAAAAATTTTAATTGGGGGGACATACTTTCACTTCTGCGTACGCTGCCGCTTCACATACCTTCACATTTTGCCTTTTAATTCTTCATTTGTGCACATAAGAGATGGTTCACCTAAACCTTCCAAAACACTTTAAAAACACTTTGAACCTTAGAGAAATTAGAGAAATACCTCTACAACCTGCAACCAACTTTCTCCAATTATACGCTTTGTGAACAATTAATGGTGCACTACTTGTGCACTTTGACACCTGAACTTTGAACACTTTGACTTCACCTATGTTGACCTTTGACCTTGAACATATTGACTTTGACCAATTTGACTTTGATCTTTTGACTTTGAATGCAGTTGACTTTGACTGCAATTGACTCTGACCAATATGATTTTATGGGCTCAACATTTATCATCTAAAGAAGTAGAGTACAAAGGTATGGTAGAAGCTGCAAACGAAGTCATATGGCTTAAAACTCTTATGAAGAGTTTTGATATCATTCAGGGTACTCGTATCATTTGTGGAGACAACATGAGTTCTTTATACCTGCTAGCTAACCCTGTGTTTCATGCTAGGACCAAACATATTGAGATCCAATATCATTTTTTGAGAGAAAAGGTTGTTGATAAAGAAATAGAAATCATGCATACTCCTACAAAGGATCAACTTGCAGATATGTCGACAAAGATTTTGGATGGACCCAAGTTGCAGAGATTTAAAGATATGGCACGGATAAAGAAAATGCGGGTAATCACAATTGATGATTGAGGGGGAGCTGTTGGAGCAAGTCAATCAACAATTGATGATTATATGAAGCTTAGGAGTGAAGACTTGAAGAAAAGATTGAAGCCTAAGAGCATGAAGTGAAGTAGAGTTTTAGAAAGAGATGGTGTATATACACATGTATATTAGCTTTGTAAATACTTCTTAAATACTTGAAGTAATGAAGAATCCATACTCATGTATATATATATATATATATATATATACACTTGTATATAGTCATGATATATATGAGAGATAAAGAATAGATGAGAGAGAGAGGTATAGATCATAAGTTGAATGAGTATCATCAATCACATGTAAGATGAGTCGAATAGAAGAAGTTTTTCTGAGAATTGTGTGTTGATCTTTTCTCCATTTCTCCTTTTGTGTTTGATCATTTCAAGAATCCTTTTGTAGGTGTCTAAGTCCATAGTTAATGCATCTATGGTTAAGATTTGAGAGCCTAATTGTAATAATGCTGAGAGAATTGTAAGTAGGAGCATTTGTATGTGAAGAAGTGATAAGTTCTTCTGAAACAGGCGCAATCTCGATGATCAAAGAATTGATCAGATCTTAGTGCATAGTGTAAAGTTTTACACAAATTACGAGTCAAAATCTAAGTTGGAAGGTAATACATCTATGTCTAAACATTTTATTAAATGTGTTATATTTTGTGAGAATCAACTGTTTAAAGTTGCATATGTAAAAGTCACCTGTAGAAAGTGCTTGTTTAAGACATAGGTTTACTTATTGAACTAAATCTAATTTTTTCTAAGTTCTTTTGAAGAACCTTAACTTGATGTAGTTGTGCAAACACTAGGAGAGTGTTGTTTCAAATTTTCATAGAAAACTTTAATCATTTCGTCAGTCAATGAGTGAGTTTTTGTGAGGTAGTCTTTTCTGAGTGAAGCTAGTTTTCATAGAGAAGCTGAGTGTTCATGTTTTGGTGAAAGATTTCGAAATTGGTGAAAGTTTTTTGAGCTATACTTGACATAGAGGTGTTCTAAACTCAAGTGTAGCTTGTCTTTTGGAGATTAATCATCTCCATCAGATTTGGACCATGAATCAATGGTGCAGATTATTTTTGGCATGGATCAATCTATCAAGACCTTAGAACATGGGAAATATGACCTATGCTTGGAAGAAATTATAAGGATGGTCCCCTCCTCATCTAAGATCATATTTCATGGTGTTTGGAACCATTAGGTTGTCCATCTTAGTACTCATTGTGTTGGCCTATATCCCTTCACCAAGCATCTATCTGGATCACCATCTAAGCTCCATGTAGGGAGTGCATTGGTGGATAGAACCATCTATCTCTTGTGTTTTGTTTAAGTTATGTTGTATGAAATATTTGGGTTTGAATTAAATTGAGTTGAGTTTGTCTTCTACTTATCTTGAATCCACATTCCATTAAACCATATCTGTTGCTTTTTTCCCATCATTAGTAATTTCTATCTTTGTCTCTAACCTTGATCATATATATGTGTTGTGGTAACTTCTACATGGTATTAATGTTGCATCAAAAGTTTTTCATTTTTTTCTTATATGGTATCATAGCTTAGTACGGTATAAAAAACCACAAAGGTCGCAGGATGAAGGCTTCAAAGTTCAAGCTTGTGAGAGGAAAATGCTTCAATTTTGTGAGAGATAGAGGCATCAACAGTGGAGTCCTTGGGAGGCAAAGGGTTCAATGCTATAGCTTGTGGGAGGTAAAGGATTCGATGCTAGAGTTCTCAAGTTGAAGGCTCCAATGCTAGAGTTTGTAGGAGGCAAATGTGTCAAGAATTCAAGTTCGTGGGACACAAAGACTTCAACTCTATGGAGATATCAACATCTAGAAGTGGAAGTGGAAGCGGATTCGGTGCAATGGAGTTAGAAATGCAAACACTATGCACTCATCTACCAATGTTGGTGAACGCAAGTCAGATGTTACAACTTATTTTCTTTTGGAAGTTCAAGATTAAAAATATCCTTGATTCTTATGAACTTTTGGAGATGGTGATGGGAAGTGACTAAGAGCCACAATCTACCTTCCATCCATTAAATCAAAGTATGGTGATTCTCCCATACATAAAGCTTCTGCAAGCTTGGAAGGTAAGAAATTCAGATGCACTATATACTATAGTGATCAATCATGCGGACTCTATTCTATACTCATTCAATATACATCAAGGAAAGTTAGGAATGTAGTGTAATGATGAGTCAATATGAGGTACACAAACAAATCTGCATTCAAAATTTAGAAAAACAATTGGAAGTAGAGAATTTTGTTGAAGGAGAAAAGGCATAGGCATCCATCAATCATACCAAGAAGCCATGTATGGAATGGCTTGTAGAGGGATACAAAAGACTTGCAAGGGCTATCTTGAAGGTGTCTCCAAAATTCTCCACCAAAGTATGATGGAAGGGTAGCTACTTCCAACACTCAGGTGAGATTTCATACTTTAGAATTTTAGGAGTTTTGTCCACTATCAATGGAAGAGGAATTGAATCTCAAAGCCCAAGCATATAGTAGCAATGGACACGCCACATTCTCCACTAATGCATTAGGTAAAGGTAGTTCCTCAAGAAAAGGTGAGAGTGAAAAGAAGAGGATTAGTAAGAAGAAATTTCAAGGACAATGCTTCCATTGCTAAATAAAGGGACACACAATTGTAGATTTTCATGTTAAGATGATATATGAAGAGTATAAGGAGGAGACAATAAATGTAGTTGAAGCAAAGTTGGTATGATCCTCAATGCAGAAGAATCAATTGTGGATTCACAAGTTGTTAAAAGTCAAGGTCACACACAAACAACGAAGCGCATCAATGAAGTGGACACACAAGAAGAAGGAGCGTGTAGGGAGCTCCAAGAAGCACATGTCAAATTTTCAGAAGAAATCCCTATAAATATAGTGACTTTTGTCACTAAAAACCATTGTAAATACCGTTTTCCATTTTTACAACTCCATTTTGTTCAAGTCGAGGAGTCCTCGAGCTTGAGGAGTATTAGAAGTATCATCCTACCAATTTTCATAATTTTTAGATTCCGTTTGAGTCCCCAAATAAGCCTTGGAACCTAATTTTTAATTAGGCCGGACACTAGGTCTGGACAGGGCCAAAACCACTCAAAAAACTATAAAAAGGGCTGGAGAGCTCATTTGGGGGGTTAGCTTGTTGTAGATTTCAGCTTTGTAAGAGAGTTCTTTTGTAATCGAAGTCCTTCGATTGTTCCACTCTTTGCTCTTACCTTGTGCGTGTGTGTGTATGTGTGGGCATGTTTGTGTGCTTTCACTCACACACTTGTGCACTTCACTTGCTCTTGGTCTTCATACCGGTCCTCTCGTCTCCGTGGGTTGACATTTATGAGGTGGAGCTCCTCATGTTGGTACTTGCCATTGTGCTAGAGTGACACCAAATTTGGTGTCGTTGCCGAGGAGAGAGCTTGGAGGACGAGTGTGTGACGGTAAGACGTAGAATAGCGACGTTGGAAGGTAAAAAAATCACCAATTTCAGTTCAATTTCTGAGTTTTCCTTCTTCTTCATCTTCATCATCATCACCATCTTCTCCCATCTTCATATTCTCTGATTTTTTCCATTTTCGGTTGTACATTCACCTCATTTTTCACTTGTGGCTATGAGCAAGAAGCACAAAGGACATTCAGAACTAAAATGCTGGAGAAATCACCTTGAAATCCACATAAAACATCAAAAAACTGAGCGATGGTATTGCGGAGTGACAAGAGCTGTGTCTGGTATCGTGAGTGTCGTATCGTGACTTTGAAGGGAGACTTTGGATCTTCAGGCACATAGGAGTGACAAGGAGAACCTAAGGTACACATATCTACAAAAAATTTTGAATTTGGGTGTCAAAATCTCCAAGTATCGTGTCCGGTTGAGTTTTGGTATCACGATACCAGAATTCCCGAGTATTGTGATACTTGTCGAGGTATCGTATCGTGCACGCCCACTTGAGGTATCGCGATACCATTCTCGTATCGTATCGTCAAGTGTTGGTATCACGATTGCGGTCACCTCGATGGTATTGTATCGTTGATCGAGTGGTATCGTATCACCAACTCAGTATTGTATCGCCTCCTGTTTTGGTATCGTATCGTTGATCGAGCGGTATCGTATCGTGTTCCTATTGTGGTATCGTATCGTGCCAAAAAGTGGTATCGTATCATCTGAACCTCCGGTATTGTATCATCCATAGAACCAATATCGTATCATGAGAGTTCTAATATTGTATCATGTAATTTTTTGGTATCGTATCATGACGGTTTAGTGGTATCGTATCGTGATGGTTTAGTGGTATCGTATCGTCTGCCTAAGTGGTATCGTATCGCGTAGCATAAGCAGTATCGTATCGCGGCCGGAGTGGTATCGTATCGTCCACTAACTTGGTATCGTATCGTCAAATGCAAAGGTATCATATCGTGACCATTTCCAGTATCGTATCTTGTGGATAGTAGTATCCTATCATGGAAGTTGGTATCGCGATCGTAGTCTTCAAGGTGGTATTGTATCCTCTAAGGTGGTATCGTCCATAGTGGTATCGTGTATCATGGAAAATCTGGTATCGTATCGCATGTCCTGAGGTACTCCCAGAGAGATCCTCTTTCTCTTTTTTAACCCCTAGAACCCTAAACTGGCATAACTTAATTCAAAGAACAATTTTGGACTTGTAGACAAGGCTTATGAACCTAAGATCAAGTGGACACTTAGGAAGAGAGAGATAAAGTACCAAATCATCTAAGGCTAGTGTCAACCACACAACCAAGTCAGGGACTCACAACTCAGTGGTTAGCACTACGTGCTGAGTTTATAGACAAGTGAGTCAGAAATGTCATTCAACTGGGAGAGACTCTTCGCTTCTGAAGACATGCATAGTTCAGTAGCTAGGGAAGGTTCTATGTCTAGAGTGGAAGGGGAATATCGGATGTCTCTTCAATATGTATCCACTAATTTGCAAGGAATACCCATCTACCTCGACAGTCTACACAGGTCAGTAGCAAGAATGATAAACACTACAGAATCTAAAATAGTTCCAAGACCAGCTGTCAAGTGCAAAGATGGTATTTACATGGACAAAATGGGCCAGATATATGTAGTAACCGACAACCCTGATCAGATTAAGGAAAGAGGAGAGTTAGAGGGACAAGGAACTTTCAAGAAAATCAACAATGGAGATACGGTGACTACCCCTAGGGGAAAGTCAATAATGACTCAAGTTTTGCAAGCAGATAGGTAACTCCAGGATGAATATCTGAGGGAGGTATACTTGGTGCATGGGTTTGACCTACTCCTACAAACTGATTCATTGACACAAGGAGAGAGCATCAACCCAACAACTATCTACGAGTTAAGGGATCCCGAAAATCCATCTAGAGCTACATACCTAGAACAAAATCAAAGGAGATATTGGCCTGTAGATGAAGCGGAGAGGTCTAGATTAAAGTACATGGATCTGCCTATATTCCCTCCTCGAGATCAAGCAACTACCTCACAAACCCATTGGAGACCCAGTAGAGAACAGAAAATGTGATGTTAGGACAAACAAGCCAACCTAGTATGCCAAACAAGCCAACATAGTATGCCAAACAGACCTCAAGTGCAATCCACCATGCCAGGAATTAATTCCCATGACCACACTGGCCAGGGAAGGGGAAATATGAATAGAACCACCCTTAGGGCAGAACCACCCCAAGGGGTAGGAGCTAGAATACACCCTATAAAACCCACTCTTCCCAGCATGATTCAATCCCCAGAGCCAGGCAAAAGACTGAGACCAATCCAATTGGCCAAATGTATGCGAAGTCGTTACGATGGAACAGGAGAGCCCTATGACCACATAGCAGAATTCAAGCAGGTGTTACGAGTGGAGCAAGTGGATGACTTTTTCATGCAATATGAATCCTTCGGGCTAACCCTCACGGGAATAGCCTTAACTTGGTTTCAATCCTTGGATCCAAATTGCTTTGACCATATCGAACAATTCTTCCAAGAATTTATTTGGGAATTCACTAAGCGAGGGATCAAGCACAATTCGTCATCCTTAATACATAGTTTCAAACAAGCTCCTAATGAGACAATAAAAAATGCAGCATGAAGATTTAGTCAATATGTACACCGATGCCATGTGACAGAGAGAACTTCTCAACAAAAAATGATATCCCTATTTCTAGAAGGTCTAACGAATGGAACATTGAGAATCTTAGTATACGTAAAACGATTGAAAACTCTGAGTGGGTGTCTTCAAGAGTGCATAGATTTGGAAGACAACTTAGCTGAGGATCTCAAAATCACACAAGACCCTACCAAAATAGAGGATACAAGGAGCGATGAGACTTCTAGTTCGAGTTATGTGGAGGAAGTGGCAGCGTTAGTAGCCAAGAAATTAGGAGTACAAGGACAAAGGAACTACCAAAACTTCCCCTTGAGAGTGCCAATGTTAGGAAGTTGCACACTTTGTGGTGGAGATCATCCATCTCATGTTTGCACCAGAGAAGGATTAGGGTTATCACAACCTTACCCTTATGATAGACCACCAACTTAGGAGCCTAACATGTACTCTTATAATGAGCAAAAGTACATCAACTACAACACTGAAAACTATCCAATGAATAGACAGCCACGATCGTTTGTACCACCCCAATGTAGACCATATGGGTACCCTCCTAGAGAACAAAGTAGAGAAGTTCCTAGGTATAACGCATGCCCAGTATCACGAGGAGCAGCTAGACCGAATGAACATGGAGGATGTAGCCAACCTCAACCTATACCAGGACAACAACCACCCCACCCACCAGCTCCGACACAAGGCAGAACATCACAATACAAGTTGTTTGTCTCGAGTGTGGCAAAGAACAACTCCTGAGAGATTGTCATGGACACCCCTCTAGTGCACCAAAGGTTACACCCGTTAATGTAGTAGGCTTAGTAGGGGATTCAAGTTCCAATAGAGATAATGTGGCTCCTATACATGCTGTTACTAGGGCACAAGCCTTACAACAAGCTAAACCAGCTGAGCAATCCGAGCCAAGTGAGTTAGGAGAGCCTAGTAAGAGAAAAACAAGAACATGGAAGGATACTAGGGAGAATGCCAATCATAAGTGGACCAAAAAGTTATCTGAACTAGAAGAAAGCCTAAAAGATGCAAAAACAAAAATAGAAGATATTGCCTCTCAAAACCCCTCGCATGTCAAAAATCCATCCACAATATTAAAATTATTAAGACAAAAATAGATAGTAAGAGATTTCCATTAAACCATCAAACATGTAATTTGGATATATAAGGATGGAGATAAAAGCTCTCCAATCCCTATCTATAAAACTACAATAGCTGAGAGATACACATATGAATCTCTTGGACTTCCAACTTGATCATGAATTCTCCCCTCTTATTATAGTTTGAAAAGCTAATCCAAAACATTCCTTATACATTTGAACTCATGAAAGGCACTTGAGTGGAGATAATACGTGACTCAAGTGCTCAAATAAACAAAATATGGTTGGAATTTGAGAACTAGCCACATCGACCTTCCACTAGGACACCACTGCAGCTCCCTTGTGACACATTTGTTTGATTCATTAACATCTAGATAGTCAATTTGTGTTCTATAATTATCCAATAGTATGGCCAATTCATAGTATGGTATGCCCAATTTTGAACGTGGCATTTGTAGATACATATTTTCCATCGACCCTGAATACAATGAAAGCAATAACATGTTAGTTCTCTGACACCAATGCACTATACATTTAGCCTTGAATAGCCACAAATTGAATGAAGGACTCATCTTCAGATAAACCGTTATAATCCCAAGCCTTCTTCGTATTCACTTCATCAATCTTCACTTCCCATAATAGTTGTGTGACACCTCTCCCTTTTGACCCTAACAAATGTCCTCTATGAAATTCTGCAACATCTACAACACACTTCAACATTGCATTGTTAGGTTTAAGTTGTTGATGGGTTAACACCCTTTTCATAATTACACATGCACCATCATGCTCTCCCTTCCCATGGCATAAATCAAATAAGTTCCATATCATAGTCATGGTAGTTAGTCTTGCATATCTTCCTACGAAGTAAAATGGATGTTTAGCTTTAAATTTAGTCAAGGTTTAGCTCTCTCAACCATTTTCAATGTAATGTGGAAAAAATGTTGCACAAAAAGGGTGTCATGCTTGTTGGCATTGGATATGAAGAAGTGGATCACCTTTTCAAGGATGCCCTCCATATGGAAATATTGTGAAAAAATTTCCATCTACATTACACAAACAAGTAGTTGTTAACAATCATTAATTAGCTTATTACCAGTTAGCTATCATTAAGTAACTGATTCTTGGTTAGTTGTTACAAGTGAATATGAAAGATGACATAGTGGTGTGAAGACCTTCAACATGTTAGGAGTCACACACAAACAATGGAGTCTCACACACATGCATGCAAAAACATGCAAGCAATCTTCAATCATAGACAACACAAGAGATCCTAGGAAAAGTTCATGTGCATGGCCTTTTAGGATGGCCCTATGCATGGCTACTTTAGAAATGCAACAAGAATAAATGGTGCAAAATAAGAAAAGGAAATCAAACAAGGTGCCAAGGGGTGGCTATTGATGAGGCATCCTATTTTTAAGGTTGGAAGAATTTCACTTGAGCATATACTTAACGTTGACCTAATGGTGGTGGCACCCTACAATGTAGAGCTTGAATGTAAAGCCCATATCACCTAGACAACATTGATGATATAGTGAAAAACTTATGCACATAAGCTACACTTCTTGATATTCTTCGAGAATAACCCTCAATTATGTCGACCTCTTTATGATTTGAAAAGGGGACACATAAAATACCAATAGTAGTAACTTGAGTCCATTCCACAAGGGCTATTACAAGATGGCTTCAGATCATGCTTGCTCTTTTGGAACCCAGGATGCTTAGATATGTAATTATGGTTCCTTTAGTGGTGTTTGAAGCATGTGATATGAGTCCTATGCCATCTTTATGAATAATATTGTTTTACATCAGCACCTTGATTGATGTCATTTGCAACCTCGTCAAATTTGCATCACTACAAAGATTACTTATCACCTACAAGTAAAAATTAATAATAGAAAGAAAAGTATATATGGTTGATGACCTCACATTACAATTATCACTCTCTCCTACATGAGATATCAAATGTTTTTCTAATGCAAGGCCATATAGCTAATTGGATTCATACTTCAACTGCAACTGATATGAGAATGTGTGCAATAGACATGGTTGTGCAATGAGGTCGGTGATTCCCTACTAAGCTTCTCAAAAGAGGATAGACAATTCTTTAATAATGTAAGTTTGCGAATGTCTGGTATCAATAATATCAGCGAAGAGGATGACTTTGGATTAACATACTTGAAAAGTCACAATTTGTGAGTGGGTGAACTATTTTGTTAAGGATAGATTGGCCTTGGGTTGCCAATTTAGATTTTGCTTTTGTGTTTGACCTATCTCGCATTGTTGTGGAAGCCTTGACCCTACTTGATCTGTTTCTCTATAGTTTAAGCATTGAAAAGTATGTAGCTCACTCTTTGAAGAAAATCTAGGACCTAGGTATCTTGATTTGTGTGATGTTCCCTAGCACTTTGAGATGCCAATTATTGATTGTGGAGGCTTTCCTTTGATGTAGAGGAGGTGTAGTCTTCTTGGACCTCCAAAGCATTTTGATGAATGTATATATATTTTGTGTGAGTATTTGGAGAAGCTTGATGTAGTACAAATCTTTGATCCAAGTGTTGAATTTCGGTCCAGCTAACAAGCACAATACTAGCCCGTTGTCTCTTGGAGAGTAAAATAAACCTTATAGGCTTGGGATTAGTGCAATAAAATCTAGTATGTACTTTGGATCACCGATGAGAAATGATTGATGAGAAACAAGGAAGTTTGCACATGGACTAGACAAAGAACTTGCTATTTTGAGTTGATTCAAGCAACTTCAAATGTTCAATATAACAAGCCTAATTGAAATCATGATCAAATTCCTATTAGAGGAAGGTCACATATAAGGTTGAGTAGCTAATAGGCATAATATATGGAATTATCATGAATCAAGATGCTAATTACAAACTTAACTTTGATTAATGGTAGTCCCAACTTTTCAAGGATGTGCAAAGATAGACCCCGAGACCATAAATTACATGTTTCTCACAATCTACTAAATTAAATGCTACAAAACCTATACACATGGTATCTTGCGAGCATATTTTTTACGATGAGAATCACTTTTCCTATAATCAAGGAAAGGTGAGAATCAAGTTCAAGAACTTGAATTTAGGTGGTTGATTGATTTTCCAAACTAGCAACTTCCAAACTCGTTGAATTTTGGTCTTCTTCTTTTATCCTTTTACAAGAATAAAGTTCTAAGATTTTACATGAAAATAAGAAAACCTTATGAGATAACATGGGAAATCATGAACCTTTACATCAATGGAATTCTCAAGAGATAATTTAAGGACTATTGCTCAGTTCAATGTTGGACTAGAACATGCCTTTATCAAGCATGTTTTCAACTTGATGATCTTACAACTTCCCTTCAAGCTAAAGCATGCTTGAATCTTCCATCTTTTATAAGTTGAATACCTGGTGTTTACTTAAACATGCAAAGTTTAACTCAATCAGGTGCTTTAGTCATCTGCTACTTGCTTTCTAGCTAGAACAAAAAAATATCAATCTCCTTTGATATGAGCTTCTCCCTGATGAAATGATAATGAACCTCTACTTTTTTTGGTTCTTGCATGATAAACAAGATTGATTGCTAGGTGCATATAGCTTATATTTTCTCCAAATATGTGAGGTTTGGAACTCACAAGTCCCAAATCTGCATACAATTCCCTTAGCCATATTGCTTCTTGAGTTGCTATGGTCAAACCTCTATCCTATGCTTCAGTTGAGGATAATGCTGTTGTTGAAACTCCATGACAGAAGCTTTGAACCTACAAATGCTAAGAATCGTGAATTACTTCTCCTATCATCATTTGATCCGTCCCAATCTGCATCTAAGTATAGCTTGATATCCAAATTGAGGTACTTGAGTACTCTCTTAGCTACATCCATATGTGGTCTTCTTGGAGAGTGCATGAATTGACTTAGCAATCCTACACTATATGAGATGTCTACCCTTGTATGAGTAGAATAGATCAAGCTACGTACCAAACTTTGATACTCTTTAATGTCTTCAATCTACTCACATTCATAAATACGAAGGTTATGATTCACTTCCAAAGCTATACCTACAAGTTTAGCATTGTCCATTCTGAATTTCAAGAGTAGATCCTGAATGTACCTCCTTTGAGTTAAGTAAAACCCTTGATCTATGTATATGGCTGCATACGTAAGAAAAATGTAAGTTCTCCTAGATCATTAATCTTGAACTCCTCCTGCATATGTCTTTTGATCCTTTCTATTCCATTCAAGCCATCACCTGTCAAAATTATGTAATCTACATAAACAAATAAATAGATAACTTCATTCTGGACCTTCTTGATGAACAAAGAAGGGTATGCATTTCTTGACTTGAAACCTTGATCTTGTAGATAGGTTACCAATATGAGATTCTAAGTCTTAGAGCTTTTTTTTAACCATACAATTCCTTTTTGAGCCTGCATACATAAGAATGATAATTAAGGTTTTCAAACCCTAGAGGTTGTGACATGTATACCTCTTCACTAATCCACCCATTGAGAAAAGAATTCTTCACATCAAGTTGAAGTAGCTTTGAATTCCTTGTAGTTGTTATACTAAGCAATATCCTGATGTTGGTCATCTTGGAAACTGGTGAGAGGATCTCCTCATAGTCTATGACCCAAGTTTGAGCACACATTTTAGCAACCAATCTAGCTTTGTAGTTGGAGATTGATCCATCTAAATTCCTTTTCAACTTGTAGACCCATCTGCACCCTATTACCTTCTTATAGCTTTGCATTGAAACCGAATCTCATGTGTCCATTTCCTTTAGAGCTTCTATTTCTTCTTTCATGGCCTTCTCCCAAATAGGGTTATTGTTAGCTTCTTCATATGTTGAAGGTTCCTATGAAACAAAGTCTTTGTCCAAATAATTAGAATGATTTGTTACAAATGTAGAGTCATATCCATACCGTTTAGGTTGTTTTCTCTCCCTTGTTGACCTTCTAAGAGTGTGTTTGGAGCATTCTTCACATTCTTGCATTTTGGACTTTCCTCTTGACTTCCAAAGCTTATAGTCTCTTTCCTTCTCATCTTGATCATCATCAGATTCACTTCTTGAGTCCTACACCTATGTATCATGCTTGTTGCCTAATGAATGAAAATGTGAATCAAGATCATAAGGTAAGCTTACCTTTTGTTTGTCCTCATCATATCATGATCTATGTTCAAACACTACCTTGGTTGCCTTTTTATCTAGTTTACCTCTGATTTGTGAGGGTACATGTACATACGCTAAACAACCAAAAACCTTGCAATGACCTAGACTTGGTTTTCCACCATTCCAAGCTTCATAAGGGATTATACCTTGAAGAGATTTTGATGGAAGTCTCTTCACAAGATACAAAACAATAGAAATTGCTTCTAATCATAAATAATGTGGTAACTTCTTCTCTTCAAGCATTATCATGGATGCCCTCTACAATACCATTAAGTTTAGGAGAGTACCTGGTGGTCGCTTCCCTTTTGATGCCTTTATCCTGCACATATTCATCAAACTCTTTGGAAAAGTATTCTCTCCCTCCATCAGATTTGAGTTTCTTCAATGATCTACATATATGATTTTCCACATGTGCTAGGTACTTTTTGAAGCATTCAAATACCACTTTTATTCTTGATAAAGTACATAATTCTCCATCTAGTGTTATCCTCAACAAAAGATACATAGTACCTTGAGCCTTTTAATGGGTGTTCTTGACTTGTTCCTCACACATGTGTGTACAAGGTCCAAAAGATTGTTGTGGATGTAGTTTTTGTGGTTGAAATGTTGTCTTTGTGCCTTCCCAATTTGACAAGAATCACATCTGTTGATCATGTGTTGCTATGATATGTTTGGAAACCCTAGAACACTTTGCTCCCTACATATATCCTTCAAGGTTCTTTCATTTACATGAGCAAGTCTCTTATGACATAGTTCAAGCTCACTTAGGTTTTGAGTCCCAAAGTTGAATAGACCTATGTTCTTGGTTCTCCTACTTCAAAAGTAAAGATTCTACCATGCTTCTCACCTCTGGCTATCTTCTTGAATCCTTGACATGGCTCTTCCACAAAAGCTACATGTTGGGTGAACCTAACTTGCAAGCTTTTTCAACTATTTGGCTTACACTTACTAGGCTTTTAGTGATATTGAGTACATAGAGAACCTTACTTAGAATGTTTGTCCTACCATTGGGAACTTTGTAATTACCAATCTTCTCCACATTGTGCTTGGTATCATCCCGTGTCTGTACTTCATGCTTATGCTTTGGGCTTTCCAAGTCAGATAGAAGAGCAACATTGCCTGCAACATGGTTTGAACAACCATAATCTGCATATAACAGATCTTCTTTACATTCTTTGTGTCTCAAATTCATCAAGAGTAATGAATCTTCATGTGATTGATCCTCTAATTAGTTATTGGAGTCCCTTATATCATGACTTCTATTGTTATTGTTGAATTTGTGTCCACCTCTGACGCTAGTGTTGCCAAATCCACCTCTACTAGCTCCTTTTTGAGTCCTTCCATTGAACCAATAATTTTGAATGGTGTGGTTGGCATTGTTCTAGATCAAACAAGGTTGAAAATACAGTCTTTTTGACTTTTCATACTTTACTCCTTTCTACTTCCCTTCCCACTTGCTCTTGCCTACATAGTTGGCTTGGGAAATCTCCTCATCATCATCTTCCTTCTTCTTGTCTTTCTTATCTGCATAAGGAGCACTTGTTGAATTACCTTGATAAGAGTTACCTTTCTTTAGATTTTTGTTGGCCTCTTGATTGAAGAGTTTTCCAAAGAATATGTTGAAATCAAGATTTTGTACATCCATGATGAGATCATATGTAGCTGTGAAGGATTGCCATTGCTTGTCATTTTTTATTCCATTCGGGATTTACCTCATGATGACCTCTTCTTCAATTAACTCTCCAATTGAGGCTAATTAATATGAAATCTCCTTGACCTTGGTAACAATGTGATAGTTTGCTTTGGTGTCTTCTTCATTTGGTTGAAGTCATTTCATAGATGGTTCTTCCTAGCTTTGGTGCTAGTAGAAAAGAAGGTCTCAAGTGCAAACCAAGCCTCTTGAGATGTTTTGAATCCTCTAATATGTGGTAACAAGAAATCATAGATAAAGTTTAATATATATGACCTAATTTAGCATCTCTTGCACACCAAAGCGTAAGCTTCTCACTCTCATCTTGTGTAGATCCTCCTTTCGATCTTGGAGTAGGCATAACTTCATCACCTACTACAATTCCATATAGATTTCTACCTTGTAATTGAGCTTCCATTTTCATTTTCCAAGCAACACAACTTTTCATGTCAAGCTTTACAATCATTGAGGGAAAGCCATCACCCATCTTGATGTCGCTCTGATAACATTGTGAGTATTGTTGATATATTTAGGTAGTGATATGTGTGAACACACTAGGATCATCGGGGCACTTTTTTCCCTCTTTAGGAGGTTCTTTTCCCCTGACTTGTATATACGCCTATTGCCCTAACGAGTCATATATCTTTTGTACATTCTAGTGGTGGTAATACATTGAGTATTGTGTGTTGTGCTCCAAGCTTCTTCTTATTCCTTGTGTTGTTCGCATGCTTCCGTAGATGTCTAACTCTAACAATTGGTATCGAACTAGGTTGCCGCTTCATCTAGGGTGTCATCAAAACCCCTCTGGTCATGGTCTCAAAATCGCACAAAATTTGGTACATATACTCAGGGTGTTTCAGAGATCAAAACTACATCGCTGAGTGGTGCCGAAATCGCGATCTGAGCTCATTTCGGCCTCTGAATGCATTATCGTAGTGCTTGTGCAGGCTATTTCATCTTTTTGTGCCAAAGGTATATACCAATTTTGGTTCGCCAGTATAAGCGTGTTGAATTCTGCTACACGTTTAGTAGAATTCGTCTCGGCAGGTGTTGGCAGCAGTCAGGGAACCGAAGGAGCCACAAGACGAAGAGAGTCAGAGCGAAGGGACAGCACAAGCAGACATGGAAGTCAAAGAAGATCTGGCAAGTAGGCCACCTAAATTTTTCAGACATCAAGGAGTTGTTACACAAGAAGAAAGAGCAAGTAGGGAGCCCGAAGGCATGTATGACAAATCAATAGAGAAAACCCCACAAATAGTGATTTTCATCACTGAAACCCTTGTAAATATCATTTCGTATTTTTGTAGCTCCATTTTGTGCAAGCCAAGGAGTCCTTGAGCTTGAGGAGCTTTAGAAGTATCTACCTGCCAATTTTCATATTTTTTAGATCTCGTTTGAGCCCTCTAATAAGCCCTGGAACCTAATTTTTAACTAGGCCGGACACTAGGTCTGGACAGGGCCAAAGCTAGTCAAAAACTATAAAAGGAGCTAGAGAGCTCATTTTTGAGGTTAGATTGTAATTGAAACGAGCTTGTCAGAGCTTTTTGAAAGTAATCTAAGAACTCCATTGCTTCTCACTCTTTGTCTTGTCGTGTGTGCGCGTGTGTGTGTATGTGTGTGCATTTTTGTGTGCTTCTCACTCACGCACTTGTGCCTCCACTTGCTCGAGGTCTTCATACCATCCTCACGTCTTCCTGGATTGACATTAAAGGAGGTGCTACTCATCACTGAGCTACACCAAATTTTGGCGCCGTTGCCGGGGATCGAGCTTTGAGGACGAGCGTGTGATGGTAAGACGTAGATTGGAGACGTTGGCGTTGTAGGTAATTTCTTCACTTTTCCTATTTTTCTCTTTCTTACCTTACCACCATCATCACCATCATCATCATCACCATCTTCCACCTCCATTTCCATCATCGCAAAAATTTCAGTTTTTTTATCATATCACCATCTCCACCTCATTTCCCTCATTTCACTTGTGAGAGAGAGCGAGAGAGTGAAATTGTGTGTGCTGTTTTTGCATGTTTTTTGAGCTGTATTGCAGGTACAGGCCGCATCATCGTCCCCAGCACTCTGCGCAGGTACGGAATTCGAAGTAACTGTCTGTGTGTCGCCGACCTCTGTCAATCGTGACCGACAGAAAAATTGCTCTATTTGCTAAACAAAGTGCATATCCATGACCTACAGGCCTAGAGCTTCCCAAAAATGTGTTTAGTTTTTTGAAATTCCTCAGATTTCTATCAATCGCGATCGCTCTGTCAATCGCGATCGACAAACCACGACGGACAGACCTGTCAATCGCGATCGACCAGTCAATCGTGACTGACAGCCCACGACGGCTCTGTCAATCGCGACCGACAGAGTCAACGACCGATTGACCACGATCGACGGACCATACGCATGACACGTGTCAATCGCGATCGAGCCATCAATCGTGATCAACCAGTCAATCGCGACTGACAGCCCACGACGGCTCTGTCAATCGCGATCAACACAATCAACGATTCTTTGACCACGACGGACAGACCTCGCAACCGACCTGTCAATCGCGATCGACACATCAATCGCGATCGACACATCAATCGCGATCGACAGAGTCAACGATTGTTTGACCACGACGGACAGACCTCGCGACCGACCTGTCAATCGCGATCGACCCATCAATCACGACTGACAGAGTCAACGACCCTTTGACCACGACTGATTGACTTTTCGAAACCCCTGTCAATCGCGACTGACCAGTCAATCACGACTGACAGCCACGACGGACCTGTCAATCGCGATCGACACGTCGATCGTGACTGACCTGTCAATCGCGACCGACAGACTCTGCGATCACGTTAGAAGGGCAAATTAGGTCAAATTTTTTTGGAAAAAAATATGGGTCTCAATTTTGGCTAAGTGTGGGGCAAACACTAGGGTGTAGTATTGCATCGCGAGGCCGTGCCACAAGCAACTCAAGAATTCTTGATTACCTGTTAGCCTGTTTTAACTTCAAAACCCCGAGCGGTCATAACTTTTTCATACGAAATCCAATTTTTGAGCTCTAGGGCTTGTCAGAAAGCTCGTGGCATATACTACACGCCCTCAATTGTTTTTTATAAGAATAATGCATTGATTTTCAGATAGGGTATTTTGAAGTTGACCATACCCAGGGGGAACAAAATTCAGGGATCCCTAGAATCATTTTCCATAAAACCAAAGGGATAATTGGTATTTGAGTTACATGAATGGAAGTGCTTGGGGTTGTCTTTTGAATTTAAGTCTTGAGCTAATCTTGGGCCTTTTACAGGTCCTTTGAGAGCATCGAGGGGTACGCAAAGCAAGAGTAAGTGCAGGCTTGGGAACACGCGTCCTGGGCACACTAGGGCAACAACACAAGGAAAGGACTTCAAGGTTGGAAAACCCGCAACACCCTCTGTCAATTCTTAGTTTAGGATAAGTGCGGGTAGTGTTAGAAGTAATTCCAGGCAACGATAGGCACGAGATAAATCAAAGACTATCTAAGAAATCAAGTTCAAGTCAAGAGATAACCTGTGTGTGTGAACGGCAACCTTAACGGAAAAGAACCTAACGTGAAACGACCAAACTAAAAGTGCAAAATTAAACTCAAGTATTCCTAACGATGTGGTATCAGACAAGAGTATAAAACACGATAATCAACATAAAAAGGGGAATTAAGTAATTGATACGAAGAACTCAGAAACGTAGTTGTACCTGGGAAAATTGGGTTAATCAGTTAGGCATATGAACCTTAGATCAGGGCGACATCTAGTGAGGGAGAGACAAAGCCTTAGGTCTTCAGAGGCTAGTGTCAATCACACTGCTAGGTCTTGGGCCCAGCAGTTCAGCCACCACTCATACTACCCTAGCTCTGAGACGAGTGAATCAGAGATGTCTCAAGGTATGGAGAGACCTACAGGAAGTTCAGGAGTGCCATACTTGCACAGGGTAGAAGGCCCTTACAAAACGCAGTTGGAATACCTTAGGACTAACCGATTTTAGGTGCTAGCATCTATGAGGACGGCTTAGGAAGATCTGTGGTACAGATTAAGAACCCTGATCAATCCATTGGACTAGAGCGTCCAGCTGTCAAGTTCGAAAACGGAGCATACTTGGACAAGGAAGGAACCATATACGTAGTCACGAGTCACCCAGATAGGACCGACAAATTTGGAAATGTGATCCCAGAAGCGGACTTAGGTGACCTAGAGCAAGGAAACATGGGTACAGAACCTAGAACCCCTCGAGGCAAATCGGTTCTCACTAGGATTATAACACCAGAGTGGATTCCCTAGGATAATAAGAGCATAGATTTGCTCCTCAATCGAGAAACTGACGAAGCCTTTTGGAGGTATAAATCTGATCAGCCAACTGATATAGGAACAATCATGATCTATGAGTTTAAAGATCCTGATAGCCCAGGCAGAGTGACCTACTTAGATCACGCTTCGGAAAGGATCTTTGTGGTGACAGAAAATGATAGGCATGCTTACACTTGGAAGGGTGAATTTATCTTCCCCCAACCAAGATCGAATGTGTCCTATGGTCACCCTGGTTCCGGAACATCCCAAGCTCATGGAATGCAAAGAGACAGAAGTAGAGATAGACCAGAAGTAAGCTTTGCCAACCCAGTGGGCAGAGAAAGAATGAGGACGGAAACAAATAGAGTAGAACCTGAGATACTTAGAGCTCACAGGAATCAAAGAAATGCGGATGAGTTCCCTCTACCACGACCTAGAGAACACACAAGGACTTTGAGACCAACTCAGCTAGTCAAATCCATGAAGAACTACTTCGATGGCACTGGAGATCCATACGATCATGTGGCTGAGTTTAGACAAGTCCTGAGAGCTAAACAAGTGGAGGATCTATTCACACAGTACAATGCCTTTGGTCTAACCCTTAGGAACACTGCCCTGACATGGTTTCAGCCACTAAACGAGAGACAGTTCAGGAGCATAGACCAACTCCTAGAGGCTTTCATTATTGAATTCTCTAAGAGTGGCATAAGACATAATACCTCCTCACTGATTCATAGTTTCAAGCAGACCCCGCAAGAGACCGTGAGACTTGCAGGAAGGAGATTTAGGCAATATCTTGAAAGATGCCCTGTCCCTGAGCTACCCACGCCAGCTAAGCAAGTGGCTTTATTCTTGGATGGATTGCTAAGTACCAAATTAAGATCATATGTGTACTTGAAAGACCCTAGGACCATAGAAGAGTGTGTACGCATGTGCATTGACATTGAGGATAACCTAGGGGAGGAGTTAGAGCTTTCCAAGATATACAAAGATTCAGATAGTGCCTCTAACCTCTCTTCCACGCAATCCACATCGATCGAGGAACTTGCAGAGAAAGTTGCTCAGAAACTAGGTGTCTCTAGTAAACAAATCCCAAGGTTCGCCCCTGTAAAAAGATGCTATACTTGTGGTGGCGACCACATGGCGAATGTATGTCCCATTACGGCCCAACCCCAAGTAAATCCTAGTAGCCAGTACTGCACCATAGAACGGAGATACACAAATCACACAGCACAAGACTGCCCATACAACAAGCAAGCAGTTAGGCAAACTTACCCTCAAACATACCCTCAACCAGGCAGATACTAGAACCAATACCAACCACAACAGTATGCTAGGCCTCAACAAACCTACCAACCACAATACCAAGCCTAGCAAAGGCCTCAGCCTGTGTTAGCCCAACAACCTCCAGCTCCATCCAACTTGATCCCTGTAAAGTATGCAGCTATAGAAGAAAACCTGAATAGAGCTATAGTCCCCGTAACACCATTGCTTTCAGAAAGTGATCCTAGTGACCATAGCTTCGATTCTACACATGTTGATAGTCCCCAGGCTTACTACATGTAGTCTCCTGAACATGGTGAGTCTTACTATAGTGAAGAGCCAAATGAACCTAGTTGGGAATCAGATTACACAAATGTCATGTATGCAAACCCCAACCCTAGACCCCAACTTAGGCAGGTAAGACCCCCATTCCCTAGAGGACCATGTTACAGATGTCAAGGAGATCATCTCATTCGTGACTGTCCCTTGCCTCCACCTACCCAACCCCAGTCAGTAACGATCCAAGGCTATTGTCAGGAGTGTGGAAAGGAGCATCTCTTACGAGATTGTCCTAAGAATCCCAACAATATGCCAAAAATCACTCCTATAAACATTATTGGGTTAGTTGTAGACTCCACAGGAAGTGTGACTTCCACTGCACCAGTGCAAGTGGTCACAAGAGCTCAAGCATTGCAGCAAAACCAAGCTGTAGATCAGGGAAAGAGCCCAGAAGTTAGTGAAACGGAGAGCATAACCAAGAAGAGAACTAGAGCCTGGAGAGATAGTCGGGAAAGAATGAAAAGACAATGGGCTAAAAAGATGAGTGAACTTGAGGAAAGCATAAGAGAAACCAAAGCCAAGATAACTGAACTCACATCTCAAACTCCCTCTCACACTACCCCACCACCACCATTTCCATCGCCATCCGACCCGCCACCTTCCAACCCACCTCATACAATTCCACCACCCCGAGCAGGATCAGTATTAGCTGACCCCACTCCTGAAGACATAGACATGATGCTTAAAGCATATCAGGCTAGAATCCAAGAAGGGCCAAATGTAACGGATCATGACAAGTGCTACCCTAGAGCTGACCTAGAGATAGAAAGAACCAAGCTTTGCGCGAAAATGGTCGCATTGGCTCAGACTATGTTTGAAGCTAGTCGCCTTTTCAATAACTCGGGCTCAGCCAAGACGCAATTACACTTGGATGGACTTCTAGAGAAGTTAGAGGGCATAATTGCAAGATCTGCCAAGGAAGAAAAAAATCAAGAAAGAGATAAAGCAAGCAAAAACATGACCCATCCCCCATCGGAAGCTTATGTGCCCAATTCCACTGAACCAGACAACCCCCCTTCCCTAGGAAGAATAGAGAATCTAATGGCACAATCACAAAAGGAACTCGCCCCTCAACACCATGACAAGGCTAGTAAAAGTGCAGGTCTTCCTACCCAGAGAACCTATGTGCCTGAAGCCTATGTGCCTAACTCTACGGAGCCAGACACATCATCTTCTATGAATCGGTTCACACCAAAATTCCTACGCGAGATTCAAGAAGACAAATGGGCTAAGGAAAGTGAAGTCCCTCCTCCCATTGAACTGGTGGATGACACACACGATCAATTCCCACAAGACCTTCCTTCCATTTATGGAGAGCAGGAGAGTACCCAATCTCAAGAAATTCGAGTCTAATTCTTTACAGGAATTACCCCACTTCACGGGCCCATGGGAAGCCAAGTCTACTTGTATGAGAGCGCCTACAGTCATGGTGAGAAACGAAGATTCAGTCATACCTAGGAACACAAAGGTAGTGAAGAACACCAAAGTGCAGTGCAATCTCACTTTGGAAGAGCTGCTCAAGGTTAGACCAGAGGTGTGGAAACATGTAGCAAATCAAGTGCCCGAAGTAGCAAAACCTCATTCCCAGGTAGGATCACATAGGATAGTGCCAGAGATACCCTTGGATAAGATAGGAGACATGTGTGAAGGTGAAGAAGGGAACACCTATCTTCCCATTACCTACCAGGGGCACACCACCAAGGCAATTTTGGACTCAGGTGCAGGAGTTGCAATTGCCACCACTTCCCTATGGAAGCGTTGGGGCAAGCCAGCACTCAGGCCCACAAGGATGAAATTGCAAATGGCTGATGGTCACATAGAGAGACCCTTAGGATTGCTAGAAGGAATAACTCTCACCACCTGTGGTGTCGAGTTTGAGCATACATTTGCTATATGTGATTTTAGCTAGAACCATGCCTATGAAATGATCTTGGGACGACCTTTTATGCGACAGTTGCAAGTGGTACCGGATTGGGGAACCAATTCTTTGTACCTGCAACACTTGGGTGTTACGACCAAAGTGAATCTCAAAGATTAATCTCATAGAGATGTTCCTCCTATTCAATGGAATCCCATCCATAGAGCCAAAGATGATACGAAATATGTGCATTCCATAGGATCAGGATCCTCATGGATGCATGAAGACACCCACTTATGGATGTGCAAAGTAGCAGTAGAAGAGGAGAAAAGAGAAAAGGCCAGAGATATAGGTGCAAACGAAACACATAGACCCATTCAAGACCCAGCCTATGCACCTGTAGTATTTCCTGACGAAGAATTCGAACCCCACGGCTGGGCAGAAATCCTAGCAACAATGGATGTAGCCATCAATGAAGAACAATGGACACCTCACTGTGACGAGGATGGCTATGACATTTCAGTTTTCTCCATAGATCCAATCATGGGAGAGGCAGTGTTAGAAGAGTGCGAACCTAGCCCTGATGCATTTGAGGATGCAAGTGACTCCAATCTAGAGTCAATCATTATGGACCCACCTTTTGCATCAGATGAAGAATACTTCCAGGAAGTAGAATTTCAACCCTAGAGGCATGGAGAGCTTACAAATGATGTAAGATTAGCCACACATGTGACCCCGAAAAAAGAAGGAAAGAAACGAAAGAAGAAAGAAGTCTCACCAGAGGAGGAAGAATCTTTGTTTGAGGTCCCGGAAAATTTTAAGAAGTATGAGATATGTTGAAGAAACACTCACGAATTTGACAAACAGACATAAAAAGAGAAAAAGAAGGAAGCAGAATCAGGGAAAATCAAAAGCCTTAGTGGAGGGACAAATCCACGATCGTTATGTACAGTACAGAATCTCCCAGGATCAGAATACGGTACGCCGAATCAAACTGTACATAGAGAGAACGTGCAAAGGAATAACAGAAGGGAAGTGCGAACAAGAACGTGCCTAAGAAGAGCGCGCAGTGTAAATAAGAGCACAAACAGAAGAAAAAGCGTGGAAGTGTGTGAAGAGAGATATAGAGAATAGAGATATAGCAGATGCGCAGAGATGCAGAGATACAGATAGAAGACGCCATAGATCGCGTATGTAGAAGAAGACGCCAGAGATCGCGTATGTAAAGATGAATAACAGAAACCTGAAACTTCAGGTATTCATCTGAGAGAGATGGTAATAAGAAACTACTCAGTGTAGGAGAGTTTCTGTAGCTTGAGCAAGAAGAGGCCAAGCTCACTTGTACACATCTTCTCTAATAGAAAACACATGTTCATGTGAATGTTTGTGCGTACTGTTTGTATGTAGTAGAAACAGAGTATGTTTATGATACAGCTAAAGTTAGTCAACAGTTAATGTTTTCTCAGTGAACGCATTTTGATCAGTTGCAGTTCTTACTGTAAAAGTATTTTCCGGTAGAAGAACGAAGTAGATCTCGCAGAGTACTGCGAAGTTTTATGTGAGAGATAGCTCATTCTGTAGCTAGACATCTCTACTTTCAGTTGATCAAAGTTTCCGGTGAAAAAGATATCTATACACAGTACAAAGTGTGACCGGAAAGAGGCTGTCTGAACTAGTGGAGTTTTTTCCTTAAACTTCAGAAAGTGTTCAGAAAGATAAGGAAGCTTTTGCGTCACTTCCTTACTTCATGTATGTTTACTTGAAGTAATTATAAAAGGATTTGAAGTTCATTCCGGTACAATTCCGGTATGACTACGGTGTCAGTCCAGTGATAGTCCAGTGAAGTTTCGGTGAAATTTTTCAGTGAATTTCAGAGCGCAGTCATATATGTTGAGCGCCAGACTTTGCTAAACTATTAGAAGTGTTCTGAATCACTTTAGCTTAGTTCTTCTTGGGCGTGGCGTTTTCCGCAAGCTTGATAAGGTTCAGCCTTCGTCGCGTCAACAAGGAGTGGTATCAGAGAAAAGAAGTATACCACATCTCCGCAACAGTGGTATCAGAGCCTGGTGTATCTAGTCAGAGTCAGAGCCAGAGCTAGGCGTATCTAATCAGAGCCCAGAGTATTCACCATTATTGGAAACAAGAGCCGGTTAACCACAACGAGTGGAACCTGAACGAGAAAGATTCTGAAGAACAGAGAAATTCTCAAAAACTCACCGGAAGTAACAGAAACAAGAAGATCATGGCAGACCACGTTACTATTGATAAGTTGGACAGAGACAATTATCCCGCATGGGTAATGCGCATGGAAGCCTTACTCATGAGTAAGGACTTAATGATGTACGTGACCGGAGAAGAAAAGAAGCCGACTTTTGAAGATGATAGTCAACTGGAAAAAGAAGAGTTAGACGCCTTGAAGCTATGGCAGAAGAAAGATGCAACGGCAAGAGCCTACATCTATAATACCGTAACAGATCATCTACTACCGCATATTAGAGGTCTGGAGAAAGCAGAGGACATATGGAGTGCATTGGAAGATCATTTCCAAAATACTACGAAAGCCAGGAAGGCTAGCTTATGGTCCGAATTTACGACATTCAAAAAGAAGTCGAGTCAAGGCATGAGTGACTACGTCACTAAAATGAAGGATCTAGCAGATAGTCTAGGATCCATAAATGAAGAAGTCGAAGATCATAGATTGATAGCGCAAGTGCTCACAGGCTTGAGAGGAGATGAAAGGTGGAAACCTTTTGTACTATCAACTGAACTTTCTTTAAATCATTTTGTGCCAGATTTAAATCAGTTGCTTGGCTTGATGCTCACATATGAGCAAGACCTGAAAGGAGACGCAGATAAAGGACAAAGCTCTGCAATGTACATGAAGAACAAAAAGAAAGACAAAGGTAAGTCAAAAGACGAAGAAGAGTCGAGTTCTCAGGCCTATTACGCAAGAGGTAAAGGCACTGGCAGAGGAAGAACAAGAGGTTTTGGAAAAGGAAGAAGTAATCAGAATACCAACAAGAAGGCTTGCTGGATTTGTGGACTAAGTAATCATTTGGCTCATGACTGTTGGCACAATCAGCAAGGATCAAATCAAAATCAAAACAGTAATAGCAGAGGCAGAAGCGGAAGATATCAAAGAGGAAGACAAAATCAAAGAGGAGGCTATGGTAGAGGTGGAGTGAGAAGTTGGGGACAGAATCAATCCTACAACACCACCTACAACAACTACGCAAACGACACGCAGAATGAAAGTCATACATCATTGATGATGAACTCTATCAGCACATCAGATAATGAAGACCTAAAGGTATTCTACATTGACTCTGGATGTTCTAATCACTTGTCAGGAAATATAGAACTAATGTCAGAACTAGAAAAAGGTAGTTCTAGTCACACTGTTCAAACATGTGACAATACGAGACATAGCGTACACTCAATTGGAAAAGTGAAATGCAAGAGTGGAGCAGATTTGCTAACCAATGTTTTGTATGTTCCAACAATACCGAAAAATTTGATTAGCGTGGGACAGATAGTTGAGAAAGGTTTTCAGGTCAGATTTACAAATAAAGGTGTATTTGTAGAAGACCCCGAGAACGGATATAACCAGATCGTTTCTGGAAAGAAAGAAGGAAGACTCTTTACTTTAAGAGTACAAGGGAACATTGGCCAAGCGTTGCTCACACATGGAGAAAAGGTAATTACAGAACTTGATTTATGGCATAAGAGATTGGGTCATTTCAATGAAAAAGGAATTAAAACTATGATAACAAATCAGTCAGTATTGGGATTACCAAATATACAGAATCAACATATGATTCATAAGTGTGAAGCATGTCAGTTGGGAAAAGCCCACAGGTTACCTTTCCAGAAGAAAGGATTCAAACATGATGAAGTACTCGAGCTTATTCATACAGATGTATGGGGGCCAACGAAAGAAGGATCAATCAGCGGATCAAGATACTATGTTCTATTCATTGATGATGCAACAAGGTGGATAACTCTTTATGTTTTGAAAGAAAAATCAGAAGTATTTGGAGCCTTCAGGCATTTTCATGCATATGCTGAAAGACTTACCGGACGAAAACTTAAAAGACTGAGGTCTGATGGAGGGGGAGAATACTTCTCCCAAGAATTCAATGACTATCTTTGGAATGTAGGTATTAAAAGAGAAATAACCTGCAGATATACGCCACAACAAAATGGAGTAGCAGAAAGAAGGAACCGAGTTCTAGTCGAGTTCGCACGAGCTATGCTAAACGAAAAAGATTGTCCAAATTATCTTTGGGCTGAAGCTGTAAACACAGCAACATACTTGGTAAACAGATTACCATGTACAGCATTGGAAGGAATGACCCCTTATGAATCTTGGTGGGGAAAGAAGCCAACACTTGATCATTGCAAAGTATTTGGATCAGTAGCGTATGCTTATGTACCGTCTCAACTCAGACATAAGCTTGAACCGAAAGCAGAAAAATATGTGTTCGTCGGATATGATGAAAAGCAGATGGGTTACAGGTTATGGAGTCCTCTAACCAAACAATTTACTGTGTCCAGAGATGTTACGTTTGATGAACAGAAAAGTTGGTATGCAGATCAAAGTCATACGACTGAAGAATTCGAAGAAGAAATAAAAAGAAGAGAGAAAGGGAAATCAATTGTTCAGGTAAACAAAGACGAAAATCATATGCAGGCAAGTACGTCCAGGAACGGGTCAGGTATGAGAAATGAAGACAATGAAGAAGTGCATTCAGATATATATGAAGAGTTTGAACCAAGAAGGTCAAACAGGAATAGAAGACAACCAGAAAGGTACTCGTATGATACGTCATACATAACTCAGAAAGACTATGCATATATGGTCAAAGATGATGAAGAACCACAGAGTTATAATGAAGCAAAAGGCAAGAAACAATGGGAAGAAGCAATGGAAGAAGAAATCAGCGCACTGGAGGAGAACAAGACATGGGAACTTGTTCCGAAACCAAATGGTAAGAAAGTAATCGGAAATAAATGGGTGTTCAAAATAAAGAAATTTGCAGATGGAAGGATAGCCAGACACAAAGCGAGGTTGGTGGTCAAAGGCTATGCCCAGACGCATGGCATAGATTATGACGAGACGTTTAGTCCGGTGGCAAGGATGTCAACCATAAGAACAGTAATCACTGTAGCTGCATCAAAAGGATGGAAGCTAAGTCAGCTAGATATAAAGAACGCATTTTTGAATGGATACATTTCTGATGAAGTGTACATGGAACAACCTGAAGGGTTCGAAAGTTCCAGATACCCAAACTTTGTTTGCAGGTTAAGAAAAGCACTTTATGGGCTGAAGCAAGCTCCAAGAGCTTGGAATTACAGACTTGTGAAATATCTAAACGAACTTGGATACCAAAGTTCGAAGGCAGACGCAAGTCTACTCATAAAGAGAACAGAAGAAGGTATGATCTACATTTGTATTTATGTAGACGACTTAATAATCACAGGAACATCAGATGAAGGGATTACAGAAGTAAAGAAAGTACTCGAAAGAGAGTTCAAGATCAGTGACCTAGGAAAGTTGTCATACTTTCTAGGAATGGAAATCACATACACAAATCATGGTGTATATGTGACACAAGAAGGGTATCTCCTAAACTTACTGAAGAAGTTTAATATGGAGAATTGCAGAGAAGCTTCAACACCGCTTGAAGTAAATCATAAACTCAGCAAATACAGTGGAGCAGAGTTTAAAGATATGAAGAAATATCAGTCATTAGTAGGAAGTTTGATTTATGCTACGCTAACAAGACCGGATCTTAGTTATGCAGTGGGAGTTCTCTCACAGTTTATGCATTGTCCGACAGATCAACATTGGGTTGCAGGACAGAGAGTTCTTAGATATATTAAAAGAACTATAAAAGAAGGATTATATTATCCTTTTACGTCCGACATAAAACTCAGAGCATACAGTGACTCAGACTGGGCTGGAAGTCAAGATGACAGAAGGTCAACACACGGGTATATGATATACCTAGGAGATAAGCTGGTAAGCTGGTGTTCGAAGAAGCAACACACAGTGGCTTTATCGTCAACAGAAGCAGAATATAAAGGACTTGTAGAAGCAGCGAAAGAAATAATATGGATGCAGACCTTGTTCAAAAGCATGGGTATTGATCAAGGTAAACCTATCATACATGGAGATAATATGAGTTCATTATATCTTGCAGCAAACCCAGTATTTCATACAAGAACAAAGCACATAGAAATTCAGTATCATTTCCTGAGGGAAAAGGTAATGGAGAAGGAGTTAGAAATTGTATACACTCCAACAAAGGATCAGATTGCAGATATGCTAACAAAGAGTTTGGATGGAACAAAGACAAATAGATTCAAAGAAATGGCAGGTATAAAAGAAAGAAAGATATATGAAAAACCGAAAGATGTCAAATTAGTGATTGAGGGGGAGCTGTTGAAGAAACACTCACGAATTTGACAAACAGACATAAAAAGAGAAAAAGAAGGAAGCAGAATCAGGGAAAATCAAAAGCATTAGTGGAGGGACAAATCCACGACCGTTATGTACAGTACAGAATCTCCCAGGATCAGAATACGGTACGCCGAATCAAACTGTACATAGAGAGAACGTGCAAAGGAATAACAGAAGGGAAGTGCGAACAAGAACGTGCCTAAGAAGAGCGCGCAGTGTAAATAAGAGCACAAACAGAAGAAAAAGCGCGGAAGTGTGTGAAGAGAGATATAGAGAATAGAGATATAGCAGATGCGCAGAGACGCAGAGATACAGATAGAAGACGCCATAGATCGCGTATGTAGAAGAAGACGCCAGAGATCGCGTATGTAAAGATGAATAACAGAAACCTGAAACTTCAGGTATTCATCTGAGAGAGATGGTAATAAGAAACTACTCAGTGTAGGAGAGTTTCTGTAGCTTGAGCAAGAAGAGGCCAAGCTCACTTGTACACATCTTCTCTAATAGAAAACACATGTTCATGTGAATGTTTGTGCGTATTGTTTGTATGTAGTAGAAACAGAGTATGTTTATGATACAGTTAAAGTTAGTCAACAGTTAATGTTTTCTCAGTGAACGCATTTTGATCAGTTGCAGTTCTTACTGTAAAAGTATTTTCCGGTAGAAGAACGAAGTAGATCTCGCAGAGTACTGCGAAGTTTTATGTGAGAGATAGCTCATTCTGTAGCTAGACATCTCTACTTTCAGTTGATCAAAGTTTCCGGTGAAAAAGATATCTATACACAGTACAAAGTGTGACCGGAAAGAGGCTGTCTGAACTGGTGGAGTTTTTTCCTTAAACTTCAGAAAGTGTTCAGAAAGATAAGGAAGCTTTTGCGTCACTTCCTTACTTCATGTATGTTTACTTGAAGTAATTATAAAAGGATTTGAAGTTCATTCCGGTACAATTCCGGTATGACTACGGTGTCAGTCCAGTGATAGTCCAGTGAAGTTTCGGTGAAATTTTTCAGTGAATTTCAGAGCGCAGTCATATATGTTGAGCGCCAGACTTTGCTAAGCTATTAGAAGTGTTCTGAATCACTTTAGCTTAGTTCTTCTTGGGCGTGGCGTTTTC
This sequence comes from Ceratopteris richardii, assembly GCA_020310875.1. NCBI lineage: Eukaryota > Viridiplantae > Streptophyta > Polypodiopsida > Polypodiales > Pteridaceae > Ceratopteris > Ceratopteris richardii. The sequence continues at coordinate 46,599,486 of CM035409.1, forward strand.
CGCAGGCTTGATAAGGTTCAGCCTTCGTCGCGTCAACAAGGAGTGGTATCAGAGAAAAGAAGTATACCACATCTCCGCAACAAGATAGATGACAGGAGAGTCATGATAAGAATGCTAAACGAGAGGCACAATCAGGAGAGGCATATGATAACAAAGAAACCACCAAGAAAATAGTAGTGGCTCTAGAAGAAGGAGAGGAGAGATGCACGTACATAGGGCATGACCTAACAGAGGAAGAAGAGCATGCGTTAATAGCCTTGCTAAGAGAATACAGAGATGTATTCGCTTGGAGTTACAAGGATTTGAAGGGTGTTGACCCAGACATATGCTCACACACCATCCCCATGACTTCAGATGCTAAACCTTCTAAGCAAAAGCCCTATACATATAACGATAATTACGCTGCTAAGATCAAAGAAGAGATAGATAGACTGGTTGAAGCTGGATTTATCTATGAAATTGAGCACACTGAGTGGGTATCCCCCATCGTAGTGGTGCCCAAGAAGAATGGCAAGCTGCGTGTATGCATTAACTTGAAGAAGGTTAATGCAGCCACGATTCGAGATAACTATCCGCTTCCTATCACAGAGCATCTCTTAGAAAGAGTAGCAGGCAAGGAAGTGTACAGCTTCCTCGATGGATTTTCGGGCTACAATCAAGTAGCCATAGCTCCAGAAGATCAGCATAAGACAGCTTTTGCCACAGAGTGGGGTATATTTGCCTTTCGTGTAAATGCCATTTGGGCTTACCAATGCACCAGCTACCTTCCAGAGACTAATGTGCCATGTGTTTAAGGAGTTCCTGAGGAAGAATTTAGAAGTATATGTTGATGATCTTTGTGCTCATTCGAACATTAGGCAAACTCATATTCCTGAACTCAGACAAATCTTTGACAAATGTAGAGAATATCAAGTCTGCCTAAACCCAGAAAAATGTGTTTTCATGGTCAGGCAAGGCAAGATTCTAGGGCACATAGTGTCGAAGAATGGCATATCTACTGACGAAGAGAAAGTGAGAGCCATAGCAGAGCTACCTAGGCCAAGGAATGTCAAGGAAGTACAAGCTTTCATGGGACATTGCGGTTACTACCATCGGTTCATCCACATGTATGCTGTCATGGCAAAGCCCATGTACGGACTTCTGACAAACTTTGAGTGGACGGAGGAATGTGAGAATTCCTTCAATGAGCTTAAACAAAGATTATGTTCAACACCAATCTTGACCACACCAGATTGGAATAAGCCATTCCATGTTCACGTGGATGCATCCAATTATGCCATTGGATGTGTGCTTGCACAACCTACTGGTGAAGGTAATATGGATCTTCCAATTGCCTATGCCAGTAGACAATTGAATGCAGCTGAACAAAATTACACCACTACTGAGAGAGAAGGCTTAGGCATGATATATGCAGTTAAGAAATTTAGACACTATTTGCTTGCAAATAAGTTTAAATTTTTTACTGATCATCAGGCATTGCTATACCTCGTGAACAAGCCATGCAATACAGGAAGATTAGTAAGATGGTTTCTCTTACTAATGGAATATGATTTCGAGGTTGTGGTAAGGAAAGGGAGGACTCATTTGAGAGCTGATCATCTTTCTAGGCTCACATCTGGAGAAGCCCCACAAGGAGTATCAGATGACCTTCCTGATGCTTACTTGTTTAACTTGGAAGTGGTACCGCAGTGGGCTAAGCCATTAGTGCCAGTATTGACATACGGGCCTAACCATCCAGTAGTAAACACACAGAATAGAGAGGTTGTGAAAGCCCAAAAGTACCACATCATGCCAGGAAGCATGTACAAGCACACAGATCAAGGAATCTTGGCTTGTTGTGTGGAAGAGGATGAGTACGCTAAATGGTTGCAATTAGCACATGTAGGTGCATTAGAGCAACACTACTCAAAGCAACGAACCTTACAGACACTAAAGAGACTAGGAGTACATTGGCCAACTATGGAAGCTGATGTCCAAAGATTGTGCAAGGAATGCCCAATCTGCTGCACTAAACCACCTGTGGAACATGCCACTCTTTATCAAGTTTCCCTAGCGCCAGATTGGAGTGAACCACTAGCATCCTTTCTGAGGACAAAAACATTCCCTCAAGACATGACGCTTGCTAGGAAAAAGAGTTTAGAACAAGAAGCCCAGGATTACTCACTCATTGGTGACAATCTATACAAGCGTGGTAAGGATGGTTACCTGAGGCTATGTGTCCATGAAAGTGAATATCTCAAGATCTTGGAAACTGCTCACCAAGGTGTAGCAAGAGGACACTTTGGACCAGATCGGGTGATCAAGGCAATACTATTTGCGGGCTTCTGGTGGCCGACCCTTCACATGGATGCACATACCTATGTGAAACGCTGTGATGTCTGTCAGAGAACTCAATATCCCATTCGTAAAGATGAGATGACACTGAAACCTATGATGGGTGGACGCGCATTCTCTAAGTGGGGAATAGACTTTGTAGGCCCTATTAATCCCCCAGCTAAGGGTTCCCACGCAGAATATATCATTGTTGCGACAGACTATCTAACAAAGTGGGTAGAGGTAAAAGCCACAACGAAGAACGATGCTCAAACAACAGCTAAGTTTTTATTTGAGAATGTGTTCACTAGATACAGGCTACCTATAGAGCTAGTTAGTGATAGGGGCACTCACTTCTTGAATGAAGTAATTGAAAATCTGCTCCAAGAATTCTTGGTAATTCATAAGAAGTCTGCTCCCTACCACCCACAAGCTAATGGGCAAGTCGAAAGCACAAACAAGATTCTCTGCAATGTGTTGACCAAGCTCGTGAATAATAAACGCTCTGATTGGGACAAACAGCTACACCATGCTGTTTGGGCATACCAAGTCGCCTACAAAACGGTACTCCAAGCCACCCCCTTTCAGATGGTGTTTGGCCAAAATGCAGTGCTACCATTGGACTTCTTGATACCTACATTGAAAGTAGCACAAGAGCACGAATGGACGGGTCATGAACTCTCCTCTAGACTTTTTGACCTTGAACGATTAGGAGAAACAAGACTGAGAGCAGCTGCAGGGATATATGCAGCAAAGAAACGACAGAAGGCATACTTTGATTCCCACGTTAAGGATAAGGGTTTAAAGGCAGGCGACTTAGTCTTAGTCTACACACTGAAGCAACATGCGAGAAAACTGGAGAAGAGAGGCTACGGACCCATGATCATTAACAGAATCTCAACAAGTGGAGTAGTACAACTAGCCACATTAGAAGGCGATGTTCTCCCAAGTTATATCAGCGGATGTAGAGTCAAGTTGTATCAGGAACCTCTCACAGAGGAAATGCTAAGTCGACTCAATACTGCTAAGAAACGCAAAGAGGAAGAAAAGCGAATTCGAGAAGAAGCTCAAGCAGAAGCCCTAGAGCGCATCCGGAGGATGAAATTAAGAAGACAAGGTAGAGAGCACCCTAGGCAAGATGCATATGCAGATCAAGGATATGACGTGGCTATGTGTGAAGTTTCCGGTGTTAGCTCACATAGGATAACTGATCGACGTCCTTTCATAACCTTAGATATAGGACAAGGAAAGAGTGCAAGGACTGTAAGAGCCTTGATTGACTCAGGTGCAGCCACTAGTGCTGTTAAATTGTCTTACTGTCAAGAGTTGCAATTAACTGTCAATCCTGTGGAAGCATATCTCATAGGATTGGGAGGCGTGGAAACCCCTTGCATGGGCGAGGTGGAACTTCCCCTCTATATTCATGATGAGGCACTGACAGTTAAAGTACTAGTGTGTCAAGATGAGGACCTCACCGAACCTCTTGTCTTGGGTCAAGATTGGATCTATAACCAAGCAGTCAACTTAAACCTAAGAAGTGGAATTCTTCAGGTATGGGTGAATCAAACTAGAATTACAATTGAGTTAAATAATGGAGAACTCAAGGAACTAGAAAAGACACGGACTCCTGGTCCCTCCAGGGGTGCACATGAAGTTGACCATGCTGTTCTTGTCCAAGGCTATGTGATGCAGAAGAATGAAGATCTCAAAGAAGGAGTCAGAACCACAATGGAACTCTCTTCTTTTCCAAAGCCCAGAAGGAGGCAGCAACTAAGGGCAGATCAATCATTGAAGACTCTCCAGGCAAGAGACCAAAAGAACGCGCGAAGCAGAACAACTCAGCTGATGAAACAAATGTGGGTGCGGAAAGACGAGCTGTCGACCGTAACTAAGTCGCAACAACGGTCTCAACTTCCTATTAGTAATCAACGACTTGATGCTAATAAGAGGACTCCTAAAACCTCTGTTGAGAAAGTGAAGTCTATTTGGGTACCCAAGAAGTCGATGAAGGCTGACCCACAATCAAGACAAATTTGGGTGCCTAAGGCTTGCTTGCGGGCTCAACTATCCCCACACAATTCACATCATACACGATAGGGTTCACTCGCTCAAGCAGCCGCCACCCACTCTTGTCTGATACACTCGAACACACTGCCACCTAGAAGCACGCACAGACTCACTCGTAGATGGGTCCTTAAACAGCCCCCTTTTTCAAGTAAATACCCTATCACACTTTCCAGAGCCTCCACAAAGTCAAACTCAAAACCTATCCGTTGCATTTGGCAACCGAAGACTTGTAATAAACCCCCCCACCCCAATCTGTGAATTCATCTCCACTTACTAACTGCATTAGTCAGACAGTGCATCTTTCCATCTAGCTCCTAGGACTATCCAGGCATTAACTACACACACTGTCATCGTGCACTTACTAACCACTGACTCATCATCTACCTCATGTTAATGTTGTAACAGGAACAACAACGGGTTTATTCTGTCCATTACGATGTTAACGCCTGGTTCTATATTCTCAAAGAACCAACAAGCAAGCAGGGCCATGGCAGAAGCCGGAGGTGCCAGTTCTCACGCCAGATCCAGCGCACAGATTGTGGATATAGAAACACTCCTCCTCGAACCACATCTTACCGAAAGACCGCAAGAACTTCAAGCTGTGCATGTACTCCCAGTTCAGGATCCTCCCTAGGGGCACACCTCTCAAGTGGGCAAGCACACTCATTGGTTCAATGATGTGGCAGGACCGTTGGGTGATGGAACCTATTTTTGGGAAGCTGAATTGGAGTTTAATGGTAAATGGGGACGCTACCATTTTTTCACACGCGAGTTTGAGAGCTATCAGAATGCCGAAGTCATGCGTTCAGTATGGACCAAAGCTGGCTTGGACAGTTATTTCAGGGCCCACTTACCAAAGCCGGATTTCTTACGTTGTTCTTATCTTATCAGTACCATCACTCCGAGCAGGGCCAAGGGAGGCGACAGCACCTTTGTGTTACCCTCACTGTTGCCGGGGCACGAACTTAAAAGATTCAAACTGACCCTCAACCTGGTACGAGAAGCATTGGGCATGTATGGTATGCACATTCCTACTGAAAAGGAAACAATGGTTCCAGGCAGAATGAAACATAAAGATCTCAACAAGCTGAAGGATATGGTAGCAATGACACCGACCATCGCCCTTCACCTACGAACCGTCATGCAGCACTTTGCTTTCCCTGCCCAAGAAAGATTCACCATGCCCCCAAAGAAGATATGGTTTAGTTTGTATTTGGTAGAGGCCGAAAACCTCCCTATCAACGTACCACACTGGATCATAGATCAGATCCACCTAGCCCATCAACGGTGGACCAAGAAGTAGAAAAATGTGCTCCACGGGTGTTGTGCTCTGACCAAGATAATCTATCGATGTCTGGCCTATGACGTGCCTATTCAGCGAGCACTCATATGGTCCCGAGCCCAGGAATTCCAGAGAAGGCTCTCAGCGGCAGGTCCTCCATCAAAGAAGATGCGAGGGGGAGTCCAATTACCCTGCGCTCAACCAAGGGGAGCCACCACTACACCAGAGATTACCCCTCCCCAGACACAACGAGTTAGACCATTCACCATTCGGCTACCAAGACCAAGTACAGAGGGACCCAATCTGGTGTTTCCACCCGTCCCATCGGACTTGGAATTTCCACAGGGCTTTACTCTCAATGATCTCACTGATGAAGAAGTGGCTAGACTAATCTATGACTCTAATCTCGAAACGGAAACAGAGCGCGCTCAGAACCCACAAACCCAGACAACAACGTCAGCCCCCACCCAACCGCAAGTTGTCGAAGTCGACGTCGAGGAACAAGAGACCGAACAAGAGGAAGAAGCCTACGAGGAACAAGAGTATGACGAACTTTCAGAGTTAGCAAGTGCCCCCGCGTATTCGGCTCAAATAAAAAGACTATATCGAACCATGCAGCTAGTTCAAGAACAACATAAAATGTCACTGGAAGCAGGCAAGAGACTCATGAACCAATTGCTGGCAGAGGAAGGCGTGGATGACATGTTCATCGAGTCCATAAACCTACACGCCGATGCAGTAGGATTGGATGAGGCCATTCATGAGGCAATGGCCTACATTCACCAATTTGAGAAAAGAGTTCCCGCCCGTCCCATGAGGTCCGGGAAACAAATTCATATCAACGTATCAGCACCAGGAGATACAACGCAAGCAGACGAACATCAGGAAGCACCACTGTCACCACCATCCCCACCTCTCACTACACAACTCACTCCACCACATGACACTATCACCACCACGTCCACTACCACCACAATCGTCATGGGAATTCCACTCTCTCCGGGAATCCAATTCGGAGGAGTCACCATGCCCACTTTCACCACTCTCTTCACTAACGTCACATCCACCCCACCCACGATCCCCATCTACATGGTCACTCAAACATTTGACACTATGGAAACATCTCCTGCCACTGCACCGCTCCCTCCCCCCATGCCACCTCCATCTCCCATACCCCCTACACCCACATCTCCACTTACATCCACATCATTCACAACTCCCCTTCCCGCCCCCATTCCCCCTGCATCTTCACCCCTCCCTGCATCATTTAATGTAAATAGTATATTTCTAGCATTAAATCAATGTGTATATCAGCTTCAAAATGAGTACAGAGCTCTGGACGGCCGGTATCAACAACTGACAACAAATCACCAGAACTTACAAAGGCAATTTAAAATGCTGGAAGAGGAAAATGCAGATGTGAATCAACGTTATACAACGCTTGAGCAGGCTCACCAAACACTATTGGAGGCACCCCAACCATCGACAGAATCAGGCGTCAAACAACTAGAAGCTTTGCTCGAAGTATACCAGGCCGATAACCTACGAGTCAGACGTAACTTGGCGTTACTCAGGAAACATATGGCCACGGCACTTGAAGAGAACAAGAGACTGCAGAAACAAAATGAAGAGAATCTGGAAGCGGCAATGGAAGGCTCTCCCCACGAGATAGATCCAGAACAGTTCAAAGCAGTTCCCTCGGAGACGATGAAAACCATTTTGGAAAGCTATGCAGATCTCCTGGAAGCCCATGATGACTTGGAAAGAGAACGTGACACACTACGGAGCAGACTTAAGGAACAGGAGGAACAACCGACGAGTGTCCCATCAACATCTACCTCAGACGAGGTAAAGGCCTTAACTGAGCAGGTGGCAGAATTACAAAAGAGGTTACTGACATACGAGAGGCAGCCCTCTCCAGTAGTAGAACCAGAGCCAGAAGAGTTGGTCCCTATTGAGGTAGATGATTCGTACGAAGAACCGTATGTTCCTATGCCGATGCCAGGCGGGCAACGAACCTCAGAGGGACTAGACACCTTGGAAGTGGAAGCACCCGAGTGGCTTCAGACACTGGAAAAGACAGCGAACACACACGAAGAACGGGTGGCCATTCAGATCCAATCACTAGCGAACCTAGAAGAAACTGTCATAAAGTCAGAATATTTCAGAAGCATGTCTCATCATAGATGGATCGGCACCAATAATGACCAATATGTGCCTTACTGCATACTTTTGGCCGATTACAACGCCGAGATTCAACGACGATGCGGCAAGCCTCCCACATTTGCTACACAATTTGGTCCAGATGATATACCAGAAAGTGCTAAGCGTGGGTCCATCCATCAACCCACCTGGAGGATCAGGCTTTTGGAAACATATCCTGAAATGGTCCGAACCTGGAATAATATGCCGTTGTTTATTAAATATAATCCTTGTTACGTTCCAGTTCTTCGAAGACGCACCTGGCCTGAATTCACTATTGCCGTCAGAGACATCAAAGCCTGCGCAAAATGGTTAAATTACGTTTATCTAGCACCTCCATGAGGACCCCCCATGGTGAACTACATGATTTCTACAATCCGCCACTGGAGCATTCGGCTACGCAATAATCCCGATGTGATGGCCCAGATGTGTATGAAAATATTTGAATTAATGCTGATCACTTTCATGACGTTTAACAACATTAAGGACCCCCACTTCTCAGGAGCAGGCTTCGTGACAAGAAACCAGGACCTGGTGTACGATATGAGTACCACCCCATCAATTGAAGTAATATATGCTTGGCACGCCAGAATCAAGTACCTCCCAGCCTGCTTTAAACAGACATTTGAGGAGATGTTCATCACAGGATTCTGGGAATATCACTCCGAAATCTTTATACCCAGACCATCACATCTCCTCCAATTATTTGCTGTGGAGAGAACTATTCACTCAGAACAATTGAGGGTGCCTCATCCAGATGTTCCCAGACCTGTGAATTGGGATGATTTGCTCACAGATCTAGCACGCGGCTTACGACTTGAAGAACACCACCTAGCCTCCGATGTCGTCCAATATTATGTTCAAAAATCCTCTAGACAAGGGTCTGTCAGGGGAGACAGACGCGAGAGTGGGGGGGGGTGTTGGCAGCAGTCAGGGAACCGAAGGAGCCACAAGACGAAGAGAGTCAGAGCGAAGGGACAACACAAGCAGACATGGCAGTCAAAGAAGATCTGGCAAGTAGGCCACCTAAATTTTTCAGACATCAAGGAGTTGACACACAAGAAGAAAGAGCAAGTAGGGAGCTCGAAGGCATGTATGACAAATCAATAGAGAAAACCCCACAAATAGTGATTTTCATCACTGAAACCCTTGTAAATATCATTTCGTATTTTTGTAGCTCCATTTTGTGCAAGCCAAGGAGTCCTTGAGCTTGAGGAGCTTTAGAAGTATCTACCTGCCAATTTTCATATTTTTTAGATCTTGTTTGAGCCCTCTAATAAGCCCTGGAACCTAATTTTTAACTAGGCCAGACACTAGGTCTGGACAGGGCCAAAGCTAGTCAAAAACTATAAAAGGAGCTAGAGAGCTCATTTTTGAGGTTAGATTGTAATTGAAACGAACTTATCAGAGCTTTTTGAAAGTAATCTAAGAACTCCATTGCTTCTCACTCTTTGTCTTGCCGTGTGTGCGCGTGTGTGTATGTGTGTGCATGTTTGTGTGCTTCTCACTCACGCACTTGTGCCTCCACTTGCTCGAGGTCTTCATACCATCCTCACGTCTTCCCGGATTGACATTAAAGGAGGTGCTACTCATCACTGAGCTACAGCAGTTCTATTCAACTTTTTGAGATACAGTCAATTTTCTACATCAAGGTATTTTAGCCACCGGCCATGGCTGAAAGCAGTGATGTATTTCATCTGAGGATAAGTTGGATGGTACCAACTACCCATTATGGGCTTATATGATGTGACATGTATTGGTTGCAAAAGGACTATGGAAATTTGTGCAGGGTGTTGAAAAACATCCTATCACACCTACAACTATTACAACTGCAGGTACTCAAGCTAATGCAGAAGGTGTCAAAGATGATGATATTCTTCATATTCCTATTCGCGTTGTAGTTTCTACCGCACCTACTACAAAGCAAATTCGTTGGGATGGCACAAATGCCCAAGCACATGCATTGATAGCTTTGTCTGTCAAAGATGCCATTGTTCCTCACATTCGCTCTTGCGGAACAGCTAAGGATGCTTGGGATACACTTACCACATTGTACCAAGCTAGGAATGAGGCTCGTGTTGCTTACCTCCAGAAACAGTTGGAGAGTGAGCACATGAATGAAGGTGATTCTATGGATAATTTTCTAACAAAGATCAAAGACTTGAAGGAACAATTGTTTTTTGCTGATGAAGTCCTTCTTGATAGTTCACTTGTGCAAACCGTTCTGAATGGTCTTTCCAACTCATATTAGAGTTTTGCTTCTACTCTTTGTTTGATGATGAAAGGAAATCCAAATGCCTTAACATTTGAAGAGTTAGTTTGTGTTCTATTGCAAGAAGATAAGTGTAGGTAGAACATGTCTATTATGCATGTTGCAGATCAAGCTTTCTTGGCTAGTCAGAAGGACAAAGGAAAATGGAGTTGTCCTACTAGTAAGCAGAAATCTGCTAATTATGCACAATCGAAGAAGGAACACAAAGATGAAAAGAAATTAGAAAAGCAAAAATTGTTTTGCAAATACTGTAAAGCAAATGATCATGTCATTAAGCTATCCAAAAGTGGCTGCTAAAGAGGCAAAGAAGAAACAGGCTAGAATGGTTGTTGCAGAGGCCTCTACACTGAAAACAGAGTCTGCTCATCTTGTGCATGATGAAGAATGGGCGTTTACTACTATTTGTAGTTTTGACCCATCTTCTCATGAGCAGTGCATGTCTGCACTAGACTCAGATGTTCGGTACTTTGATAGTGGGGCGACCAAACATATCACCTCACAGTGCAGTTTCTTCACTTCACTCAAGCCTTCCCCTATAGGGAATACTGTCACATGCGCCAACAACTCCTCTTATCCTATCATGGGAGTTGGTAAGATCATTTTGACTACTATTGATGGTAGTTCTTTCATTTTGTCAGATGCTTTATTTGTTCTAGGGATTAAAAAAAATCTATTATCAGTTTCTGCATTAGCCAAGATTGGCTTGGTTATGAAATTTGTTGATGACAGATGTACAGTTCATGATCTATCAAATGACGATGTGATTATTGCTTCTGGCATTTTATCTCGTGGGCTATATAAGCTCATAGATTATGAAAAATCTACGAATGATTGAACATGTGTAGTACATGATTCTTAGCCTATGTTACATGCAAAGCTTTGGCATGCACGCTTTCGTCATTTGAATTTTGCTTGTTTTCTACACCTGCAACTAAAATGATACCCTATTTGCCCAAACTTGAGGCACCCGATAAACATGTATGTGAAGGCTGTATTTTGGGAAAATGCAAGGTTCCTCATTTCCAAAAGATGGTTCAGTTTGGGCTACTTAGAAATTGCAGCTTGTTCATAGTGATGTGTGCAGTCCTATGCAAACATCCTCTTTTGGAAATTATTTTTACTTCGTGACTTTCATTCATGATTTTTCCAGGCATGCATGGGTATATCCATTGAAAGCAACGTCCAAAGTGTTCATGTGCTTCAAATAGTTTTTGGTTTTGGCTAAAAATCTATTAGCATGTAAAATGGTCACCCTCCATTCTGATCGAAGGGGGGAATATATGTCTTCTGATTTTAACGCATTTCTGGCTGAACATGGGATAAAACACCACTGTACTGTGTTTCTTCCACCGGAATATTTACTGTTTTTTCCTCTGTTGGTAGTTCCGGTGGGGAGTCTGGCCTGGGTGGTGCTTCATATATCGCTATTCGTGATTGAAGAGTTGATATCTAGGCCTGTAGTGCATTGAGTTCCTCTAGGATTTCAGGAGATGGGTCCACAGGAGCTGGTAGTCCTTGTGGTATTGGTGCTCTTAGTTGGAGTAGTTTATGATCTTCTTTCAGCTTCTGGTATTCCTCGTTCATGTTGTCGTATTTGTCTAACAGTCTGACGTGATCATCTAGTAACATTTTCATAGATTCTGGGGGCACAACCTTAAAGTGACTAGGGCTTAATGGTTGGTCTGGCTGATCTAGAGCAGCTTCTAAATTCTCTCTGTTCTGTTCTTGTAAACGCTGGTTCTCTTCTTTTGCTGCTGCCAACTGTCGTCTGAGTAAGCCCATGTTCCTGGTGAGTGTCGCATTGCGAATCGTCTTGGCCCTTAACAAGTTATCGATATCTGTGACGACCTCTTTCGTCTTTTCTTCACTTTCTAGTTCAAGTTTATGATATGCCTCTCGTAGCTCTTGGTAGCGGGTGTTCAGTGAGGCATTCTCGATGGTCAGTGAATTGAGCTACAACTGTAAATCGTTGGTTGTCTTCTGCATCATCTAATAATTATTTCCAAGAGATGCAAACTCATCTCTTACTTGAGTCATACATGTGAACATTTGTTGAAATGCAGTGTCTATAGTGGGTGATAATATTAGTGACGGAGTGAATGCAATTCCGGTGTGTGTGGGTGTTGATGCAGGGGGAAAGGGAAATGGGGATGGGAATATGGATGCAGTGGTGATTGTGGAAAATTGTGATGTGCCTAAATATGGTGGTACAATGGAAGATGTGAGTGGTGGTGCGGTGGGCGGTGACATATCCATGTCATTGGATGTGGTATCAAGTGTGGTGACTGTGAATAATGGCGTGAGAGTGGGTGCGTGAGTGGGTGTAAATACAGGATTTACAAAGGTTGAAGAGTAATTTACGGAGGGGTTCTCTTGGACTGCTTGGTGGAAAGGGGAAAAAGGAATTACGGTGGGTCGGAGAGGTGAAACTGGGGAGAAGGTTAATGGAGGTGGGAATGGGAAAAGGTGTCTTGGAGGTGTGGGGAAGGATGGGGAGGATGGAGGGGGAAATGGGTTGGGTAGAAAGGGGGATGTTCGAGGAGGGAAACCAGGTTGGGTGGGTTTGGGAATTATGGGATGAATGGAAGTAAGGAAGGCTTCTGCTACTTCGCTGTGGAAGGAGGTGGATGTTCTGGGAGAAGGAGGGTGTATGGGGGAGACTGGATGGATGGGAGGTGAAAGAGGAGCGGTTGGGGTGGCGGATACTTCGGTCACAACGGTGGTGGTATGTACAGTAGTAGTGTGGGGTGGGGAGTCGACGAGGATAGCTTCTTCGGCCTCTGATCGTTCATGAACTAGTCGTGCTTCCTTGGCCTGCTGGGAAGATTGGGCACCTGTCGGTACGCGAATGTATTCACCAGGTTTTGATAATAGTCGAACTCTGCGAGGTTCATACTGCAGTAATGGCGTCCTCTGCAAATATCTTAATGCTTCATTAGATCCCACGGATTTAACAAGTTCCCTGAAGCCTTTGATGTATACTTCTTCGAAACCGCTTGTGACGAGTTACTGTTCTATAACTGCTAGGCTCTCTTCCTCGGTTAACTTCTTACGCGCCCAAACTTTCTCCATGGTGCGATATAACTTTTTGATTGCCAACGTATAAGCTGCTGTGTCAAATGTTTCTTCTTCGTATGTGCTCGTGTCACCTTGGGTATCGGTGTGCTGTCCTTGTTCATCTGTCTGCACATTTTCTTGGGAGTCATGAGTGCCCTGGCTAGCTTCATCATCGCCCTCGTCTTCATCTGTTTCTGTTCTTTCTCCATCCGAGTTGGATACTACCTGTCCTTGCTGTTGATCCAGGGGAGAGGTCGGGTAGCTTGGACGTTCATATTACTGAGAGAAAATCTGGCCTTCAGAAAACTGAAATTCATTTGAGAAAGCATCCGGCATTTCAAATCAAACGTTGTATCTATGGGTTCCACTTCCAAGTTGGGTATCCAAAAAGAAAATGGTTCCGCACCAATAGTGGTGGGAACTTCTGCTGCAATGGTAATACGTTCCTGCACTGATGTTGGTTGTGAGGTAACCGCACTAGTAGTGCCTTCTGTAACAATAGGTCGTGATAATCGTATGCGAATAGGTTGTACAGTTACAGGGGCTTCCGTCGGAGATTGTTCTGGAGAGGGTTGCGGTGACGGTGATTCTGGGACCTGTAGGCATGGAATGGTTCCTCTCATGCGCTTTCTTGCTCGTCCTTTGCTAGCCTTCCTAGCTTTCTTTGTTGTCCCCTTGAATGCTTTCCGCTCCTCGCTTGTCATTGCACGCTCGATTGGCAAGTCGTATGCCAAACACATATATACAATCCTCGTAAGAGCACAACATCCATTGTTTACCTTCTTTCTTTCCGATCTATGTTGTGCTAAGTACAACTGATCAATTATCTAGCTTGCTAGGTCTACCGTTTGAGGTCTAGTACATGCTAAATATAAACCAAACCAGATGCGTTTGTGGGGCATGGTGAATCGATCCTGAGCAGGGAAAGCAAAATGCTGCATGCATATCCTTAATGGTTTAGAGAGCTCAGGTGTGATTGTTGAAATATCTTCCCACTTAGTAACATCCCCACGTTTCATAAGCTCTGGAATAGATGATTTGCCTAGCTCATATTTATTTAATCTAGATATGGCTCCAAGAGGGGCATAACCAACTTTCTTGATCCTTATATATGGAAATCATCACAAGTGTTTGCCTAAGGACTGTAAGGGCCTTCTTGCTTCTAGAAGTTTCATATATTAGCCGAAATCATGTACCTTCAAGACTCCATTGAAATCTTGTTATGTTGTGTGGATGACCATGAGAGAACAGATCTCATAGCTCAAACTCATGAAGGTGTTTTGGGACAGAATTTCCCCAAGACTAGAACCTTCCAAATCCTACAAATAATAGGATCCTATTGGTCTACGATGAAAATGGATATAAAATCTTATTTATCACGATGTTCTAAATGTTGAGTCTTGTCTCCAACTGAGCATGCTACTTTGTACTGGGTTATAGCAATGCCTACTTGGATCAAGCACATGATAGAATATTTACATGAACATTAGTTCCCCAAAGGAGTTGATAGTGTCAAAGGAAAGATATCAAAAGGAGCTTGTCAAGATTATGGACTAATAGGCATTGTGGTTGAAACAAGTTCTTAAGATTGTGTGTATATGAAGATGATTACGTGAGCAATTATCGAGATGGCACATGTAGGTGTGGCTCGAGGCCATTGCTCCCCTAAGACATCTGCAAAAATAATCCTCGTTGTAGGACTCTAGTGGCCGACCTTGCACCAAGATACCATCTAAATATCGGATATGGAGGGATGATATGTCATTAAGACCCATGGTTAGTGATAGAGCTTTTGTTAGTGTTGATATATTTAGGTAGTGATATGTGTGAACACACTAGGACTATCAGGGCACGTTTTTCCCTCTTAAGGAGGTTTTTTCCCCTGTCTTGTGTATACGCCTATTGTCCTAACAGGTTACTTATCTTTGTACATTCTAGTGGTAATACATTTAGTATTGTGTGTTGTGCTCCAAGCTTCTTCTTCTTCCTTGTGTTGTTCATGTGCTTGCGTAGACCTCAAACTCCAACAATTGGTATTAGAGCAGGTCGCCGCTTCATCTAGGGTGTCATCAACACCTCTCCAATCACAGTCTCAGAATTGTACTAAATTTGGTAAGCATACTCTAGGTGATTAGGAGATCAAAACAGCTTCGTTATGTGGTTTTGAAATCGTGATCTGAGCTTGTTTTGGCCTCCAAATGCACTACTGCAATGCTTATGCAGGCTATTTCATCATTTTATGCCAAAGATATATACAAGTTTTGGTTCGCCAGTATAAGCATCTCAAATTCTGCTACAGGTTTAGTAGAACTCGACGGGGTCTTTTCAACTTTTTGAGATACGAGGATAAGTTGGATGGTATGAATTACCCACTATGGGCTTATATGATGCATCATGTATTGGTCGCAAAAGGACTATGGAATATTGTGCAGGGTGTTGAAAAACATCCTATTATTTCAGTTCGAGCTACTCATAAATTACAATTTGTACATAGTGATGTCTGTGGTCCTATGCAGATAGACTCTTTTGGAAACTATCTTTACTTCGTGACTTTCATTGATGATTTTTCTAGACATGCATGGGTATATCCATTGAAAGCAAAGTTTGAAGTGTTTATGTGCTTCAAACAATTTTTGGTTTTGGCTAAAAACTTGTCAACATCTAAAATGGGCACCATTTGTTCTGATCGAGGGGAGGAATATATGTCTTATAACTTTAATGCATTTTTTGCTAAATGTGGGATAAAAAATCAGTGTACAATGCCATATACACCTCAACAGGATGGAGTTGCTGAGCAGAAGAACAAGTCACTCATGGAGATGGTGATGTGTATGGTCAAGATTCAGGCTTTGCCACAGTTTCTGGCTTGAGGTTGTCATGTATGCAGCATATGTACTTAATAGATATCCCACGAAAGCATTACAATCTATCACTCCATATGAGTCTTGGAATGGTCATATGCCATCTGTTGCTCACTTGCGTGTTTTTGGTTATCTGGCATATGCATTAGTGTGTGAACAACATCGCAAGAAATTGAATATGCTTCTGATGATGTGCTTCTAATGATGTGTTTTTGATGTGCAAATGATGTGCTTCTCATTATTGTTGTTTTTGTTGATGATATGTTGCTCATTGGTCCTCATGAGAAGCATATTGCTGATTTTAAGAGTGATATGCATGCCTCATTTGAGATGTCTAATTTGGGGCATTTGCGTCATTATTTGGGCATTTACTTTATGCAAGTTGATGGCAGAATAGCTTTGTGTCAAACGAAATATATTGACATATTATTGCAACATTTTTTTCCTTGAAGATTGCAAACCTATTGCCATTCCTATGGAGACAAGCTTACAATTGAGTCTTCATGATGTTGGAGATGCATTTGATGTTGTTCTTTATCAGCAGGTTATTGGATGCTTGATTTACTTATGCATTACTCGGCTAGATATTCAGTTTGTTGTCTCACAGATGAGCAGGTTTATGCATTTCCTAGGTGTCAAGCATTGGTAGGCGGTTAAGCACATCTTTCGCTAGTTGAGTGGTACCTGGCTACTTGGATTGTTTTATCCCAAGGGGGGATCACTATCGTCAAATTTACATGCTTTTTCTGACTTCGACTAGGCTCATTGCTATGACACTTGTGTGTCCACTAGTGGTTTTTGCTTCATGCTTGGTAGCTCATGTATATCTTGGTTGAGCAAGAAGCAGCCTACTATGGCCACTTCCAGTTGTGAGCTTGAGTATAGGGCAGCTTTCACAACGACTATTAAGTGTGTGTGGCTTAGATGCCTTGTGGTTCAAATGCCTTATGGCTAATTTGGGTGTTGTTTAGTCTTTTGCCACCACCATCTTCACTGCAGTCAGAGCACATTGGTAGTTGCGAGGAACCCTTTGTTCCATGCTTGCACTAAGCACATTGAGGTGCATTATCATTATATCAAGGAGAGGTTCTCGGCTAGAGAGATCAGCTTGGCATATGTGCCCATGCAAGAGTATAATTTAGGATATTATTGCAAAAAAACCTAAAGGAAATGGACTTAAGTGGATCGATCACATCTCAAAGTGCAATAAAACTAAATTATTCCTAACGATGATATTTCTCACACAAGATTACATCACAGAAATCTATAAAATAACAAGTAACTGATTCAAAAGAACATTGCAACACGGTTATAATTGGGAAAATTTGGACTAGAAAGCTTATGAACCTTAGATGAAGTAGACACCTAGGGCAGATAGATAAAGCATTAGATCATCTAAAGCTAGTGTCAATCATACAACTAGATCGTGGGCACAACAACTTAGTGATTATCTCTATGTGCTAAGTTTGGAGATAAGTGATTCAAAAATATCTTGTAGCATGGAGAGACCCACGGGTAGCTCAGGCACTACCTATTTACAGACACCAAAAGGTCCCTATAAAATGCAATTGGAATATATCAGAACCAACCAATTAGGCACTCACATCTATGAGGATGGGTTGTGAAGATCATTTGTTCAACTTAAAAACCCAGATCAACCCTTTGGACTTGAACACCCACTGGTCAAGTTTGAAGAGGGTTCTTATATTGACAAGCAAGGAACCATGTACATGGTCACAAACTTACCAGATAGGATAGATGAGTTTGGATTGATCATACATGAGTCTAATATAGGAGAGCCTGATCTAGGAAAAGAAGCGCAAGAACTTAGAAATCCTCGAGGAAAGTCTATCATGTCTAGAATACTCACACCGAAATGGGTTCCTCAAGATAACTCAACCATAGAACTCTTCGTTAACCAAGAAACTGATGAAGTTTTTTGGGGAGTTAGATCGGAAAAATGTGATGATTTAACAGGAGTTTGTATTTATGAATTCAAGGACCTAGAGATCCTTAGAAAGGTAACCTGACTGGATAATCATCAAAGAGAGTATTCACGGTGATGAATCAAAATAGGCTTGTTCACACATGGAAGGATAAACTAGTGTTTTCCCTATCATGATTAGGGAGGTACAGGATCGTCCCATGTTCTAGAAGCACAATGAGAATGAACCAAAGAGAGACCTGAGATAAGCTTTGCACACACTATGGGCAGAGATAGATCAAGACTTGAAAGTCAAAGACCTAAAAGAGAGAGAAAAGATCTGAAACAAAGTCAATAATTGAATTCTATAAGTTTAGAGAGCTGTGTAATAGGAGATAAAAGAACTAGATTTTGCGGGAAGAGCAGAGATGATTGACTTAATAGGACTAAGGTAACATTTCACTTCATAAAAGAAAGGGGGAGGGAGCAAGAAGAGAATCAAATCCACCTTATGACCATGGGCATAAGAAAGAAGTGACACGTAAATTGAGAGAAAATACATGATGGAATTATCTAAAGAGGAAAAGTATCTTGTTTGAAAATTGATGAATAGGACTCTCACAACATAATAACTTGATGATCATACAGTAGTGACTTTGATCTATGCCCCAAGGAGAAGGAATAATTGATCCATTGGATGGGAAAATTAATGTAGCATTAACTTGTGTAACACTTGTGAAAATATGATTGGCTGAATATTGATGTGTGCAATAATTTATCTCTTTACACCAAGAAAAAATTATTATCTCTTTCTCCAACTTTGAATGTATTACATGTAAATAATTTTGTGAAACTTCTTTTTTATTCTTGTTAGAAGAACCCCATTAGAAACTTATTTACACATATCCAAAAACATTAAAAACACACACACAAAAACCCAAAACAAGTATTAAAAACACTCAAAAAACCAAAAATTATTTTAACAAGACATGGGAAAGAAAAAAGCAAAAGAAAGAAGAAAAGGGGATAAGAGTAAGCATGAGAAAGGAGACAAACATGAAATGCTTGAAATAATCTCACATAAGGGTGAAACATCTAGCAAAAAATTGCAAGGAATCAAGGAAATGTATGAAATATCTGAGGGGATAGGCTCCTTACTTGCAACAAAAGAATATAACAATAGTTTTGTGGATCTAAGAATAGGATATGACCATAGAAGGATGAGTGTTTATATCAATCCTAATTGTGAGTGGAATTTGATTCATATTGATTTAGTGACTATTATTTTTGAGAACATTCAACCAATAACTCATTCTTCTATCCTCATGAATGGTGAAAACTATGATTGCATGGGTCAAGTTGTGTTGCCTATTATGATGGATGATATGCAATTTTTTGAAATATTTTTTATCATGGAAGGTATAGATGAAGACTTGGTCATTGGCACTCAAAGGTTTGTTACACAAAATCATCAAGAATTAGAAGTGTCTTGTCCATCTATTATGATAACCCCTACATGTGTGTCAATTGAAAATCCTAATGATTATCCTCATTGTAAGGATTGTGGATATAATCATGTAGTCAAGGATTGTGCTTTTAATCTATAAAATTGCCTTTCCACTCATGCTTTGTTATCTAATCCTTCTTTGAGTAAGTTATAGGAAACTTGGAAGACTGGAGAAATGGAGGACTCCAAGTGCTTGGGAAATGTGGAAGGGTCCTCTCTTCCTCTAAACTTGGATTCCTCTCATGAATCCATGAACAAGAATGATCAGCACTTGGATCATCAAGAAGGAGAGTAACAAATACTTTGTATCAATGATGTGGAAAATGATGTCAAATCTATGATCAATCATGAAAATCCATCATCCATTTGTACATCTAGAGATTCAATGTGTAATAAGGAAACATGTATGGTTGAATCTCTAGATCAACCTCAAACCACACAACCCAATGCTCCATCGCATGAACATGTTGTATGTATAGAAGATCAATCTTTATTGGATTCTCCATGTAAAGATGAGATCTCCCTACAAACTCACATAGAAGGCCCAAAAGTCCCTTACATCAAGAAAAAGAAATCCCATTTCCCTTGTAATGTCAAGCAAATTTGGATGGCCAAGCAATTACTTGGAGCCCAACCAAATCGCACCGTGATATGGATACCAAAGAAATCCCTTGTACAAAATAAATCCTCTCACAAACAAATCTATAATTTATGGTCTATACCCACCATGCCTTATCTTCAAGAAAGACCTCTTCCAACCAAAGGATCCAAAGCAATCAAGCCGAAAGTCAAAAACGATCCAAGGAGAAACTTCAAGGCGAGGATCAGCAAAGAAAGGATATATTGGCTGCCTAAAACCTCCTCGTGCACCATCCATGGGTGTCAAACCCAACCTTGCCCAATGCACAACATATATTCAAGATGCACACCAAGTATGCATGCAAATAGGGCCTCATCCAAAGGCCAAGCATTAGGCATACTAAGTTTAACCCAGGCACAAAGAGGACACATGTACATAGGTTTCAAAAATTGGCTTTTTTTTTTCTTTTTTCAGGTTGGTGGATAAAGGTATCATCCATTTCAAATGGTTGATGGAAAAGAAAAGGTTCTCGGAGTTGGACATTTGGAGAAAGCCTCATCATCGCTTCACCCTTGAGCACTTTGCAAAAGATCCAAAAAGCAACAAAGCAGAGCACTCCAAAATCAAAAGGAACTTCACATGCTCTTCCACAAAAAGCTCCATACTTGCAAAAGCTTTATCGAGGACGACAAAGTCAAGGAGGGGAGGAGTGTTGAAGATACAACATATGTTTCTTGGATCCACTCTATTTTCATCATCATTTGTACCTTTTTCTGCTTGTCATTGAGTTGAATAAGCACTCTTGTATAGGTGTGTGTGTGTGTGAGCGCCACACTAGAAAATAAGTAGGATTCATTCTCCTTTCAGTTTAGAAATCCCACATAGCATGCTTTTTCGCCATTTTGTATATAAAGAGAGCTCTACCTCTCATTTGGTGATAGCTTTTCTAGAATTAATGAGATAATGCTAGTTTGTAGTTATACTCTAGCTCTCTTGTCGTCATGATGTGCATGCGTACTTGTTCTCTTCTTATCCAATGCTTGTGATATGTTAATGTGCGATTACATCGTGATTATGCTTATGATTATGATTATGTGCGTCATTAGTGATGCTTATGTCGTGTCTTCTTGTCAATTATATTGTTAATCGTGCATTGACAAAGCACCATTACGTCTGTTGAGTGCTTCTATGCAAACATTTGGGTCTAATGAGATACTTCCCGGATTGACAAGTATGAGTTGTGATGCGACAACGTCAACAGAGACCCAACATACACACACATGATCTTTCCAAATGAGGAATTTGAGCCTCATAGTTGGGAATAAATCTTAGCCACCATGGACATTCTTTTCAATGAAGAACAATGGATGCATCATTGTGATGAGGAGGGTTATGATATCTCTTTGTTCATGTGTGAACTTTTTCTAGAGGAGTGTGAGTCTAATGAGATCATAAAAGAAGAAAAGGATGATGACAATTTAGAGTCCATTGTGATGGATAGTTGCTTTGACTCAGAGGAGCACTATCTAGAAAATCTAGGAGTATTTACCCAAAAAGAAGAAGAACCTCTCATAAGCATCAAAACTATAAATTCAAGGGAGGAAAGTGAAGGTAGTCAAAAGAAATGAAAAAAATAAAAGCAATGAAATAAGCAAAGGAGGAATCATTGTTTGAAGTACTAGAGAATTTCAAGAAATATGAAGTTGAAGATTGGAAAATTTTGATATGAATGCCTAAGAGAGAGGCTATCACAGGAGAAGCATATGATAACAAATTAAAAACTAAAATTATAGTAACCAATGAAGAGAACAAAAAGTGATGTACGTTCTTAGGGAGAAGACATAACTGCAAAAGAAGAAGTAGAGCTTGTAGCTTTATTAAGGGAATAAAGGGATGTGTTTGTGTGGACCTATAGAGACTTGAAGGGAGTAGATCCAAAAATATGCTCTCATACAGTCCCCAGGATGTCTGACACCAAGCCCACCAAACACAATCCTACACATATAATGACACTTATGTAGCCAAAATAAAAGATAAATCGACAAACTGATTGAAGCTAAATTTATCTATGAGATTAAGCATACTGAATGGGTGTCCTCTATTGTAGTGGTGCCCAAGAAGAACGAAAAGTTATGGGTGCATATTAACCTTCAAAAAGTTAATGCCGCTACAATCAAAGATAGTTATCCACTTCCAATCACCAACCATTTATTAGAGTGTGCTGCAAGAAAGGAAGTTTCGAGCTTCCCCAATGGATTTTCATGTTACAACTAAGTATCCATTGCCCCAAAAGATCAACAGAAAATGGTATTCACCACTGAGTGGAGAATCTTTGCATTTTGTGTGATGCTATTTGGGCTCACCAATGCACCTGCAACATTCCAAAGGCTCAAGTGTCATGTCTTCAAAGAGTTCTTGCGAAAGAGCTTAGAAGTATATGTGGACGATTTATGTGCTCACTCCCAAGAAAGAAGACACCACATTGAGAGCTCAGATAGATCTTCAATAACATTAGAGAATATTGAGTTTTTTTTAACCCATAAAAGTGTGAGTTCGTGGTATGTCAAGCTAAGACCTTAGGTCATATTATTTCTAAGAACAGAATATCAACACATGAGAACAAGGTAATAGCCATAGCGGAGTTGTTGAGGCCAAGGAACATTAAAGAGGTACAAGCCTTTATGCTCCATTGTGGATATTACCATAGGTTTATCCACATGCATGCCATCATAGCTAAACCTCTTTATGCTTTGTTGACAGATTTTGAGTGGAACGATGAATGCAAAAATTCCTTCAATGAGCTCAAGAGACATTTGTGCACAACACCAACATTGACCACTTTTGATTGGAATAAACCATTTTATATCCATGTAGATGCATCCAATTACGCAATAGGATGTGTGCTAGCACAATCCACAGGTGATGGAAATCTAGTTTTGCATATAGCATATGCTAACAGTCAGCTAAACACAGCTGAACGAAACTACACAATAACCAAAAGAGAAGGCTTATGCATGGTATATGATGTGAAGAAGTTTAGACTTTATCTATTGGCCAACAAGTTCAATTTTTTCACTAATCATCAAGATTTATTATATTTGGTCAATAAACCTTGCAATATATGATGTTTAGTAAGATGGTTCCTCTTACTAATGGAATACGACTTTGAAGTGGTTCTTAGGAAAGGTACAAACCACCTCACAGTAGATCACCTTTCTTGCATCACTTCACAAGAGTCACCTCAAGGGGTGTCTAACAAAATGCGCGACGCTTATCTGATCAATTTAGAACTTGTTCCTAAATGGGCAAATAAGTTGGTATCTTTCCTAATCTTTGGACTCACAAATAAGAATGTGAAAACAACATATAAAATTATAAAATCACAAAAATATCAGATATTGGAAAGAAGTATGTATAAACAAGATACAGAGTGTGTACTAGCTTGTTGTGTCGAGAAATATGAACATAGTAGTTGGTTGCAACAAGCCCATGAAGGATTGCTAGGAAATCACTATTCTAAACAACGAACATTGCAAAATATGCAATGTTTAGGAGTGTATTGGCCTAGTATGGATAGAGAAATACATGAGAGGATTAAGAATTGTCCAGTATTCCAAAAAAGAACCCGAGTGGAGTATGCTACCCTTTATCACATGTCATTAATTCCATAATGGAGTGCTTCATTGGTAGAATTTATGAGATCCAGAACACTATCCAGTGAGGCTAGTCTAGCAAGAAAACGAAGCATGGAGCAAGAGGCTCAGGACTACATCTTAGTAGGAGACAACCTATACCGAAGAGGCAAAGATGGTTACTTAAGAGTGTGCATTCATGAATCAGACTATTTGACAATCTTAGAAATTGGACATGGTGGTGTCGTAGGTGGACACTTTGGGCCTGACCGAGTAATAAAGACCATTCTATTCTCAACACTTTGATGGCCCACTCTTCATATGGATGCACATACCATGTGAAGAGATGTGACACATGCCAACATGCACAATATCTGATCAAAAAAGATGAGATGCCTTTGTGGCCAATGATGGGAGGACGTGCATTCTCAAAGTAGGATATAGAATTTATAGGTCCAATTAACCCCCTAGCTCAAAAACCCCATGCAAAGTACATTATTGTAGCCACAGATTACCTTACAAGGTGGGTAGAAGTAAAAGGCACAACAAAGAATGATGCTTAAATGACAACTAAGTTTTTATTCAAGAACGTGTTCACCATATACGGGTTACCAATAGAGTTATAAGTGATAGAGATACGCACTTCTTGAACGAAGTCATTGAAAACCTTCTCCAAGAATTATTGGTGATACATAAGAATTCTGCCTCCTATCATCCACAAGCTAATAGACAAGCCGAGAGCACAAATAAGATCCTATGTAATGTATTGACAAAACTAGTAAATAATAAACACTCTGATTGGGATAAACAATTTCATCATGTTGTTTGGGCTTACCGAGTTTCCTACAAAATGGTACTAAATGCCACCCCATTTTAGATGGTCTCTAGACATAATGTTTTGTTACCATTAGACTTCATGATCCCGACTTTAGGAGTAACACACGAGTGGAATGGACAAGAGTTGTCCTCTAGGATATTTGATCTAGAATGCTTAGGTGAAACTAGACTATGAGCGACAGCAGGTATCTACGCTGCAAAGAAAAGACAAAAGGTATAATTCGATGCACACATTAAGGATAAAGGATTGAAAGAGGGAGACCTATTGTTGACTTATACACTAAAGCAGCATGCCCATAAATTGGAAAAATCAGGATATGGACCCATGGTCATTAATAGAATTTCCACTAGTGATGCAGTTCAATTGGCCACTCTAGAAGGTGACTTCTTGCCAAGCTATATAGGTGGATGTCGAGTCAAGCTATATCAAGAACCTCTCACAGAGGATATGCTAATGAGACTCAACACTGCTAAGAAGCAAAAATAAGAAGAGTTAAGGTTTGAGAAGCATAGGTAGAGGCTAGAGAGCACATTAAGTGAAATAAGTTAAGGCAACAAAGCCTAGATGTCGATCCGAATGCCTCAAAAGATCACATGGCTATGTGCACCAAAAAGAATACACATCGTAGCATCATAGATCAATGACCATTCATCACAGTTGAGCTAGGGCACGATGCTGCAAATAAGACGATCAAAGCTCTGATCGATTTTGGAGCTGCCACTAGTGCAATTAGGTACTCATGTTGTAAAGGACTGCGCATGGAATTTAAGCCATTAGAAGCTTATTTAGTGGACTTAGGAGGCGTGGAAACCACTTGTATCGGCAAGGCAAACATTCCTATCCTCTTAAAGGATGTCCCTTTGACAGTAAAGTTGCTAGTTTTCCATGATGAGGACATCACAGAACATATGATACTAGGGCGGGATTGGTTGTACGATCATGCAATTGACTTAAACCTACGGTGGTGATCACTTCAAGTCTGGGTTAACAAGAAATGCCTAATAGTTGAATTGGAAGGCAAGGGCCTTTTGATTCCAATACCCCACATTTTGCAAGCACTAGAGAGTCCAATATGCACCATTACTCACCTATTGATGGGCAGGTCATGAAAGTGCCAGAACCCCCTTCTCTTCCAAAAGTATCAACATCATAATTGGAACAATCAATTTTGAAGAGCAGAGGAGGACAACTACAACCAGATGGCAAGGAGGCCACCTTAATGACAAAAGATACTACACAACCTTGCTTCTCGCACAAAAGGATAAAGTTTGAACCAAATTTCAAGACTAAAAAAATATGGATGATGAAAGGCAAGCAACCACTAGCCTTACCCCAACAATTCTCATCCAAGCAAACCAACCATGCCAAAAAAAGAATGAAGCAACTAGGAAAATCTCAATCACAAGGTATCTGACAAATTTGAGTGCATAAGGAATTAGTTGCAGCTCAATAAAGGCGATTACACATGTGGGTACCCAAGGAACTCTTATATACACAAATGCTCTCCCTCAAGAGAAAAGTCTCAACAAAGAAGCCAACAACAGGCAAGGATCAGAACCAAGCATAGAGATCAAAAGAAGATCAACTCACCTTTTCATTAATACTAATACGACAATCAACAAGTGTATGCATTCAAAAGCCAAAAGCACTAGTAGCCCCCATAGAACTAAAGAACCAACCATGAGGGATATAAAATTTAAGAAACCATCCAAAGATGAAGAGGCCAAAAGTGATATGTACGCAGCCAAACACTATTCTTAAATGGATCCCTATAAGGAGGAATGATCGTCATTCAACCATCGATTGATTGCATCATTTCAAGATCCAATGGATACCTCCAAACAAAAACTGCATCAACGTCGGCTAGTAATGTCTGAAGCCTCGACATGCAAAAACCATGTGCCCTTTGCATAACCTTATCTTTTGCACCATTAAGATCATGCATTTCCATAGTATGCATTAATATAGGGCCACATTACAAGGCCCTGCATAGACGCAGTTGAGAATCCTAGGCACATGAGACACATTTGACATATGTAAACTATTTTATTTTTAATAACCTCTTTCTTCTTGTTTTGTGACAATGTTCCTTTTAAAAAAAAGGAGGGAAGGGATAAAACCATGCGCTTGAATAATCTCATCAGTGCTCCATCAAGGACATCCATCACCAATGAAAGACAAGCCAATGGTCAATCACCATGATGGGAGTACAACACAAAGAGATGAACATCAACGGACCTTTCACCATGGTAAGGATCCCCTACTTTGGCAACACTATAACCATGATAGATTAGGAAAACTCTTCATCAGCATACCCTTGAGTGCTTAGCTTAAGACCCAATTTTTCGCACTATTCTTACAATGCATTCCCCAAGTAAGCATGCATAGGGTCACATTTCACCACAATTGCTCACGATCTTCATATCCTCCTTAGGTCTCCGTAGATTGACAAGTAAAGGAGGTGGTGCTCACACTTGGGTTACAATGACCACAATTTAGGTCATAAAGCGAATGGATCGATTTAGGTATCAAGATGCATAGCCAATGTGCAAAAGTGGGTAACTGAGTCACCAAAGCCTTCTACGCTACATGGCCTCTATATTCGATCTCAACACCACATTGAACTTCCATCATCATGTGAAACTTAACCATAACATTATCAAGTGAAATTCTTCCAATCCTAATAATAGGATGCCTCATCACTAGCTAGCTCTGGAGTACTATGCTTTAGACCTTTTTTTAATCTTTTGCATCGTTTTGTTCTTTTGCATCTTTAGAGAAGGCATGCCTAGTGCTATCCTAAAAGATCATGCATAGGCACTTTTCAATGTACGTACATCGGTACTATGGTTTAAAAAAAAAAAACAAAAAAAGTTATAAAATATTGTTCTACAAGAACTCAGCAACCCTAATGTGCTTCACTGCCTGCTCTTGTCAAAGACCAACCAAAGCATCGATCATCTAAAAAGGACGACAAACTTCATGAAGGAGGAGTGTTGGAGATGGAGAATCATTGAAGTGATTTTTAAAATTCAAAGAGAAGATGTTCAAGACTGTGAAGAACTTAAGCAAGAACCATGGCAGATGCACTCAAGCAATTGAATGGCTAATATGAGCCTCAAAAATTCTAGAAGTATTTCTTAAATTAGCGAGTTTTATGTAATAGATCACCTTTCTAGAAATATGTTCGAAAGATATTTCTTGTAATTTACTCCATATTTATGCAAGTGAAGAGACCTCAAGCTTGAGGGATGATTACCTAACCCTTGAGAATTTTACACAATACTTTTGGACTCAAATTGGACCTCAAACAAGGGTCTAGGACCTATTTTTAACTAGGTTGGACACTAGAATGTAAAGATGATCACTTTTTAAACTCACCTATAAAAGTGAACTTATCCTCATTTGTAACTTCTTGTTCTTATTTATTCTCTTTTCTAATCAAGTACAAGGTTTTTTAGAGCACCTACTACATAGCAACTTTGTTGGGATGGAAGAGATGCACAAGCACATGCATTGATAGCTTTGTTTGTCAAACATTCCATTATCCCTCACATTCACTCTGACAAGATAGCAAAGGATGCTTAGGATATACTTACAACTATATATCAGACAAGAAATGGGGCTCGTGTTTCTTACCTCCAAAAACAGTGGGAGAGTGTGCATATGAATGGAGATTATATGAACATTTTTTTACAAAGATCAAATATTTGAAGGAGGTGTTGATTTCTTCTCATGAAAACCTGCTAGATATTTTACTTTTGCATATTGTTCTTAATGGTCCTCCAAATTCATATCAGAGTTTTGCTTCTACTCTTCGATTGATGATGAAAGGCAATCCAAATGCCTTAACATTTGAGCTAATCTCTCTTTTTTTGCAAGAAGATCATTTGTCCTCTCTGCCCAAACTTAAGGCACCTTGTAAACATGTCTATGAAGGTTTTACCATTGATAAAATTTAGCATTCCTCCTTCCCAAAAGATGGCACCCATAGATTACAACTTGTTTATAGTGATGTATATGGTCCTATGTAAACACCTTCATTTGGGCATGTACTTTGTGACTTTTATTGATGACTTCTCCAAGCATGCATAGGTGTATCCACTCAAAGCAAAGTCCAAAGTGTTTGTGCTCTAAAGATTTATTGGTTATGGTTGAAAATCTATCATAATGTCAATTGGGCACCCTCCATTCTGATCGAGGGGATGGGATACACGTCTTCTAATTTAAATGCATTTTTGGCTGAGAGTGGGGAAAAACATCAGTGTATAATATCATTTACACCTCAATAAAAATGGATTTGTTGAAAGAAAGAACAAGTGTCTTATGGAAATGACAAGGTATTACCACATAGCTTTTGGCATGAGGCTATTATGTTTGCACCATACGTACTTAACAAGTATCCCACCAAAGCACTACAATCAATCACTCTATATGAGCCTTTGCATGGTCGCAAGCCATCTATTGCTCATTTGCATATCTTTGGTTATCTTGCATATCCATTAGTGCATGAACAATGCAAAAAAATTGGATGATAGACTAGTGGAATGTATTCTTGTTGGATATGATCCAGAAAAAAAGATATATATATCGTCCACAAACTAAACGCATTCTAATTATCCATGATGTTCTTTCATGTACCAAGCAGACACCAATTAGCTCGAAGGATATGTATGACACTTTGCTGCCTCTTTTTACAAGTGGACAATCGAGTGTTGGTCCAAATGAGGTGATTTCTCATTCTTTAGAGC